>OW119934.1:43483454-43824743 GCA_933210815.1 Meta bourneti
GACATCCCCTCATAATTTTGAACCACGGTCAGATGACGAGGTCAACATCTGAGCTGGCACCTCACTCTCCAAACTTCCACATCACACCAGTTTGAGAGAAAGAGGAGATAGGTTTTATTTTTATTTTCTGTGATATATTTTGAAAAACCAGTTCTTATAGCCTCTAAGAAAGGATGCATAAAATTTCAAAAAGAATTCCATGAAATGTAATGATAGATATAATAATATAATGCAAGCTTCTATTCAGAAGGCAAATTGAATGTTAATAAGAATAAGAAAGAGATAATCTAATTATAATAAAGCTTAACGTTTTTAAATATTTTTGAGTTCAGATACAATTTGTTTTCTTAGTAGACATATTCATGCAACTGAATCAAGAAAAGTCTTTGAATTTCATGTCCTTATTTTAATATTTTCTCCTTATTACATACAATATTAAGATTAAATGAAACAATTTTCCGCACATGCATTTGTAAATGTCCATTTACAGTAAATCTGTTATGCATTGCATATTGTGCGTTTTTAAAAAATCATAGGCATTATTGAGATCATAGAATAATTTAATAGTGTGAATATGTATAATAAAGATAAATCCTTTAATGTTAACTCAGATGCACACAATGTTTTTCTCAGATTTTTAAGATGGTTATTTGGACTCCCTCATATTGATATTTGAAGTGTCAGATTATTCTTAGTGACACTCTATTTCGACAAATTTAATAAACTCAACTCACTTAGTAAACTCTTATTATAGACTGTCAGATAAATCTAGAGTATAAAAGTAAGAACTTAAAGTATTGATCATGAAAGAGCGAAATTGTTTATTTTAAAGCATCGTCATTTTTTCTTATCTTTTTTCTGCTAAGATGCGGAAAAATGCTTACAAATTTTCTGCTCAGAAAGATATGTCCAGGCCCAACAGAAAAATATAAAAACCCAGCAAACTACACATTCGTGTTTTTCTTGATAAAAATTTAAAACATGGGATGGATTGAAAGAAAATATTCGGAGAAAAGTAGAGACATAAATAAAAAGATAATTTTCAAAGGAATTACTAAAGACTGCAATAAAAATGCTTCGGAAATTCAAAAATACTATCCAAGTTTGAACAGCTGTTTACGTGACCTACGCGAATAAGGAAAAATAGTTTTTATAAAGACTAAAAGTATTGCTAAGAACAGTTTTTAAGAATTTACGTGCCGTAAGAAGGGTGGAAGACGTCATTCTCGCGGAAGATTCATTGATTTGTATTTTGACTTAAAGTCTGAATAAAGCGCAAGATATTGGTCGTAATTTTTAAAAAGTTTCAAATGAAAGTTTAGAAAAATGCTATCTGATAAAAGAGTGGTGCTGAACAAATCATTTTTATTTGTTTTAGCACTTCATTAGGTCTTTTCAACACATAAATACAAAGTTTGCTGTCCATAAAAAAGTACAAAGAGGAAATTTAGCATTGCACAATGTGAATAATTTTTGAAACAGCAAAGTAGACAGTTTGTCTTTGCAGAATTGAGAACACAATTACAATGCTACGAAATCATGTGTTGATTCAAATATTGCATATTCCGGTTCAATTCATGGTTGAATGCTTGAGTAGATGCCAACAACAAATAAAATAAAAAGCAGATAAAACTAAAAATTTGGAATACTGGATTTTACTTTGATCTTTGATCGGTTTTTACAATTCTTTTTACAAATTCTAAAGATTTCGCCCACTATATTTTTTCTTCAAGAAATATTCATTCGCAGATAAAACCCCTGAGCTGCTGTCACATTCATTACTTTACAATATTATCCTTTGCAAATACATTAAATTACAGTTTGATGAAACCCACAGTTTTAAAATTTGAAAATGAGAGCCGAACAGGTTTCTTAATGCACTGTTGTGTCCTGAATGTTGCGGTTGAGTACTTGAGTAGATGCCAGCAACGAATAAAATAAAAGTAAATTTGAGATATAAATTGTGCTTTTCACTGTACTTTACGCTTCTTTTTACACAACCTAAAACGAAACTCAATACATCGTTTTAGAAAACAGCAATCTTGTTCTTCAAAAACATTTACTTCAGGCACAAACTGAACTGTTGTCACATTCATTACTTTTTACATCATCCTTTAAAATACATTAAACTATAGTTTGATGAAATCCAGCTTAAAAATTTGGAAAAGTCAACCAGTTTTTTTAATTAACTGTTATTCTTTGATTGCTTAATTACGTTTCTGCGTCATTATCGTCCACTAGCGTAAGAATAAATTCTCTACATAAAACAAGAACTTCAGATTTTGTTTTTTGTGCGTCTTACGGAGAAAATATATAAGTTATGAAAATACTATTTTATCTCGCATTTCTATAATCCTTCATAAGTGTTTATACGGAAATAAATTTTGTATGTAAACTATGCGTGTATTTATAGAGCACAGGACTCAAAATTATGTGGTGGGATTATTTTTACACGTTAATCAGTTTGTGTGAACACTATGATGCAATGAAATTTGATTCATTACATAATCTAACAAGTAATTGTTACATTTAGAATTCAAAAGTAAATAGTTCTGAATACTTCAAAACTAGATAATTCTCAATACAGCTCAGTAAATTATTTCCTATGAATATAGAGTTGAATTGTTCTTATGAGCAAGTGAAGTTTTCTTTTTGAATCATATTGTAATTTGTCTCTAATGAAGAAAATATTATATCACTGATGCTTCCAATTTTGTGTTTTATTTCATATAAGAACCCTTCTTTAAAAGAAATTGGGGTTATCCTCTTTGTATACATGCTGCAAGGATTTTTTAAGGTGTATGAATACACTAGAAATCACGGTAATTGACCAGAATATCGATTTTTTATCGTTTTAAAATATTTACCAACTCCTTAGCTTTCAAACGATACCAAGAATTTGCAAATATTTGGAATATTTTTCTAGTTACAAGGGTTTTTTGTTATGTACTGTCAACATGTACAAACGTATTTCCAAAACTTTAAACTCAATTTCTGAAGAACTGTGTTTTGGGAATACAATGCTTTGTTCAAACGGTGATAAATAAACAATGAATATTGATCTAGTATAATTATTTTTGTATCATTATCATCTATATAATACAGTATATGTTGTGACACACAATTAGAGTTATTAGTTTAGAAATGAATTTTTAGTTAATTTTTAAATTTTAAAATTCTTGAAAATGTAATGATTTTTTATAATTCCTTGATGAAAAAATTGTAAAAAACTATTCCCTCTAGGCAACTGAATTTAAGGTCAAAACATGAAGAATAATATTAGGAATAATCTCCAACAGGAATTGTTTTTCTGAAGAAATTAGAATTTGAGATATCACTGTTCAAAAACCTACAAATTAGTTAATTAGATCTAAATCAAAAAATTAATGATTAACTTGCTCTGATTTTTTCACACTGAAATGATTTTAAGCATAAACCAGTAACCTATTGTAAAATAACTGAATTTTTGAAGTTGAAATTAAAAAATCTTCTATTGTATACAATACACCTTAAATTTCCCTTAGTTTGATTACGGAGTATCACATATTGTAAAAATAAGTACATTACTAGCTAATTATTATAATTTGAAATTGTTTTGTTACCTCAGAATAAACAGTTTCCAATGTAAACAAATTCTTGTTTTGAACAGGGAATCAATCCTCTGTACAAGCCATATAGATTGACACAAACATTCAGAAATACATCAAATGTGTATGTGAATAATTTCCACAATATCATACAGTATCATCTCCCGCTTAGTTTTTACCAAATCTTAAACTTGAAAAGGTCCGCGTCTTGTCCTTTAGTGTTCTAAGCATTCCCTTAACTTCTTAGAAAGTTTTCCTCTCCAAATTAGGATTTCGATCAGTAAAACTTCTAAAGAAGTAAGGATCAAAGTTTGACCCATTAGTTGCAATCAATATGTACCAGTTAGCCGTCGTCTTATGTGTCATTAACTAGAGAATAAAGTGTAATTTTCAGATAAGCTCGATACTTTGTGTCGGAGCCAATATCCATTGGAGAGATTTATTACAAAGCTGTTTCCCTAAAAGAAAAACATGTATGAAAAGTGAATACACACGTGAAAGACATTTATACATTATTTATACTTAGCTATAGTATTTCTTATATTGATTATAACTTGAGCATTGGAATATAGTTATATGATAATGACACTTTCTACTTTTCTATTATCCTAACATAATGAATTTAGCATGCTAAATTACCACTTTGCAAGATTTTGCTCAGAACCGTAGTCATATTTATTTCTATACTGAAGTTGATTGCATAAAAACTTAATAAAATTTCCTTTCTTTTGACGAAAAGGAGTGAGTGTTTTCTAAAATTTCTCAATTTTTCAACATATGATTGCGAGAATTTATAAAATAAGCTTTTTTAAGTACTTTTTGTTTTTAACTTTGTACACAAAGCAGGAACAGTGCTCTCAATGAAAGTCTTCGTGTGAGCTTGTATTTGTGTATATGCAAGTTATGTATTGAGAAAAAAAATAGATTTACTCAAACAGGGCACACTTTTATTTTCCATGTGATGAAGAACTATTTTTAATAGATTTAGACGGATGGTTATTTCTTAGAGCTAATATTTTATAAAAGTATATTACAAAAAAGTAAATAAAGAACATAGAGTGACCCCCAAATTTGAGTTTACACAATGAATAGATTTCTTTAAAAGGCCCAAAGCTCTGTAATAAATATTAATTTGAACTTAGTTTTTATGGGAATGTTAAAGTAGACATTTAGAAAAATATTAGGCTAAAAAGTAATTTTATGTTCGCTATCACATTTTTAACGGTAGGTTTTAAAAATGAAATTCATAAAATTCTGTCTCAAAATTGAGTATACAAACCAGCCTTTCGTACAGAAACACAGTAAAAACGTAAAATAAAGTTTTGTACATATTTCGGCATGTATATCTTATAAGCCAAGGGGCTTCAATTGAAGAATTTGTTTATTTTTCTGAATATTTTTGCCCATTTGCCTAATAAAATTATTCTTGCTTTCTGTGTTGTAAATATCGTGATTTTTAAACACTTTTTCCTACTAGGACCACAAATTTTCAAGCCCATTGAAGCCCTGAAATTATGGTGGGGTCATCTTGAGAAACATTGAATTTGTTTTCTTTGATAGAAACTGTTATGTTTTTGGAGGTATTTACAGATAATAGTTTATCAGAACCCTAAAAGTGAACCGCTTCCCCAACACACTATACATATTTCCAAGCATACATGTGTTTTAGTGCTTGTATGGGGTTGTTCGAGAGGTTAAAAATTTAGTTTTTATTGATGAAATCGTGGAAAAGTGAAATATTTAACCATTGAAGAACAATTTTTGAAAACAGTGTTTAAGATTTGGATTTAGAGGCATAATTTTGTGTCTTGATAACGTCGTTAGAGAGAAAAGGTACAGAGCAAAAATAGTTAAATTAGTTTCTACACCACATTAAACAGCATTTACACCCACCCAATTTTAATCTGAGGATCTCAATGGGCTTGAAAATTTAGTCCTTGTAGGAAACGTGATTAAAAGTCACGATATTAAGAGCACAGAAAGTAAGACAAATTTTATGAGAGAAATAGGCAAAAAGTTTCAGAAACACTACACAAATTATTCATTTGAAGCCCCTTGGCTTAGAAACTATTATACAAGCCGGAATATGTACAAAAAAACCTCATTTTGCGTTTTTATTGTGTTTCTGTATGAAATAAGTTTGGTTCTATATGGAATACGATTTTGGAACAGAATTTTGTAAATATTTGATTCTCTTAAAAACTACCTTTAAAAATATAATATCGAACATAGAATTGTTTTTTAGCCTAATAAGTTTCAAAATATCTACTTTAACATTCTATGAAAATTAAGTTTCAATTATATTATTTATTGCTGATTTTTGGGCTTTTAAAAAAATATCTTCAAGTGTATTTTGAATTTTGTATACATAAATCTGCTATGCACTGAGTCACTGTATATATAAATCGGCTTGTGCAAATTTCAACGTCGCTATTTGCGAAACAACGCTAGACTCCACTTTGCTACTTTTATTTATTCATTTTTTATGGATGAGTATCCTGTAGGAATATTTGGTATTCGTATCTGGTCTCTCTTCCGGGTAAATCCATTGGGAGGGTTGTGAGCGGCTGATGGGCTGGAAAAACTTTTGCTGTATTCGGCCAGAGGGTCAGGAAAATATTTTTGAAGGGCCGTATCTGGCCAACAGGCAGGGTAAACCTTTTAGGAGGGTCGAATCTGGCCTGCTGGTCGGTTAAAAACTACCCGGAGGGGTATATAAGGTCTGTGAGCAGGTTATTGTATTTGAAGAGCCGTATCTTCTCTGCGGGCCCGATAAAAATACTTGGTTGGCCATATCTGGTCTACGAGACTAATAAAAATATTTGATGGATCGTATATGGTCTTCGGGACGGATAAAAATATTTGGTGGGCCGTATCTAGTCTGCTGGACAAAAAAAAATATTTGGTGAACCGTATCTGGTCTTCGGGACTGATAGAAATATGTGGTGTTTGGAATTGGCTATATGTGGTCTGTGGTACTAATAAAAATATTTCGGTGGGCCCTATCTGGTCTCGGAGAGTGATAAAATTATTTTGGTGGATCGTATCTGATCTTCAGGACAGATAAAAATATTTGGTGGGCCGTATCGGGTCTTCGGGACTGATAGAAATATTTGGTGGGCTGCATCTGGTCTTCGGGACTGATAAAATATTAACTTATTTAATTAAAACGTATTTATCTTAAGCGTATGGTGTTTTGTGGACCGGCTGGTTAAACCTGACCTGAGGAGAACAATACCTATTTCCCAAATAGCTAACAAGCTATATGGAACATTAAGATAAATTTACGGATGCCGAAAATATTCAAAAATATTTCTGAATTTCTATAATACCTGCTTTCACAATTTAAAATGAAATATTTATAGACTATAGTTTACTTTATTGTCATAGTTTTTTTTGAGGAATAAACTAGGCACTGAGCACTTATTCATTAGGAAAAGTTTTTTAAATGTGTGCTGAAATTTTTCACTCCAGAGTTAGGAATTGGAAAGCTCTCATAAATAAATGATTTTATGTTATTAATTTATTTTCAGCCAAAATTAAGACAATCCTCGGCTCTAACCGTAAATTTGTTTTATATTACTGACGAAATACATAGATCATATACTGGCGTGCAAAATTTAAGGAACATCATTATTTATAAAGGTTATTACCTCAAAATTGAACGAAACAGCCTGTGACTATTTGCATAATCGAAGATATTCAATAGAAAGCTGGTGTATTTTTAAATTTTGGAATCGTGTCGTCAGAGGCTCTATCACAGTAATGGATTCCGCTACCAACTCGGGCTCATCCGCAACCTCATTCTCAGTATAAAAACGCGGTGCAAAGTCTGCATCAGTGTTCGAGGTGATAATACAGCCTACAATATAATACATACCCAGTCACCACTTTAATTCAAAGACTTTTTTACTATTCGCTTTTGTTCTTGTTATAATTTTGTTTTTATTTATCGGCTCGGTAACTCTCGACGTTCCTTTTGTATCATTTTTTCACATCCAGAACACATCCCTGCACAGTAGCAACTAAAAACCTTACTGTTCCTTAACCATACAAGTGGTTTCGATGAGATATATCGTCCATCAAGATCTGACCGATTTTGCTAATGACGGAGTATCTCGTCATCGAGGTATTCCCGATTTTTTTCTGATGGCGAGATCAAGCTCTGGTCACTTTTTTTCTAATGACGAGATATCTCGTCCATCAAGATCTGATCAGTTTTGCTAGTGACGAGATACCTCGTCGAGGCAACCACCAGGAGGGTTATGTTTTGCACGCCAGTGTAAGATTTGATGTTAATAGTTATATATGCTGCAGGTAATATTTTTACCAAAGTTACATGCATTACTTATGTCAGTAATTAGTGATAAAATTGCGATTATTTTTCCATGTTTTCGTAAATTCCATTGAGCATTTGGAAATTATTTGCTTTATTTTAGATTTGTATTAATAATTTTAGACGGTATTTTACAATTGATTATATATTGATTATTGATATGACTATTGAGGACACTTAATAATCAATAGACTTACGTAAATGTCTTCGGGTTAGGTTGCAGTTCCAGGGCATTTTCTTCGCTGCATGAATTAGATCAAATTGTTCATGACAAATATAAGGGGTTCATTTGATATGTGCAATTATACGATTTATAAGTTTATGATGTATTCATAAAAAATAGAACATTTTGAAGGAAACGCATTTTTTGCTTGAAGGTTCTTGGAAAAAGGTTCATATAAAAAGTAACATTTCATATTTTTATACATATAAAACTTCCAGTAAATAAATAATATACCTATTATTCATTCATGATCTCAAATCGAATTGCGAACCGGAACTAGTGCTTGAAAAGATAATTACCTCCATAATACATATGAATCACTTCATTTTCGCAGGGTGTAAAAACTAAAAGCCTACCATGGAGATTTGCAACGTTTCCTCTCTATGATTTCATGCTGCCGGTAATACAGTCCTTCAAGTCAACCTTACATGGACCCTAAAGTGTTGTCTTACACATGGCACGGAAAGAACTTGTTCCCTATATAGTCGTCCTACCATTTTATAGACATCTATCATATCTATCGATCACAAATACTTTATTGCTCAGTGATTTTAGTGCTGCGCCGATGCTGAAGCATGCAGAAGTTCAGAGTTGAAATTTCTACATTGGCAAAGATGTCTTATTTCGGGGACAGTCGATTATTTAGACTTATGTGAACCTACACGCTTTATCTTGGTTCTGATGTCTGAACAGTTTTTCTACCTTGAGTGGGAGACTAGGCGTTATTTGCTACACAAATTTACCCAAGCTGGGTCATTCGGATGATGTCATTAGGTTAATCTCTTATGTGTTCAAGTTTTTCTCGGAGGTGCGCCGTAAGCCTGCAGTCTAGCATGCAGTATGTGTGTGAAAAGAATCACCTACTTTACACTACACATACCTTTACTATCTCCACATAGGAGTTATTTGTCACACAAATTTACTCAAGCGGCTTATCTCTTGGAGACACTTGGGGTGATGTCATTAGGTTCATCTCTTATGCATTCAGTCGTTCTCTCAAGGTGCATCGTAAGAACGCAGTCTAGCATATATTGAAGATAATTACCTACTTCAGCACACATACAAGTGTCCAACGTCGGATATCCCTTGAGGAAAAAAAATCCTGGAACCTTCCGTGGTTGATAAGTAGCTGGTTTGCAAAGGGGTCGTACAGATGCATCTTGAAATCAGGTACTGGGAAAAATGGACACGTATATAATGTCCCTCTACAGATGTCATCCATCTCATTTTCCATATTTTAAAAGCAATGCCAGTTAAGACTCACGTGATGAGTCTTCTCTATCTCTTCATCTTTAAGTGCACAACCTAACTCTTGGTGACTTGTTTGTCTGCCTCGTTTCCGAGGTATCCAACGTCTGCTTTGACCCAATGCAGATGCACTTCCTGGCGTCCCATGACCTTCTAGCACAGCAACTTTATTCTATGCACCAGTGAGTTAGTAGCATCGGGTTATTATTAGTATAGTTCGGGTCTTTAACCCTCCAAGTGGTTTCGACGAGATATCTCGTCCATCCAGATCTGACCGATTTTGCTAATGACAAGATATCTCGTCATCAAGATATTGCCGATTTTTTTGTAATAACGAGATCAAGACCTAGTCAGTTTTCTTCTAATGACGAGATATCTACCATCAAGATCTGGTCAGCTTTGTTAACGACGTGATACCTCATCGAGCAACCGCCAGGAGGGTTAAGGGCTTATGAGGAGAAAATGTCTGAGAAAATATGCGTCATTTTTCCCTGCACGGCTTAGGTGCCCAGACGTACCCCTCTCCAGTGCTTTTTACAAGACTGATAGTTCCACTTGAAAGACTGCAATGGTGCTATCCAGTCTATATGAGTATTTCTTAATAATATCTCCATAGCATCTATAACAAAGGCAGCCCTAAACTTGCCATCCTTGCTCGAACCCCATCGGGGTATAGTTACACCTCTATACCTTCCGGAGGTGAAACATCGAAGGACACACTCATACACTCTACCGGGAGGATTTTCCAAATATCTATCTTCCTTTTGAAAAATGAGGGATGACCATTTCTCGTTGACAGATCATTTTCCCGTTGAACAGAGCCTCCGATTTGATTTTCGTGAGTATGAAGCGGGAATATACTTTCACTGCTTTAAGATCCAGCGGCAAAGTTCTAGCAAGGACTTGCATTGCCCTGACACTGTCCGGAAACATCTTGTTACAAGGATGAAGGCTTTTCGCTGAATTATTTTAAAATATCCGCGGAATTGATGTTCACGCATCACCCTATGCACCAAATCCAAACTGTTTACTCTTACATTCCTGCCTATTCTTTTGAGTAGTCAAGGTCTTCTAATGTACAGCATACGGGCTAATCTAGTTAATGAGTAGACCCGTACCTGCGATTTCACCCTTTTTTTCTAAGATGGGTTGTAAAACTCAAGTTTGCATCACAATTGGCTCCAAGATATTTCTTCTCTTGGACTGCTTCACCCTCGTATTCGTACGGAAGACCGTTCACTTTCCGAGTATGCCTTATGGAAATGGACTAGAAGGACTAGGGATCGGCGTTTCTCAGACTAGGTATGCACTTTTCTCTAACTGGAGATAATTTATCGTCAACGGCAGTCGAATTTTTTGTTTGATCGATTTCTACAAAAGCCTGGAATAGGGTAAGTTTAAAAATTGGTTAGCGACTGCCCAGAAAGTGTTAATTATCCTTCAAATCACATTTTGCATATGAGCAAACTTTTTCAGTTATGAATCAAAAATGTATAAATTACAGGCAAATTTAAAAAGGCATAAATAGGGGGATATGTTCGGAATCTCTACTAGGAATCTCTCGACTACAAGTCTTGTCAAAGAAAAATATTTAACGTATCACATTGATTTTTAATGAATAGTATCCCCTAAAAATGGATAATATGTCTCTTTCCTAATTCAATATTTTCCTTTTCTTAAAACTAATACCTGTGGTCCGCTTTCTTTACAATATTTTACAATCCGGCCCGCAGCATTCAAGAAGTTGTGCTCTCCTGTCTAAGAAATTTACAAATCTCCAAGATAGGCTCCTTTATCAGGAATTTTTCTTGTTGTCTAAAACCGTTCTGATATAATAACCAAGGTACAACCGATCAGAAAGTATCCGAACACTTTTTGCTGATCACTTCACAGTCAAACCAAAATGTCAAAATAGCGCTAAGTGCATTTTATATGAGCGAACTGATGAAATGAATGTTAACTGTTTTCTTCTGAATCAGAATAGTAATGAGAAGTAGGTGTTACTCTTTAAAAAAGATGAGTTGATGCGAACTTCAATATGAGGATTGACCCTTATGTAAATGATGTAGACGTTTATTTATTGTAGATATATTATTTCAAGTCTCTAAAGACACTTTAGTTAATTGTGCAACTCCAAGGATGGGAACAAGAGGTATTCTGATACTTTTTTGAATCAGAATCGAAGGGGAAAATGGGTGTTACTCATAAAAAAGTTTGAGTTTATAGAAATTTTAATATGATAATGGCTTCTTATGTAAATGATATGCATTTATTTAAAGTAGACATTATTTCAAGTCTCTATAGACACTTTTGTTTTGACGCAACTCGAAAGACTAATAACAAGAGGTGTTCGGATACTTTTTTGACAGACTCCGAGAATTAAGTACAAGAAAGCTGCTTGTCTGACCCAGTTCTTTTCTGAAAAAGGTCGATATCAATTCCCAATCGCTGTCATTCGTTGTGCACTAATTCTTTTTTCCATGATGAGCCCTTTTTTAAAAAAATATTAACAACGGTTGTCTGATTTTTTACTAAATCTTGAGTCAAACTTCTTTGAGGTTATTTTTTATCTTGGAAGAGAATATATTGCACCTTTTTGGCTTTTGTTTGTATACTGCACCAAATTTTAAAAAATACTTTTCTAAATATTTTTTCACTTATACATTGAAAATACTTTCGAAATTGTTAACTTATTAGTAGTGAATAATGATATTTGTATGCTTATGCAATTCCCAGTTTTTGTTTTTGAAATAAAGTTGGAAAAAAGTAATTTATAGATATAAATTGACTTTAAAAATAAGGAATAGGATGAAAGCAGTTTTAATGAATTTAATCTTAGAAAATTCTTTCGATTAAATTTTAAAAATCCTTTAGAAAAATTAGAAAATTCTTTAAATTAAATTTTAGAAATTCTTTTGAAAAATTAGAAAATTCTTTAGATTAAATTTAAGTAAATTTAAATAAATTTAATCTAAAGAATGAAACACGCACACGAAACAGAAAGCCTTTCGGATACAACATATGCTAACCATATGAAAGTAATGCCATAAATTGGACTAAACAAACAGAAAATACAAATTATATTAATGTAGTACTGGAATTCTCTGAAAGTTTTCTAAAACGTTAGAGTAAACATATAGTTACTCATTGATTAGATAATTATTAACGAATGGATTCTTACAATAATTGAAAAATACACTCAAACAGTTTAATCCTTTTATAGAGAAATGTTTTACATAATTTTCTCCATAAGAATTTATGCTTGTTTCATTAAAATCCCCCCCTTGAGCCAATATATATATAAAACTAAAACTTTCCGCTAGCGTTAAAACTTTTATTGTAACTCCTCGAAATGAAATTAACGAAAGTAAACAGATCTAATAAAAAGTTTTACGTAAAAATCTAAAAACATATTTCGGAATTTTGGAAACCTGCAATTGTAACGTATTGTTGAGGACTAGAACATTTAATTAAAAGTACTGATATTGATTACAAGTACTCGTTTATAAATTTGTATTATTTTAATAACTCTTAAAATATTTAAATTTCTATGGGGGTAACATATTTTTATTACTAGTCATAATCCTCCTGTCCAATGATAACTGAAATTTATTTCTAATGATGAAGTTCCATTTATATGTATAAATTTATATTTATTTTAATTTTTCTTACAACGCAGTAGTGTTGAAATCAAGTATAAATTACGTATTTTCATGCATTTTCTTTTTAGTGCATATTTTTGGTTACACGTGTATACAGGGAACATGATAAAGTCCTTATACACCCACATAACTGTCGAACACAGATAGTTACAGTTATGAAAGTGATGTATAAGTATAGTTAAAAGTGACAATGCATTATAAGGTGAGACCACTTGCAGCTCCCCTAGTGGTGAAAATCGGAAATTTGCTCTCCTTTCTCCCAAACTGTGCAAGATACGGATGCTAATTTGTCTGTATTCGGTCAATGTTGCGTCATAAAGTAACAAATTGTGTAATGCGCGCTTTGTATTCGTCTAGCATCTCAAAGAACAGGTACATCAGACAGAACTGTGCAAGATGTTCGACATCACTTTAACGATGCATTTACCAGCATGACACCTAAAATGTTGCTAAACGTGCAACCAGAAGATATGTTCCAGATAGAAATGACGTGTGTGACCGATGGTGGGCATATTGAGTACAGACAGTAAAATGTTTATTTGTTATGTGTTTATTCATGTTTTCCGATTCATTTGTCATGATTTTATTTCTAACATGTGCATTTATCACTTTTCTATGTCTTCATGCTGCATTCATTATTGTGCGCAATATGTTGTATATCTCTCACACATATCAGGTTCGCCCTACCTATTTCTCACAGTTTACTGCTTTGTGACGCGTGTAGTGGCGTACAATTGACGGGAATCGAATACCTAAAAATTTTGTATTTCTTACTTTCTAATCATGCAATTCATGTACACAGTATCATTTCATGCTAAATAGGTATGATCCAAAACTCTGTAAATGTCTTTTTACAACCTTACATAGTTTTGAGATAAGAGTGCTAATTTCCGATTTGCACCGCTAGGGGCGCTACAAGCGGTCTCATCTTATTGTGCATTGTCACCTTTGCTATACCTATACATCACTTTCATAATTGTAGCTATCCGCGTTCGTCAGTTACATGGGTGTATACGGACTTTACTATACATCCAATATTTATATTCACATATAATTAGATCTTCGATCATATAATTTGAAGCAAGCTGATTACATTAAACAATGACATATTCTTAAAATTGATAACACTTAGCAAGTGAATTAAATTTATGTGAATTAAGTTACTCTAACTTGGTACAGTAATTATAGAAAAAAGAAACATACCTATATCTGGGTGTAAAGGGAACCTTTGCCGAAGTTTCATCACTTTCAATACAGTCTGCCCTGTGGATATGAAGATTTTCCATGTCAGTAGCTTCAGAACACAATCGATAATGGAAATAAAATACAGTTAATCGTCATTTTATACTTTAATCGAACCAGACTCCACGAATTCCGAATTTAAAGTATCGCAAGTTTAACCACTACTATCGCAAGATCAACTACTACTGTTGCCAGTTTCATCCACGTGTTACTTTAAAAACACACCACCATAGTATATCTTAACATGTGTATATATGTAAGTAGTATATAAGCAACACTTCTTGATGTTCGAGCTTGTAAGAAATGAAAGAATCGTTCAGGATTGAGTAGATTTTTCATTGAGTTATGTGGTTTGTACAAGTTATAATATATTGTTTCTGTATAATGAATATACGAGGTCTGTTCGTAAAGTATTCAGCTATTGCTAACATAACAAGAACGGTTTGTGTGCCATTGATGTAACTTGGCAGTCAAGGAGAGGAGACATTAATGCACATGCTTGAAAAATCTCGAACCCATTGGACTAATCCTTTGAGTGCTAGACATACTTGAGTGAGTGTATGCTCTGTGAGGAGTCACGTTTGCAATGATAGAGCGAGTAGATCAACGAATTTGCACCAAATATTTTGCGTTAAACTTGAAAATTCCGTCTGCAGAATCTATTCAGACGATTAAGAAGTCTTCCCAATAGAATATGAGTAGTTCTTCCAGCTCGAAGACAGACAAGAGCAAGGCACAGCAAAATCAACACCATTTATTTTACTGCATTTTTTATTGTGAAGGTAGTGTCCATCAAGAGTCCAGAACAAACAGTAAATTAGGAGTTCTATCTTGATGTTCTTCGCCGGCTGAGAGATGCAGTACGAAGAAAAATACCACAACTGTGGCATCAACTGTGTTAATGACTGGCAGATTCATCCTGATAAAGCGCCTGCCCATTCATCTCGTCTCGAATAGGTTTTCTTGGCAAAACATCAAATCATTCAGGTGGTTCAGTCCCTCTACAGCCCAAATTTGGCACAATTTTTCCCAGAGCTGAAATCACTTCTGAAATGAAGATATTTCAGATCGTGGATGCTATTCAGAACTCTACGAGGCAGCTGATGGCCATTCCAACAATGGACTTTGCAGAGTGTTTTGAAAAGTGGATGGGACTCTGGGAGAAGTGTGTGAGATCTCAAGGTGTCTACTTTGTAGGAAAATAGGTGAAGTCCGTGGTGCAATGTATCTTGTTTCATGTTACATGGTGGATACTTTGCAGACTGACCTCGTATATTGTTCCTGTGTAATGAATATACATATTATCTTCAATTTGAATAAAAAAGTATTTGAGTTTTGGATATTTTCATAATGTGCCCCTTAATCATCCGCTCTATTGAAACTTTTAGTGAAGTAGTAGGTTCGTTTTATGTTCTACTTCTGAGATACTTTACTGTCCAAAATATCAACACTCCTTTCTGTTGCACCTTATTTTGCTCCAATGCGACGTGAATTGAACTACCTGCCTTTCTGTTGCTTTAAGCGTAACTTTAAAATCACAAAAGCAAGTAGATACAATGTGTCCCGCTTTCGATTTAAAACTTTAGTAAGATAGTTGAATTGTTGAGCTCAAAGACTCAGATTCCAAATGTCAAACAACCTGCAAATATTTTTCTTTTGTATGACTTTCAGTATTTTATTAATATACAAGGCGTAAAATTTTCAAAAGTTCATAAAACAGAAAAAAAAAGAATTCATTAGTGCCAAAAGCAGGTTACAAAGAACTTTTCTTCATCTAAAGTTGGCACTGTTCACTTTTCCAAGTAACAAGGGGCTACACTAATGAAGAAAGTTTCTTTTTGATTTGAGTTTTTCTTCTCGAAATTACTTTGGTCCTGACGACAGTGGATATAGTCTTTTCGAAGTAGGTGGGTCGGTTGGAAGAGTAGCGGATTAACACAACTCGAGGGTTGCTAGTTCGAAACTCGATCCAACCAAAGACAGTCGCGTACGTGGGAGGTGCACGACTGTCTTTGCACGATAAATCTGTCTTGGCCTCAAATGTCCTCACGTTGGCGTGATGTGGACGTTTGAAGAGTGGAGTGCCAGCTCAGGTATTGACCTCGTCATCTGACTATGGTTCAAAACTACGGTGTTGTCCTCGATCTTTCCCTTTGGGATTGATCGCGGACCGTCGCCAATAGCTCGATGTGTTGCGCCAGTGCGACGTTAATTAAATTACCTACCTACCTACCCACATTTGTATTTGGGTCCAGTACTGGGACGGACCCCACTATGAGTTTAGGTAAAGCGATCAAAATTCGAAGTTTCAAAATACTCAAAGTTTAACTTCCACAGTTTCATAGAATGATCTCCTTTTTATTTATCACCTTGTACACCTTTTTAATGTAAACACAATGGAGAGATTTTTGGGTTTCTAAACCAGAAAACAGACTGCACATTACAGTTTAAAAACTTTTCACATATCCCGGGACCCACTTAGACACCTCGGGCCCTGGTATCATGGTACCGTTGCCTCCTGCCACTGCGGAGGCCCTGTTAAGTCTGTAATCTCATTTTGAGGGATCAGATACGTAAATAATGAGGCATTCATTAATTAGAAGAAGTGCTACAATAGTATTATATCGATACGAGAAAAAGCATTATAACAGTATATCAATACGAGAATAAGCGTTGCAAAAGTATTATATTGATACCAGAATAAGAATTGTAACGGTATTATATCGATACGAGAATAAACGTTGCAGCAATATTATATCGAAAGGGTAATAAACGTTGCAACAGTATTATATCAATAAGAAAATAAGCGTTGCAACAGTATTATGTCGATACGAGAATAAGCGTTGCAACAGTGTTAAATCGATACGAGAATAAACGTTACAATAGTATTATACCGATACGTGATTAAGCGTTGCAACTGTATTATATCGATACGAGAATAAGCGTTGCAACAGTGTTAAATCGATACGAGAATAAACGTTACAATAGTATTATACCGATACGAGATTGAGCGTTGCAACTGGGTTATATCGATACGAGAATAAGCGTTGCAGCAGTATTATGTCGATACGAAATACGCGTTGCAACAGTATTATATCGAAACGAGAATAAAAGTTGCAACAGTATTATGTCGATACGAAATACGCGTTGCAACAGTATTATATCGAAACGAGAATAAACGTTGCAACAGTATTATATCGAAACGAGAATAAACGTTGCAACAGTATCATGTCTATACGAGAATATGCGTTGCAATAGTATTACATCGAAACGAGAATAAACGTTGCAACAGTATTATTTCGATTGGAGAATAAGCGTTACAGCAGTATTATATCGAAATAGGAATAAACGTGCAACAGTATTATATTAAACGAGAATAAGTGTTGCAATAGTATTATATCTCGATTGTAGAATAATATTTGAATTTTTAATGTTTACAATCTACAAGTTTTAATCGCACGCAGGAAAGTTTTACAAGCCAGTAGAGACATACAAAAAGGAAAATCATTTATAAAACACCAACAACTAGACGACTGTACAATACTCAGCCTGCTGATGCGAACTCAAATAAATTTAATTTTCCGGTATTGTAGTGAATTATTAACACGTCAACCAATTTCGTAAACCCTTGGTTGAATCCTTAATTTTTCAGAGATGGAAACTTCTCTGCGGTTACATTCGAATCAGATATCTCAGATGCCGTAGATTCTATAAATTATTTAAACTTTCGAAGGCCATCTCATAAATACAGGGTTTTCCCAGATTCTTAGACTTTTTAAAAATTTATAAAAACAGAAAATGTGTTTATTAAAGTGTGGCTTATACGAAAAGGATTACTAAGGAGATTGCGATGCTTTTAGTCGAAGAAAAAAATGAATTCAAAATTTCGCCTATATAGGAGTCGGTCAAAAAATATCCGAATACTTCTTGTTATTCCCGTCCCTGGAGTCGCACAAACATACCAAAAGTGCCATTAGACTTGAAATAGTGTTTACTAAAAATAAATGCATATTTAATTTGCATAAGGGTCTGTCTCCATATTAAAATTTGTATCAACTCAATTTTTTAAAGTGTAACCTCTATTCTTAATATCAGATTCTGACGTTTGGGATCAAAATAACCAGAATTCATTTTAAATACTTTTATTTTAGTCAAATCTATAAGGCTATGAAAGGTCGTAATTCAGGTAGGTATTTTAGTTAACTTCACTCTGGAGCAACACAACGGGCTATTGGTGACGGTCCGGGATCAATCCCAAAGGAAAAGATCTGACGACAACACCACGTAATTTTGAACCTCGGTCAGATGACAAGGCAACACCTGAGCTGGTACTCCACTCTCCAATCTTCCACGCCTCGCCAACGTGAGGACACTTGAGGCCACGAAAGATTTAACGTTCACCAGCCCTTTTGTACATCACGGTCTTTGGTTGGATTCGAACTCGCAACCCTCCGGTTGCTAATATCTTTAATAATCCGGTTGCTAATATCCTTAATAATCCGGTTGCTAATATCCTTAATAATCCGGTTGCTAATATCCTAATAATTACTCTTCCAACCAGGCTACAGCGGCCTAGGTTGAAATTCAGAGCTTCTAATGCTAAAAGAGTATTCCTTTTTCTCAAACCTTTCAAAATAATCATCTGATCAAAGGAATTATATTATATTAAACTGTTGAATAATGCAAACAAAAGCAACGCCTATTTCAGTTCCAAAAAAAGTATTTTCTAATTAATAATAATTAATTCATAACTGAAAAATAATTAATTGAAAGCTGTATAGATTTTGAATGCAATCGACTTAGCGGTGTCTCAAACGTAAGTGTGCAAATTTTAGTTAATTCCTTTTGGTAGTTAAGAGATACAGCAATGCATTTAAAAATTTCTTTATTTTGACGTGTCTGAGGTCCATCCCCAAATGAAATTTCGAATTTATTTTTAAGAAAAATTTTTTTAATAAGAGTTTCGTGTTCGAAATTTTACACGTCTAGCAATTATTCAAAGCCAAATCTTCCATAAGATACCAGTGCTCATCTGTAAAGTCGTCAATGCCTCACTAATGAGGCTATGAGATAAAAGGTCAAATGATTGGACTACGAATTCAGCCGAAGCTTCAAACAAATTATTTGTGTACCCAAGTGAGTGTATCAACAGTATTTTTGTGGATGAAAAGGTGAATATATGAGGGTAAGTCAAAAATTATCCGCATTTTCGCTATAACACATCTTTAGGTTTGTCACACTGCCTTCTGCGCATGCATGCTTAGAGTTGATACTACTGTGGTTACGTTACCGAAGTTTGACCCTGATAGCGTCATTTTTCTTGCTTCTGCTTCAGTGTGAACATGGCCACTCCGCTAGCGGTGTGCACCACGGAGGAATAAAGAGCAGTGATCCAATTTCTATGGTCGGAAGGTGTGCCAGGGGCTGAAATTCATCGGAGGCTTACAACACAATACGGGCACAGTGCTCTACCACGTAGAAGTGTGCATGAGTGGATCGAGAAGCTTAAAAGAGGCCGGACAAGAGTGATGCACGAAGGAGTAGAACGCCCGTTGACCTCCACCACTGACGAGAAGATTCAGCAAGCTCGAGAAATGGTACTGGCAAACCGGCGAGTTACCATCGACAATGTAGCGATTAGACGGACAAAGAAGTTCTGCAGATTAGTCGGACAAAGAAGTGGGGGAAGCGGTGCATAAATGGTTGGGCGACCAACACAAAATCTTCTTCTTGGAGGGAATACGTAAGCTTGTG
Organism: Meta bourneti; assembly: GCA_933210815.1. NCBI lineage: Eukaryota > Metazoa > Arthropoda > Arachnida > Araneae > Tetragnathidae > Meta > Meta bourneti. Next base: position 43,503,507 of record OW119934.1, read on the forward strand.
GACCGCTGGATCAAGTGCATCGAAAAAGACTGAGACTATGTAGAAAAATGACGAACTTGTTCAACTCCTACATTTATGTAAATAGATTGAAAAATAAAGTGCTGATAATTGTTGACTTTCCCTAGTATATTTCTTAATAAATAGGCCAAAATATTTTGTATATGTTTATTTTTATACTTCAGTTTAGAAAAATTATAAGCAAGTTTCATCCTAACTTTGAAACTATCAAAGTGCAGGGAATGTTGGGTGCTAGAATAATGAATGACCAGGATGTGTGTTGGGTGTTAGAATAATGAATGACCAGGATGTGCATTGGATGCTAGCGATTGTTTGCAGTCTCACTTGCACACCGCAACCCAATCGAAAATCTTTGGGCAACAATCAAATCGAATATTGATTTGGCCGGAATTACCTCCAGTAAACATATTTTGTGCATCAGTTTATGGTGCGGGGTAATTAATAAGACGTCATTAAGATTTGTGTTATGTTTGATTCTGTCACGACCAATCGTAAAAGTAATAAAAAAGAAGAGTCACAGCAGCTTATTTTTAAAACGTCAACTGTTTGTTAAATAATTCATAAAATTTGTTAGTCAAAGCAAATTATTTTGATATTTTTATCACTTAGCATTTTTTGGTGTACTATTTAGCTGATAATTTATACTTATCAATCCAGTTTGGATTTTTGAAATATTGTTAAATAATTTATTGAAAAAGAGGCATTTATATTAATAAATTTTAGATTTAAAAGTCAATGAGACTTGAGAATTGAGAGCAGATTAGGAAATACTCTACAACATTCGACATGTGTGATTTTTATTTAGGATCCTATACATTGAGACAGACCCAGGATTGCTTTATACCTATATCTTATAAATTATGATTAGATTTGCACAAAAATTTATATTTAGTGTAGTTATGATATGGGAAATCTTTTAATAACTTTCAAAGTGTTCTTCGGTGTTTGAAATTTTGGAAATAATATCTAAATATATATGAAGACCGACCTTTATACAAATAAAATGCATTGATTTATATTAGGCATTATTCAGTTTTATTATCCGTTTGAAATTTGCAGAGAAAATTTTTTCTCCAAATAAATTCAAATTACCATTTTAGGACGGCACCCCCAGATGTGAAAATGGTGCTGTTTTGTACAAAGGACTGAATCTCAAAACCTCCGAAAGGAATGAACTAAAATTTTGCACTTCAAGGTTTAAGACATCTCTGAATCGATTGCACTTAAAATCTATACATCTTTCAATGAATTTTTTTCAATTATGAATAAATATATTAATAATAATTAGAAAATATTGTTTTGAAACTAAAATATGGCATACAATTTGTTTGAGTTATTAAACATTTTAATATAACGCAAATAATTACTTTAATCAGCTGATTATTTTGGAAGGTATAAGAGAAAAGGACGAAATAGTAATTTTTCATTTTTGAAATTTTAAAAGAATTTCCAAATTTTTGAAACAGCCTGTGTTTTAAGATTTCTGAAATTACCTACATATTTCAGAAACATTTTAGCAGTTTGCTTGATGTTTTTCATGTAAATCACAACAAATTTCGAAGATTGAGTATCAACTGTTAGCAAAACTTCAAAAACACCAAATAAGAGACGCTTAAAATGCAAAATTTCTCTATAGCTAATTTCTCTATAGCTGAAGGATTATACGCCAATATCGTCAGGATTTTTTACTTGATTTTTCATCAATAAATCATTTTTCCGGTTATTATCAAATTTAATCAAATTTTTCCAGTTATCAAATTTAATCAAATTTTTCCAGTTATCAAATTTAATCAAATTTTTCCGGTTATTATCAAATTATCAGGTCTAACGGGCTTAAATCGCAATAGCCCTCGCAGGTGCACCTATGAATTAAAAAGTGTACATTTGCTTATTCAGGTGTAAGGGGCTTAAATTTGAATAGCCCTTGCAGTTGCACCCACGAATTAAAAAAGTGTACATTTGCTTATTTCGGGTCTATGGGGCTTAAACCTTAATAGCCCTCGCAGGTGCACCCATGAATTAAAAAAGTGTACATTTGCTTATTTCTGTTTAAGGGGTTTAAATCTCAATAGCCCCGTAAGTAGACCGATGAATCCCCTACTCTTCCAAACGGGCTTCCACGGTCAACCTATTTCGAAAGGACTATATACATTATCGTCAGGATCGAAGTAATTCCGAGAGGAAAAACTCATATTAAAAAGAAACTTTCTTCATTAGTGTCGCCCACTTGTTATTTGGAAAATGAACATCGCCGATATTAGACGAAGAAAGTTCCTCGCAACTTGATTTTTTTCACAAATAAATTCTTTTTTCTGTTTTTATGAATCTGAAAATTTCGCGGACCCTCCGCATGTTACACAATTCCGAAAATTCCGCGAAAAGAAAACATCCGCAGGTTGCTCGACATTTTTTCGATCAAACCGCGAAGAATTCTGAAGGTTTAAGTCCACTCGCAGCGTTGACACTATCCGTCTTAATTACTTAATAATGCAACTTACTTTATAAAACAACGAAAATTGTCGGAGAAAGGAGGAAAAAAGAAACACGACCATCATCTCTGTTTTTATAAATCTTTCGTAGCTGCAGGTTATTCACTTGAAGAATAAAAGTGCAAGGGATAAAGGAAAAAACCGTTAACTTCACTTTTTTTTGTCTAAGAAAAGATTGTTTGATACATAATTTTGCACTTGACATATTTTATTAAAAAAAAATCCGCATGCACAGTATCTAATTTTGGAGTATTATGTAGTGTGACTTTATTAGCCATTTCCTTTTGTTTACTCGAGTGGAACATATTCCATAAAATAAGAAATACTCAAAAATTTGAAGCATTTTAGGGACGGACTTCTCATCATAAATTATTCTATTTATATTTATTTATTCAATTATTAACGTGTCTTTATTTTATATTTGCTACACACAGTTTGAAATATGTCTCTTAACTTGTCAAAATGCCTAAATTTGAGGATTACTTATCAAAACTTTGGGCCGCGGTAGACAAGTTGGAAAAGCAACGGATTACGAACTAGAGGGTTGCGAGTTCGAAATTCGTTCCAGCCAAAGACCATCGTGTACACGGGGACTGGTGCACGTTAAATCTGTCGTGGCCCCAAATGTGCTCACGTTGGCGTGGCGTGGTAGTTTGGAGAGTGGGGTGTCAGCTCAGGTGTGACCTCGTCGTCTGACCGTGGTTTAAAACTACTAAGTGTTATCCTCTGATCTTTTCCTTCGAGATTGATCCAGGACCGTCGCCAATAGCCCGTTACTCCAGTGTGACGTTAATTCAACTACTCCCCATTGTCGTCCGGATCAAAATAATTGTGTAGTGTGATTTTATTAGCTATTTAACTTTCTTTGTTTGAGTGGGATATGTTCCGCAAAAATAAGAAATATTCTTTGAAAAATTTCAAATCTTTTTAGGGACGGAAGACTACTCAGTAGACATTTTTCTATTCATATTTATTCAATTGCTAACATGTCTCTATTTTGTATTTGCTACATGCACTTTGAAATGTCTCTTAACTTGTCGAAGTACTTAAATTTGAGGATTACTTCATCAAAATTTTACTATTTAACATTTTGATGAAGTTCATTACATTTTAAAATTAGCACCTTACATCTTACACGAATTTTTGAGGTGGATATTTTTCGAGAAAATTACTGCTTTTTAGGGTTTTTTTATTGGCAAAACAATGCAATCAAATAGCTCTAAACTTTGTGCATGTATTTATTATCACGTGAGGTATTTATTCATAAAATGCTTTTAAAATCATTGTCATGAAGAATCACGCCGGCTAACCCTCCTAGACCATGAGAATATTGAACTTGAACATTGAAAACATTGAACATTGAAAACAGAAACATTGAACTGCAAAATCGTTGATTTAGCTCAGACAGTTCACCGAATTTTTGCTGTAGAAATATAAAAACGAAACTTAAAGTACTCTGGTTCATTAAACGATAAAATAATATTTGCTTGATATGCTGTAAAACTTTTAAGTCGATCAATACAATAATTTTATTTCCTCACTGGGTGTATATTTCTCTCTTCTGTGTCAGTAAAACCTTCATTGTGTGTGTTTGTCTATTGGTATTTCATGTCTTGTGTCTGGCGCAGCATGGCCAAATATAACCCTTGTGCCATAATAACTCAAACCAACTAACCAATAATTTTATAGATATTGTGTGTGTGTGCCAATCACTCGAAAAGAAAAATATTTCCGAGCAAAACGAATTTAACTTTTCAGTACAGTTAACGGAAGCATATTCGGTACTTGTGGTACTGAATTGCTTCAGTATTTTTTCGGTATTTTCCGTATTTATGTATTTTCCTACTCATCTGCTACCAGTGCCATAAAGAGCTATAGGGGATATGTGTAATAACTGTAGATAAGTGTGATGATCTTTAGTTCTCCACATTTTGATAACAAATCGTTGTAAATTGGCGTTATCTTTATATCTTTATGAAGTACCCACGCTCTAAATTATACATCTGCGTGCCTAATCTGTGTACGGCTTATAACTATAGCTGGGCCAATTTTGAGAATTTCAACCTGAAATTCGGTATATATGTTTTTAAGATCCTATATAATAAAAGTACCTAAAACATACAAAATCGATTTTTTCACTTAAAAAGAAAATTCTTAAGGGTACAGTGAACTTTTCAAACTAACTTTTGCAATTATTATCCTATTGTTATAAAGTCTGCACAGTTTTCTACCAAAAAAGACTTTGTGTTTAATGTTTAGTCCAAAAATATTATGTCGTGCGGAATTTACTACATAAAAAGCGGTAGAAGAATTCGATAAATTAGCAAAAATTGGTAGGGTTCCCATTGGCATTAATTTTCTATGCATTGCCTAGTTTATAATTCACGTAAGTTTGTATAAATATCAATCAAATTAACTCTATTTGATAAGTGTATCAATCAATTGTAAAGAAAAAAATTGTGCTAAAACACCTAAAATTTTGCATAAAAGCATAGGTTAAGCAACGTTTTAAACAAAATTTTCAAAATTTGAAGCATGTTGAATTTCTCATTTACACTTTGATATATACAGCAAATTTTAAGGATTATCTGAAAATGTTTTGAAGTAAATAAATAAAACAAGATGCGCAAGAAACGTTTTGAAATCAGAGAATGTTAAAAAGTCTCAATCGGAGAAGGTGGGCCGGTAGTTGAATTTATGTCGCACTAGGGCAACAAACACAACGGGATATTGGCTACGGTTCGGAATCCATCTACGAAGCTCAATCGGCGAAAAATACATTTTTGTAGTGTCTTACTATGCTTATCTATAAAATCTTCGATGTTGTATATTTAACTCTAAAAAATGATAGCAACTGAAAACATTATATTTGATATCAATTAATTTTTAACGCTAAAATTAATTTTTTTTTGCTGATTTTGGAAGTCCACTGTCCCATTAAGTTAACAGTTGTTCTATTTAATATTTTAATTCATACAATTAAACAATTTAGGTTAAAATTTTTGCATAAAACCACACTCCTAAAAATCCACATACATAAAAAGAAAAATAAATCAATTTAAAAATAATTTTTAGATCTATAAATGTATAGGGTTATAATACTGTGGTATTTCTGTTTGATGCATGATAGTTAAAAGTAAGATTGTTTAGTAGTATTACCCCAACAATATTTAGCGAAAACTTTAAAATTTAATTATAAAATTTTATTAAGATTTTATTTATAAAACTTTCAAAAACTCTTACCATTTAAACTTCAGTATTGAAAAACAGCATTTTCTCGGCTGATATCGAAATATTTTGCGGAAAATTGTTCTTGGAATATTGTTTGCAATCCATATTATTTTCGTTCAAAAAGTTTATTTTTAAGAAATGATACTTACATTTTTATAAGCTTTTCATTTTTATAAGCACCTAATACAATAAATGTTTTAATTAAATATATTCACACACAAAATATTTGAGACCATAAGTTCAACTTACATTATGCTAATAAAGGCGGGCATCAACGTTAAATCGACATCAAAACTGACGTTATAACTCTAGCTATACGTATGGTCGACGCTATAGCCATCAAATAACAAATAATTTCGCCAAATATGCAAAAAGCGCTTCAAAAATACACAAGATTAATGGATTGGTTACTGAATTTTCATACGTAATCAGAAATAAAATTTAAAAAATTGAAGAACTCCGTTTAAATGGGGCCTGCGAAGGCCTACTTGGAAAAACAGGAGTAACCCAGCAAATGATAAATTGGATATGGAAATCAATGCTTTTAAAACAAGACACTTTATGCTGAAGTTCAAAAATATATTTTGAAAACTATTCGGATTTTTTCAAAAAATGAAAAACGATTGGAAAAATATTAAGCGATATAGAAGAGTGAAACAAATATTTCCTTATTGTCTAGTTTTAGAAAGCTTAGAAATGGCTATTTTTATTATTTATTTGATGGTGCTTATATAAATCTCCAGGTAGGTTGGTATTTAATTAACGTCGCACTGGAGCAATACAACGGGCTATTGGCGACGGTCCATGATCAAACCCGAGGGGAAAGATCCGAGGACAACACCACAAAATTTTGAACCACGGTCAGATGACGAGGTCACACCTGAGCTGGTACCTCACTCTCCAACTTCCACACTACGACAACGTGAGGACATTTGAGGCCACGACAGATTTAACGTGCACCAGCCCCTTCGTACACGACGGTCTTTGGTTGGATTAAAACTCGCAACCCTCCGGTTGCTAATCCGTTACTCTTTCAACCGGGTTACCGCGGCCCCATGCAAATCTCCAGATGAAGAATCTATTGAAAATATTTTTTCCCTACACCCGTCTCCAGTCAATCGGCCATCAATCGATAAGCAGCCCAATAGAGCTGTAAAGGGAAAAAATATGGCTTAAAAACACTAACAGTATTAAAATTTGCAATGCTGTTGTCAGGAATTTTAGGGCAGTGTTTGAGGTCGTCTCCGATCATTTCGTCCAGTTCGTAAAGGGTACAGGTAGCCGATCTCGTTACTCCAATATGATGCGTCTCTTGGAAATCCTGAATACTAATTTATTTGTAAGCAGTAGAGCATTTAAAAATCTTTTACATTGTGAGTTCGGTAATATTTGAAAGGTTATTTATACTCAGCGTTGCAATATGACGAACTAGACGATATTAGATTCCGATTCAAAGTGTACAAAGGTGTTTTGCAAAGGAATCGGTACTAATGTCTTTCGAGGTTTCCCTAATTAGTATTTATTAGCCCCGAAGGTAAAAATAAATTAAAATAAAAACTAATATGTATACAGTAGTTGAATTAACATGCGTATTCCAGAAAAATTTATTCAAATATTATTAAATCTTGGATATTTAAAAACGGATCTTTTGTAGTCTGACTAAAAGAAGTAAAAATAGATAACCTTCCAAGTTGGTTATTTCTGATTCAATCAAATGCAAAACACACACAATTAGTATGAACACATTATTATTAAAATGACTTGTCTGCTGCTATAAATTGACACTTCATTTCCAAGAGAGTTTATTTAATTTGTTAAGTTTTATGGGGGGTATGAGAAAAGATCAATTTTGCTCGAATAGTTTATTTAACTTATAATCATATATTATGACGGAAATGTGATATTATAGTGGTGAATGATCCATCTCCTTTGAATTTTTACATCGTAATATATGCGATGTCTATGCAAATTAAAATATGCTTCTTATATATACCATGAAAAAGTATTTAAATATTTATCCCTACTATAATTTTGTAATATATTAATAATCCTATGTATAATGAAGTAATAAATTTCCTATATATGTGCAAATTTCGTTGGTAGATACAAATGCACTTTTCAGAGAAAATGATCTTTGATTACTTCACAAATTTAAATTTTTGGTTGAGAAGAATATCTACATTTATATCATATGAAGGATTTCGGATAACAATGATAAGCTACACTTTTCGTATTTTCTGGTGAGAAATTTTCAAGTTTTAAAAAATTCCAAAATAATAATGGTTAATCCATTATTCAAGAAGCCATGTTATCCTAAACTTTTAAGTATTAAGCACTCATTAAAGCAATCAGAAATTTTTTTGGTCCTATCCACTTTTATCCACTTTTTATCACTATTCAAGAAGTTATGATATCTTAGACTTTCAAAAGTATTAAGCACATTAAAACAATGAAGTTATTTTGATACTCTTGAGTACATTTTGTTGTAAACTATTTTCATTACTGAACGTATATTTCTGTGGCGTATCACCATATTCCCCAGAGAGCCCTTCATTTTTAGAAATAAATACAAATATTTCCTTCCATAAGTAAGATACATTCTAAGTTTTAAGTAGTAAAAATATTTAATTTTTAACTAATCACGTCCTTATGGTGATTCACCACGGGATGAAAACAATAAATTGATTAGCATCGAGATCTATTTTACTGCAGAGGAAAGGGAATTCATTTTTATAAAGCAATATACATAATATTGGGTCGGTTCGAATGAAATGTCCGATGATATAGCTTTGGGAATGACCCCCATACAGCTAAAAGTAATAGCCTACAAGCTTCCGGCATCTTACGTCATAGAGCTACTATAAATAGCTATCACGCGTGTGAAATACAAGTTGCAGATTTAATTTGTTTGGGCGTAAGGTGCTTCCAAATTCGACATGGAAAACTCAGATTTGAGAGTCCTCTTCCTTTACGAATTTAAACTGAGACATTCTGCTGCAGCTGCTGCTCGAAACATTAACACAGCATTAGGGGAGAATACAGCCAATGAACGAACCATTCGTCGATGGTTTGCGAAGTTTCGAAGTGGAGATATGGACCTGAAAAACGAACCACGTGGTCACCGAGAAATTGCAGTTTCTGACAATGTTCTGCTAAGTGTGGTTGAAGCTGAACCGCGGAAAGCATGTTGTGATATAGAGGCCGAGCTAGGTGTCCACCACACTACAATTGTTCGCCGTCTGGCTGCACTGGGTAAGGTTAAAAAGATGGATTCTTGGGTGCCTCATGAATCGACAATTGCCAACAAGATGAGACGTTTGGAAGTCTGTGCATCGATCCTTTCCAGGAATGAAAGAGAACCTCTACTGCAGCGAATCGTTACCTGCGACGAGAAATGGGTCCTTTATGACGATCGGAAACGATCTGTACAATGGTTGAGCAAAGCACAGCCTCCTGGACGCCATCCCAAGCAACCCTTACATCCCAGGAAGGTTATGCTTCTTGTATGGTGGTCTACAGCTGGGATAATTCATCGCAGTTTCCTGCCAAGTGGCCAAACCATCACTTCAGAAGGATATTGTGATGAATTACGACAGATGCACCGGAAATTGATGAAACAAAAACAGGCATGGCGTTCTCTTACAAGATAACGCCCGTCCTCATGTCACACAACGGAAGATGCTGACACTACGTGAGTTGGGCTATGAAGCGATGCCTCATCCCCCTATTCCCCTGACTTGTCACCTACAGATTTTCATCTGTTTCGTCACCTGGATCGCTTTCTGTCTGGCAAACGGTTCACCCAAGTTATGGAGGTTCACCGTGCAGTTGAGGACTTCTTCTCATCCCAGCCACAAGACTTTTTTCGTTTCGGGATCATGGCTTTGTCAGACAAGTGGCAACAGCGTGTCAATTCATAGGGAGATTATTTCGAGTAGGTCAGGTACTGTATTTTTCAGTTATGGCCATCGAAGTGTGATGGTCATTTTCCGGACATTTCATTCGCACCGACTCAATATTTCCTTCTATAAGTAAGATACATTCTGATTTAACTTTTGAGTACTAAATATTACATGTATAACACTGATTACGTCCTCACAGTGATCCATCACGGTATGAAAACAATAAATTGATTAGCAACGAGATCTATTTTACTGCAGAGGAAAGATAATTTAGTTTTATAAATCAATATACATAATATTTCCTTCTATAAGTAAGATACATTATGATCTTTAACTTTTGAGTACTAAATATTACATATCCGATTACGTTCTCACAGTGATCCACCACGGAATAAAAATAATATTTAGATTAGCATCGGGATCTATTTTACTGCAGAGGAAAGGGAATCCATTTTTATAATTCAATATACACAATTTTTCCTTCTACAAGTAAGATACGTTATGATCTTTAACTTTTGACTACTATGTATTACATGTCAAGCACTGATTACATCCTCAGAGTGATCCACCACGGTATGAAAACAATAAATTGATTAGCATGGGGATCTATTTTACAGCAGGTGGAAAGGGAATTTCTCGTGTCCAGTCTAAGCCATGGATTACGCGTGCCACTTTAAGAGTGAAATATTTCTGTCGAATTGGAATTCTGATTCAGTAATCCCTCTTTGGGGGGGAGGATACTGGGTTGAGGATTATGCGATATATGCTCCGTCCATTTTATGTCACGAATAAATTTGTTACGAAAACTTGGCGATTAATTACTTTGCCCTCCTCTGAATCGTGAGTCTCGATTTTAGCCTCTGAGCATTATGAAGTGTGCCCATGCTTCTAAAGTTCGAGTCACATGGGAAGCGTTTTTGTTAGTTGCGAAATAGCTGATGTCTTGAGTCCACAAAAATCCGAAAGGATTTGTAACGAATAGGTTTTCTCGGCTGAAGACACCAGATACGGCCCTCCGAATAGGTTTACCTGATCCGCAGACCAGATACGGACCTCCGGATAAGTCTATCAAGCTTGCAGGTCAGATACACCTCCCCCACCCACCTCAGAGCAGATTCGGCCCTCCAAATACATTTACCCGATCCGCAGACTAGATAAAGGCCATATAAATAGTTTTATCAGGTCCACTGATCAGATACGGCCCTCCGTATAAATTTATTAAGCTCACAGACCAGAGAGGGCCCTCCGAATAGGTTTACGCGACCCGCAGATCAAATACTGCCCTCCAAATATTTATCTCATTTTTCCCGGAGGTCAATACCAACACCCTCGTCACGAATAGACACCTGACCTGGTATCTGACGGGCCATGGCCCATACATGGCCTACCTCCACAGGTTCAAACTAAAAGACTCAGATCTGTGCACATGTGGGGGTGTGGGAGATGCGGATCACTATCTCTTCGACTGCCCGCACACACTGGCGCACCACATTACAAAACCTAATGATGCTAATGCGTCTAAGTGGTGCGCCGGTATTCTGTCCAATAGACAATCAATCTATAAAATTGGACAGAGTGTGCTGGCGGCCGGGGGGGTGACTGCTGATCCCCCGCCCCTTGTGTGATTAAAAAAAATTAGACCAGGATGGCTCCCTCTTTTGTGCTTGCTTTTATTTTTATTGTATTTTAATGACTTTTAAACTTTTTAAAATTGTCTTAAACTTTTTAAATTTCATCCATACTCATTAATTATTTATTTCATATTCATTTTTCATTGTACCTGTTGTGAATTTTAATTTTCATATTCATTATATATATTTATTGCACTTTCATATTTTGTATATTGTATGTCTTATTGTATGTTTGTCTTGGTTTATTCGTCCTTGTAAACCGGCAGTGTGCCGGTCGTCGATTCTCCTTGTTTGGCCCTGTTGGCCACTTTATATGTAAAATTTTTTAAGATTTTGAATAAATGCTTTCCGTGGGAGCGGGTTTCCCCGTGTTCCTCTTCGTGTTGGCTGGAAGTTTTCCCCTTCCTCCCGGAAAGGGCTCTACACCTAACGGTGAGCTGGGAGGAAGTGGGTCCGGAAATATTTATCTCAAGCCTGCAGACCAGATAAGGCCCTATGAATATTTTTGACAGGCCCGAGGACCAGATACTGTCCTCCGGATAGATTTATAAAGCCTGCAGACCAGATACGGCCCTCGGAATAGGTTTATCCGACCTGCAGACTAGATACTGACCTCCAAATCGGTTTACTCAATCCACAGACCAGATACGATTCTCCGTTTATCAGGCCCGCAGACCAGGTACGACCCTCCAAATAGGTGTACCTCGACCTTTTAGAGCATATACGGCTCAATGAATATTTTATCAGGCCCGGACGCCAGATACAGCTCTCCGAATTATTTAAAAAAAATATTTACACTCTTTCTACAAAATATCTAAATAATGTTTGACTTTTATCTTTGTATTGACACATACTGCCGTGCTACTCAAATAGGCAATGTCTCCAAGTTTGATCTTTTCGATGTGACGATTGTTACATACTGCATACATAAGTATCCGATCCTTCATATCAGTAGATACTGCATACATAAATATCTGATCCTTTATATCAGTAGATACTAGTATGATCAAACAGCCAACTGTTGATTAAGTGCTCTAACTGTATTCTAGCACCGTGAGACATCTGATACCACATATACGCAGCGTTTAACAACCCTTAACAATAGACCAAACTTAAAGAATACTGCCTTCTTGACAACACGGCAGAATAGTTAGAATACATAAAATTATAGTTCGTATATATATGGATATATTACAAGATGTTTCAAAACTTCCTGAACAAACTTTAATGGGAGACATGATGGATGAGATATCTCGTCATAAGAAAACTGTCCCGATTTTGATCTCGTCATCATAAAAAATCTGCAAGATCTTGGTGACGAGATATCTCGTCATTAGCAAAATTGGTCAGATCTTGGATGAGATATCTCGTCGGCTCACTTGAAGGGTTAAAGTTAGTATAGGAAGTTTTGAAAAACCCTCTTTTTATAATTCAGATGAAACTCCCATTGAAAAACAACATACGTTACTACAAATGACAAATAGATGAATAACTTAATGTCACTACATGATCAATGATTTGGAAAACGGAAGACAGAAATTAAGTATATAGCGTAAACTCTTAGCTGCCTTTAAACAATTTCTAGAGAAAAATATTTAGAGTATCTTAACACTTAAGGAATAATTTATCTCAATTTTTTATCGACCTCCCCTAACCTATATTTATCATGTCGACGGTAAATTAGCTTCAAATAAAAGATGCTTGGTAAAGGCTCTAAAAGATAAAAATTGAAGTCGGAGTAAGGCTTTAATACAAGGTTTTCCGTGTCCTGAAATCGTTGAAAGAGTTGTCGGGTGCTTGAAGCTTAAACCTGTCTTTTCTCTTTTTATTCCAAAATAGAAACAACAGGATTAGTCTTGAGATCAAAGCTCGTTTTTTGCCATCATTGTTATTGGCTTTAGTGATCCAGCCAGCTATCGATTTTACACGCAGTCCTAGGTTATCGTTTTTTTTCTTTACCGTTTTACTCGTCAAAATTCCTATTCAGAAAGAAGTTAAGTCAGAAGTGAGTTAAGTTTTATAAATTAGTACTAAAATTGGCATTAAATTTCCATTGGACACAAAATGCACGTGCAAGATCTTTGAATGCATATTATTGAGAACTTCCAAGTTTCTAATTTGAAAAAGTTTTACTTTTATTCGGCGAGTTAAAATTGATGTTCCATCAAAAGGTTAACTATAGGCTATTTGTACATAAACTTAAAAAGATTCGTTCTTCTTTTGAATTTCAGAATATTACGCCATAATTAATTTGCAAAAGGTTTATCATTGGCTATTTATAAATATTTTTTTTTGAATTTGAGAATATTACACCATCTTAATTTTCAACAGGTTCTTCATAGGCTATAAATAAAAATAATAATCTTGTTTTTCGAATTTGAGGATAATACACCATCGCAATATACAAAAGGTTCATCCCAAAGGTCATTCATAAATAAACTTAGAAATCTTCTGTTTTTTTAATTTGGGAATATTACACTACAAATATGCACAAGATTCGTCTTAGACTATTCATAAGTAAAATGAACCCTCCTGATGGTTGTCTCTACGAGGTATCTCGTCCCATTAGCGAAACTGACCAGATCTTGATGGACGAGATATCACGTCATTAGAAGAAAACTGATCAGATCTTGATCTCATCATCATCAAAAAATCAGTAATATCTTGATGAAGAGCTATCTTGTCATTAGCGAAATATATCAGACCTTGATGAAAGTCGTAACCACTTGGAGGGTTAAAAACTTTTTATATTCGGGAATACTTCACCATCGTAACATACAAGAAGTGAATCGTTGAAGCATAGGGTCTTCCATACCGAACTAACACCATTTTCAAGTTATAATAATCAAATACTTATTTCAATTCTCTTTCGTTAATGAACATGCTCTCAAGACAGAAAATTAATGAATTTATACATGAGAATAAAAACGAAGTACACGGGATTGCAATTCGCAAACATCCAAAATGTCAAGAGCCAAAATTTCTGAATCGGAGTAGATCAAACACTGGTAAGGATTCATTTTCTCTTACTCGATAATCAAAACTACTAATTAGAAAATTCGTAAATTATGTCAGCAGAGGTTGTACTAAAATTTCCAGAACCAGAGCTACGTAAAGTGTTTTCTTTCCTCTACTTTTCCTTAACTTTCTGTCCGAGGCTCTTATTGAATTTAATTAGTTAATACTTGAAGGACTCTAATTTGTTTTTGCAGTCACCGCTCTCTGGGATAATTACTAATTTTATGATTAATTTCAGATGGTTCGAGCACTAACCGATAAAGTAAAAAAAATGCTCGGATTCACGGTCTGGGTCAGAGCATTAATCGATGAAGTTATGAATTTTATATAATCGATGGCATAGTGCTTCAATCGGCGTTGGTTTTCATTTTTTCAAAATTGGAACGGAAAATCGACGGAATTGAAAGTTCAGCTTATTGCAATGAAACTATAAATAGATACTTTCTTGAATATTTTACTTATAAGATATAGGTCGTTCAAACCGTGACGATATCTTACACAAGACACCTTTTGTCCGTAATACTACTTAAATTCGTGGTATGAATCTTATTAAATGTGTCTAAGCATCTGGTAGACAGGTAGGAATCTAATTAACGTTGCACTGGAGCAACACAACGGGCTATTGGCGACAGTCCGGGATCAATCCAGAAGGGAAAGATCTCCCAAATTTTCCAATGCAACAATCAATTTTGGAGCTAAATTTAAATCTATATTAAATTTTAACCTC
Organism: Meta bourneti; assembly: GCA_933210815.1. Lineage (NCBI taxonomy): Eukaryota > Metazoa > Arthropoda > Arachnida > Araneae > Tetragnathidae > Meta > Meta bourneti. The sequence continues at coordinate 43,518,523 of OW119934.1, forward strand.
AAACAACAAGTTTCAAGTCATTTGATCCTGCGATTTCTGTATTATGACACGGAAAATTGAGAAGCCTGTACGTAAAATAATAACATAATAACAATAATAAAATAATATAACTCAATAATAAAGGTAGAATGACTACGCATCACTTATTTCTTCGCACTCCATAAATATTTGAGATCTCTTATATATCGACATTCATAAAACAGCGACTTCGATGGCAAAGATGAAGTTCAGTCCGCCAGCTTTCATTGTTTGGGAAATTTATCTTCTAACTGACAGAAAAGTGTGTCCAGATAAAGTCTCACAAGACTTTTTCACAACTCCACACCTCATAATGAAGGCCCTAATGTTTGAAACATTTATTCCAACATCGTTAGTTTCAAACCGTACTGTTTCTTAGAGGGGAAATAAATTTCTGGATAGTCTAGGATAACCGCTCCTACGGAAAGGAATCCCTGGTGAGAAATTGTGTGAAGTGGAAAAAATCTCGAACTGACGTTCAAATACGTCGCCTTAGAGAATTTAGCTTCATTTTCTTTTATGTTTTATGCTCTTGTGCTTGTTTTTAGCTGCTGCTTGTTAGGAGACACTCTTATATATTTGAAAGAGTTGAAGCCGAAAGTATGAAGTCTGTAGCCTATTAAAAAACCTAAACACAGGGCTTTTCGGAAGTAGAATTCCTTCATCTAGTGGGGTCTGAAAAACTCCTAGGGCGCAAAATTCACGGTTCGCATCCTATTTCTATAAGAGTGAAAACTAGATCTCGGATTCGTGCATATGTAACATTCATACTTTAAGACTAAAGCCTCTTGTTAACACGAAGTTGTGTTGTACATATTTTTTGTAATTTAAATTCCAGTTCAATATGAGATACATGTTATTGTTAGATCGTATTCGATGATAGTATCTTTACAAACACGAATACGCACAATAGATAGTAGAAGGTGGGTAGGTATTTAATTGACGTCTCACTGGAGCGACACAAAGGGTAATTGGCGACGGTCCTTGATCAATCCCTAGGGGAAAGATCCAAGGACAACGCTTCCTAATTTTGAACAGTGGTCAGATGACGAGAACAACACCTGAGCTGGAACCCCACTCTCCAAACTTGCACACGACGCTAACATGAGGACATTTGAGGCCACGACAGACTTAACGTTCAACAGCTATATATATTTCATTTCAATTGGATATATTAATTAGGAAAACCGTTTCATATACGCCAGGAATGCATAGACTCGTTAAGATAGGTAGATATTTAAATTAATGTCCCACTGGAGCAACGGGCTATTGCCGACGGTCCGGGATCAAACCCAAAGGAAAGATCCCAGGACAAAAGCACGTAATTTCGAACTACGGTCAGATGAGGAGATCACATCTGAGCTGGCATCCCACTCTCCAGACTTCTACAGTACACCAACTTGAGGATATTTGAGGCCATGACAGATTTAACGTGCATCACCCCCGTGTACATGACGGTCTTTAGTTGGATTCGTACTTGCAACCCTCCGGTTGCTAATCCGTTACTCTTCCAACCGGGCTACCGCGGCCCTAGTTAGTAGAGAAGACCTTTAAACGTGTTAACAATGTCATGGCTGCCACAGAAAAAGTACGCATGAAATAGTAGAATCAGTAGCATAAATTTTTTAAAATAGTAGGAAAAAATTCTCCTCTTAAGCCCTATTTTAGTAGCAATTTTAGTCACTCAGATAAAAAAATGAATCTGGTAAAACACAATATCTGCTATTAAAGTATGAAACAGACGTTGAAGATCTCACCAAGAAATATAAATTTTGAAATTAAAAAGCTAAATATTTTCTTAAGATTTTCATGACAATCTAGCAAATACAGATATCGTTGTTTTTCTTTCCCGAGTGCCAAGGCTTGGCGCTAAAACTTCAATATTGGCGCCCTTAGAAAATCTATCGAAAGAAATATCCGAAAAATATTTTTCCGTCCGCTAATAGTTCAAAAAAGGACTAAATTTCAACAAAACATTAGATGACTTTTCAAATATAAGTCTACAAAATTTTCGAAAAGTCGCCAAAAATTTAAAAATAGGAGGTTTGGGTACAATTTAGCTTCAAAAGATACTCCGAGTCGCCAAGAGTTTGAAAAATAGTAGCAAAAAGTCGCCTTTTAGTCGCCTGTGCAGCCCTGAAATGTGGTCCTAGAGTTAACGTTTTTAGTCTTAAAATATTGCAACATTAATCGTAATTCTTCAATCACCGAAATTATTATTTTTGTTTATTTTCCTATCCGTTCACGGCACAATTTTAATATTCTGCCATATTAAAATAACCGTTGGGTACATCTGTGTTTGAAAACGTACTGTCATGGAATACGATCTAAAAATATTATTTTCGCTTACATTCAACTGGAAGTTAAATGCCCCTAAAATATGCACGACCCAACTTCGTCGTTCGTTTGTCTTCAGTTTCTGTCCACTTTATTTATTTCTTGAATTCCATTAATAAAATTATCTTCGTGAAAGTACAACTGTATAGTAAATTTATCTGTATATTTTGCAGCATGAATGAATCGCAATTCAGCACACGATATTTTTATTTTCGTTTCTTTCCCTATTCATTCAGCACGAACAATTTTGCAATTCTGTCATAATAGGACAGGACCTTCGAATGCTCTAATTTCTGTGAAAACAGAGTTTCAAAGTTCTGTAATTTTTTTCGTTGGATTCTTTTTAAATTTAGAACTTTGATAGTATAGATACTATATTTAAACAGGAAAATACTTTAAAGATTCTATTATATCAACTTTTATGTTTATGAAGAAAATATAAGAAGCAAATATAAGATATTTTGTCCAAGTGTTATTTTTATAGTTTTGCGATCCGCTACATACCTCAGAAATAAATTACTCTACAATGATGAAACTTCCACGCACTTATTGTAGGATTCATTACCTATTAAATCTGTTATTCTCAAAATCATAGCTTAAAAATTTCTGTTTTGTAATAATATTCTGATATATACAGTAATTTTAACATTTCTAATGTCATAACTTGAATAATTGTGAACTGATCATTATAATTATAAATATTTTTATAGGTAATGGGTTCTGTAATAAATGTGTGTGGAGTTTCATTACTGTGGAGTTATTAGTTTTTGAGATATGTTGCTAACCGCAAAACTAAAAATTGCACTTGGACAAAATTGATTCTTATATTTTTCTTGATAAACATAAAAGTGTAAATGATAGAAGCTTTGAAGTGATTTCCTTCAAAAATATAACGTAAATGATATCAAAGTTCAAAATTTGAAAAGAATCCACCGAAAAATAAACATTTCACAGTACTTAGAAACTTGTTGTCACAGAAACTCACAAGGACAGTCAATAAGGATTTCCAAAGAAGGAAAAGGAGTTTGAAAATCACAAGGTGAGATCTAAATTCGACCCAGATGTTATGGTTGATTGAGTTTTATGGCACAATGGCCGTATTTGGCAAAGCTGCGCCAAATACAAGACAACGTCAAGAAATGAGCACACACAAGGAACGATTTACTGACACAGAAGAGAGAAACACAACCGGTTACCAAAGTAACGAGAATCAATCCACACACACAGACACTAAGAAACAAAGTTGAGTAACCATCAGGGATAACATATTTTGTCGTCCAACAAAAGGAAGATGCAATATCACCATTCCTTTTCAGCACTCAAAATTACGGGCTGTGTCTCAGATTCAGTCCTTCGGATTATGCGCTTCAAACGACTGTTTGCACCATCATCATTCATCATCCTTGTATTTGTTTTTGTCTTCATACATGTGTACCTGGTCCGTATTACTTCCGATTATTTATATCTCCTTCCGGCTTTTGTCTAATTTTACTTTGCCTGTTGAGTAAATAAAACATCAACTATAAACTTCACTCTTTCAATGTTTATTCTTCATTTAATTTCTTTCAATGTGGTTTTAGTGGATAAATGAGTTACATCATTTTTATTATATAGCAGCTGTTAAGGGGCGGCTAACAATTTTCAAGGGAGGTGGACGTCTGGCGTTCTTGAAATGCTTTGGATTACACAAAATTAAACCATATTCTCATTGCGATGTATGACTTCAGGACTTTGTGCTTGAGGATACACAAAGGGGCCGAAATCAAAGACAGTAAGTATGCGAAGAGCATTTTTAAAAAACCCTAATTTTAATTATTTAACCCTCCTGATGATTGTCTCGACGAGATATCTCACCTCATCAGCAAAACTGACCAGATCTTGATGGACGAGATATCGCGTCATTAGTAAAATTGGTCAGATCTTCATGAACGAGACATCGCGTCATAAGCACTCGGATGGTTAAGACTTAAAAGGCCCTTTAAGCCTTATGGCCACTCAAAATTAAACCGTATTCACATAGCGAGGTATGACTTCAAGCGCCACCGATATATGTTAGAAGTACACAAAGGTACATAAATCAAAGAAAGGAAGCACGGGAACATCACTTTTTCAGCTTGAATTTTGAAGTTTCGTAGGAGGTGCTTAAAATTTTGACCACCAAAGTTAATATACTCCATACACCGCAGATGTAAAGACTGACGTACTAACCCATATTCTATGTGTAATTTTGTGCAGCCAGTTATTCCCTAAAGCTTGAACTGATGCATATTACCTGTACGTTAGCTCTTCTAAAATGACACTTAACCAAACTGGTCAACTGCCATGCCGCTGTAAGCACCCTCTAGCACAGCCAGGTAGCGCTGGCGGACACATATCCCGAAGGAATACGGTTCAATTTTGTGTATCCTATCTCCCCTTTAGGTTTACACAGAACCTTTTGAAACACCCTGGATAAATATTTTAGCTATATTAAGGCTGCCTAAGGTAAATAAATATTCTCTTATATGATATTCTGATGTCTAGGACAGCTCTAAATATGCAGTAAGATATAAGGGTTCCACCCTACTTTTCAAAGAACCCAAATGTTTGTTATGAGTAAAAAAAGTATTCATATAAGATAAGCTGTATCCATAAATTTAAAAAAATCATGGACATTTTTTTGCAAAAAAATATTATAACAATGTTCTGTACTTTGAAAGGTTATTAGAAAATATTTTTGAAAGAATGAAAAAGTACTGAGATTTATTTATTTAATTTAAAACCTGTGATATTTATCACAGCAATCTTACCGGCAATCATAAAACGCTTGTTTTTAACATTTTCTAGTGGATTCAAAATGATTTACCCGGTTAAGAAAACAAACCATGCCATAAAACATGCATACATAATTACACTCTTTTTCGTACCACAAAAGAAATAAAAGCTTATTTCCCTTTTATAAAGATAATATGACGTTAAATATTCAAAAAGCAATTTGTTTTACCAGCATGGTCTCAGTGCGAAAAGAAAACTAATAATTTCTGTCTTTTGAAATTGCCTAATAAAACCAGGACTCTTATAAATTTGAAATGTAATCTCAAGTAACAACCCTGGATAGATGAGTAAAAATAGACGCATCGACTAAAGAAATTTGATACTTAAAGAATTATTTTAAAATGTTCTGTGTGTGTAAAGCTTCCATTTAAAATGATCATTTTAATGAAATTTACAAGTTTGATTCATATGAATTTGATTTCTCGGGCTTTAATATATACCAAAGCAATTCGACAATAGTTCTTTTATAATTTTTTAAAGAAAACAATACTTGAATAGGATCTTTTCAAATTTTGATATCTCCAAAAGAATCTAATCAATATTTTTCAATTTAAGGTAATATAATTATTCTGAGAGATTGCACCTTAGGTGGTTATTTATTAATACGAAAAGGAGGCCGAAAATAAGTTTCAATATCCATGTTGTCTAAATTAAAGAGTTGATGGGAAAATTGTAATACCTGTAGGTACAGGCATTTATATTGGGCATCAAGGTGTGTGCAACTCATGCGTAGGGTTCAGTAGAAATGCGCGACTGGTGTGTAGTTCGTGCCCGACTCATGATAGCGGAGTCGTGGTGGGAAATGGATGTTTTACGTGCGTGAACGAACGACGAAGTATGTATGATTATATATTGCAAATGGCATTCGGCACTAAATTCAGGAGAATGTGTAGTTATTCGTTGCAAATGGCATTGCGTACTAAATTCAGGAGAATGTGCAGTTATTTATTGCAAATGGCATTGTCACTAGAATTGCATTGTGCATTGCGTACTAAATTCAGGAGAATGTGTAGTTATTTGTGCTAATGGCATTCTGCACTAAATTCAGGAGAATGTGTAGGATATAACAATACAGCAACAAATAACTACACATTCTCCTGAATTTAATATCCCATGCCATTTGAAACATAACTACACATTCTCCTGAATTTAGTGCAAAATGCCATTTGCCTCCCGTTACCAATCCTCGATTCTACCAACTGGGCTACAGCGGCTCTGCAACACAATAAGAGGTATAGCGACTGGTATTGTTTATTACTTCTAGGATTTTCGGAGGCATAAAATTAATTATACTGCACAGTAGGTCTTGATTACAGCTATTTGCCATGCGACCAAAGTTGATCACCATGAAATTCTTCTGAAATCAATATAGAATTTCCATATTAAACAAATATTCTCTATCAGGTTGAGGTCAGCAGAATTTCTTGGCTTCTCAAGAACCCTAATGCTATGATATTCTATTCAAATAACTACTACGAAACTTGTGAATGAAGCTGTTTTTAGGAAATAAATGACATATTTGATTGTTAACTTAGTCTCAAAAAGAGTTTTGAGCATTGATGTGCTAAATTAACATCTCAAATTAAAAATAAATTTATATCACATGTTGAAACAGAAAATATTCCTCTGGATGTCCTGAAGAATCATGATTCTCCAGAACATCAGGGGTCATAGCATGTTCCAGTACTTCACAATATGAGAACCCGTTTATTTGGCCTTTAATCCAATCTAGGGTATCGATGCTTTGGACAGACATACAGCTCCAAAGTGTAAAGAGAAATTTTGCCACTTCACTGTATTCTTTTTGTTCATTTCGGGTCGAATCTATGTTCAGGCATTCCGTACAACCTATAGGCATCGCTAAACTTTTGAACTGAGCTTTAGTCGGTGAACAGTCCAGCTGGTTATTGTTCAATTTGCGTACCTTTGAGCGAAACTGAATCTTCCACAAACGCGTCGAATGTCAACTTTAGTTTTATGCTGCTGTTCAACTTCGGAATTTTGCTTCGTTTGAAATTTGCAAAGAAAAAAAATTCTCCAAATAAATTCAAAATTCCATTTTAGGACGCCCCCCTCCAAAAAAGTCAAAATGATGCTTTTTTTTGTACAACGGATTTAATCTCAAAAATTCCGAAAGGATGAACTCAAATTTTGCACTCCAAGGTTTGAGACACCACTGAGTCGATTGCGCTCAAAATCTATGCATCTTTCAATTCATTATTTTTTAATCATGATTTAATTGATTAATAATACGTAGAAAATATTGCTTTGAAACTAAAGTAGGGCATACAAGTTGTTTAGGTAGTTCAACAGTTTAACATAACGTAATAATTACTTTGATCAGCTGATTGTTTTGGAAGTTATAAGAAAAAGATTGAAACACTCATTTAACGTTGGAAGCTCTGAGCCTCAACCCTTTATAGCTCATCATAGATTTGACCATAATAAATGTATTTTATAAGAATTCTGGATATTCTGAACCAGAGAGAAAATCAGAATCTGTAATTAAGCTTCACTAAAGTCATCCAGGGAGACATATTTCCCACAGTTTACGGTAGGTGTAATGAAGCAACACCTCTCTTGGTGCCCTGGAGTAACGTAAAGACCGCCACATTCTCACCAATTAGTGCTAGAAAAATCAAACGATCAAGAACTGAGAATGGATAATTTTTTAGAATATCTCAAACGATGATGGTCAAGTTACGCCACAAGTCACAAAACAGATTACCGCAACACTAGCACCTTCTGTACTTAGCCTTGTAGGGAAAACACTCTCATTTAGTAAACTGGTAAGTAGTCAATTATTCGAATAATTAAAGTTGAGCATTTATTTAAATTTTATAGAAAGAACTTGAAAACACTTATATTAAATAATTGGCTACTCACCGTTTTGCCGAATTCTCCAGGTGCCGAATTTACCGGGTTTTCCCACACCTAATCAACGTTATTCTTGTTTACATAAAATTGAAATTCTAGCGAATGTAACGAATCAGTACTCTGGGGATTCATGTTTCAAACCATCACGAGTCCTTGCGATATAATTGGAAGCATTTATTTATTGTTACTACACCAACCTATGCTAGAACTATGAGTGGCCAGTTGAATAGTTGAGTTCGTAAAAAGTGCTATAAACCAAAGGTATAAATGTTTGATTTTATCATGTGAAAAGATGAATTTTATCTTTCTCCATTGTAAAAAGCACAAATTTTGAAAAAATTATACATCCTAACGAATCAATAAATCTAATTAACTGAATTTAAACTCTTGTTTATAACTTGAACTCATTAATTTATATTTAAATAATGAAAACGATTGTATATTGAAGTCAAAATTTTTTTGCTGCAAATTTAAACTGTAGGGAATTTTTAAAACTATTGCAGTTTGTATTTAATAATTTTGTATCCCCACACAGAGCCATAAAGAAAAATTTAATTCCATTTCAGTGCTTATCCACTGTAATTCTAATTTTTTCAAAATTAAAATTTAAATGCTTCATAAATAATTCCGTAAAAAAATTGATTTCAAAGGTCCACAAATGATGAAAAGGCATTGAATTACTTTTCTATGCAATCAACGTGTTACACAAAACCAAGCAATTTGAGTGAAAGCTTCAAAGCTTGAAATTAATTAAATTACCTCTCATTAAAAATGTCGTTTATTCTTTATAGATTCAAATAAAATTTTTTACACGCATCATAAATATATATGCAGAGATTGAAAATCGGGTACAATTTGATGCCATGCGAGTTTTGAGAAATTTTGGGGATACGAACTGACACTGGTAAAAATGACAACGTAAAAATTATAAAAGAACGATCTGTTCCTTACATAGAGGAAATATAAAAGTAAAGTGCGCAAGGATAACCTTTTAATGTGCCCAGGAACATGTGACCACAACTAGCAGTAACGTGACCCTTAAACTATATTCGTCGGCCGGGAAGAACCGAACATTCATCATCTGATTGATCCACGGGACGGGAGAGGACGACCATCCATTGATACGTTATCATGATTGGTCCGCGGGATACAGTAGCAGATTTTGGCAATTTTACCACTTTTGTCACCATTATATTCAAACGCATATTCACGCACCTACCCTGTTATAAGATGTTCTATCGCTAAAGGTTGGTTGGTCGGTTTGTTGGGGTTTTATGGCGCAAGGGTCATATTTGGCCATTCTGTGCCAGACACAAGACATACAATATCAAGTAATAGACACACACAATGAAAGTTTTTTTACTGACACAGAAGAGAGAAATACACCCAGGGGGGAATGTACCTGACAGGAATCGAACCTGCGGTCTATCGCCAAAGGAGGCAATAAGATGCCAAATGGGCCAATCAAGTAAATATTTCACAGAGATGTCACGTGACTACTAGTCGACATCTTGGTCACACTTTTTTAAGCTCCTCTCAATAGCAATACTCAGTCTACTTATATTTCACGTCTATGGTTCCTTATCCACTTTAGATAATATACCGTTGTGTTGCTCCAGTGCGACGTTAATTCAGCTACCTACCCCTACATAATTCATCTACCTCTCATTGAAAATGTCGTTCCTTCTTTATAGATTGAAATCAAAAATTTTTTTACACACATAAATATACATGCAGAGATAGAAATCGGATTCAGTTTGATGCTATGAGTTTTGGGATAAGAAATCACAGGTAAAATGATAAAAATAAAAATTACATTAAAATGATCTGTTCCTTATACATTTTAGATAATAGCCCGTTATATTGTTCCAGTGAGACGTTAATTCAACTACCTACCTACCTTATCTATTTGAGACAGGTCTTCCATCTTGCATACTGAAGTGTCCGATTCTCTTCGAAACGATTTAACTAGAAATAGAACATAGTGGACAAGTCCACGCTCTTCTGAAATAATCATAGCTAATGTGAGGAAATTTCCTATCTCTCGCACCAATTGTACTCTCTTGAGTGCAGTACCAAATTCCGCTGCAGTTTATTTCCGAGATAGCTCTCAGACAGTTACTCTCATGGGAGTTCAACAAGTACAAATGCAATGAAGCTAGCTTACACCCACGAAGTTTTGTAATAGATATTTACAAACATTTCAACTATTTGCGAAGATTTTTCTGTGCCGTGCCTTAAGCCCATTAAAGCTTGGGTGGTGACTTTTATGGTAAACACTCTTGTGTTAAGTAAAAATAAGGGCCCACGTTATTTGAATTAGTGTAAGGAGTTTGTTTCCTAAGAAGACAACGAAATGCCCAGTAACATTTCACAAAAGTTGTCTGTGTATCAGGGTTGCACGACTTTAAAAGGGGGCTGGATTGTGAAAAAGAGTAAAGAAAGCTGGTCCCACTCTTATTAGGAATGTTATATATTACGAATTGTTTATTAAATATCAATGATACTGTTACCATCTTCAACCTCCTAATAAAATAGACGAAGCCTGTGCGCGCTGCTTCATGTTATTTCCGCCGATCGCTCGGTTTGAAGATCCATCATGTGGTTGTGGGAAAAATTATGAATCCTAATGTGGGACAAATTATTGATTGGTTAATGCGTGATTAAAAACACTAGTCTGCTCTTCGATAGCCAATTGGCCCAAACGATTCGTAAGCCCACGTGACTTATTCTTCTCAGATCTTACGACAACGTCTTCGTCCGCATGATCTATTCATTAGAAGATTCATTGAAGACCATTGACCTTCTATTTCATTAGAAGGTCAATGATCACCATGGCGGGACGAATAGAAAATAGAAGAACACGTCACAACGGCACGTGAACAAAATACCAAATAGAAGGATTTACATCACTGTGACCATGAAGAAACGGGAGGGGTCAAGTAGCTAGTGATTGAATATGGGATCAGTGGAGTTGATGGCGTTGGCTAGGGCATTGTCTATGAAGCTGAGTTTTTATTTGGGGTGGATCCGGCATGGGGAGAAACTTGGAATTTCACGGAGGTGCATACAGATATCTTATAAATGCCTGAAGGGCATGACTGGTGAAGAGAGCATTTTTCGAGGAGCCCCAGAAGTTTCAGCAGTACCTACCGAGCTCCGTAGAATTTTCTTAAGAACATCGAACCTGAACAAACTTGATCCGCCGTAGTCTAGTTGGAAGAGCAATGGATCATCAGCCGTAGGTTCTGACCGTGGTTCAAAATTACGTGGTGTTGTCCTCGGATGTTTTCCTTGGGGATTGATCCCTGATCGTCACCAATAGCCCGTTGTGTTGCTCCAGTGCGATGTTTATAAACTACCGATCTGGACAAACTTATTCACATTTGACCCTTTACAACATGCATCTATCTCAATGATATTCCCGTTGTGCCACTAATGACTTATAACATGAACTGTTAATGAACTGAGTGCTTCTTTCATTATGGTATAGAACTCTAAATTATTATACAAGACATGTTCTTCAATGCTAACGATAATTTTTACAGTGTATATACAAATTGCAATAAATAAATAAAAATTAACTTTTAGCAATGCATATCTCCTCTTCCACAGACACATTGTATTATCTTCATTAACAAGACTTGTTGGAGGTTTGTCCTGTTGTAGAAATCCTCAAAGTCTACCAAATTCTCGCTTAGTAAATTAGCTCGCAATTTACTAGTTTTGCTCGTAACTGAAAAAGTTTACACACGTAAATACTCTTCAAAAGATGCTTAATATTTTTTGGAGCAGTCGCTGTCAAATTTTTAAACACTCTTTAGATGCTTTTATAGAAATCACTTAGGCAAAATTCTTTAACTTTTGACGTTAATATCGTTGAAAATAGGCGATAAATTACCTCCAGTTGAAGGTCAGTGTCTACCTTAAAGGTCTTAAAAAATGATGTTTATAAAAGTATCTGATGCTTCCAAACGAGAGTTTGGAAATAACCGATATTAAAGACATACCGGTTTTCGCCGGTTTTTAGTTTTCTCGTTTCCGTAAGAGGAGCTTGGCGTAGTTGTATATGAATTTCATACCACATTAATTGAATATCAATTTTCTCCACATGCAGATGGGTGTATGGCTTAAAAGGTTTCAAAAATGATGTTTATAGAAGTATATGATGCTTCATAATTAGGGTTTGAAAATTACCGACATTTTAAGTACTAATAAATTACAGACGGAAATTCTAAATACCAGTTTTAGTTTTACTCGTTTCAATAACAAAAGTGTGACGTGTGTGTGTAAATTTTGTACTACACTATTCACTACAGTTCTTAGTTTAGTACATTAAAACAAATTTTCGAATATATAAAGGTATAATGTAAAATAATCTCAATATATTTTGTGTAATGCAAACAGGGAGCATCATAATGGCAGTATTTATAAAGCGACACGCAGTCGGGATCTATTTCTTTTCCGGAAATATATGTAAACATTCTCATTAGTTTAGAAACATGACATCTGATTTTTGGCATAATACATAAACACATAAATCAAGGGCATAAATTCCAAGTTCAAAAGATTTGATACAGATCCTTACATTTTAACTTAAAAATATTGAATCATTTTACTTCCGCGGGAATGTCTACTGCACATTGTATTCGTCAATTTTTCCTTAGAAATAAAGTACATTTCAAAAGAAACTTTGTCACAATTCAGTTTCTCCTTTGCACTATAAATTCAATACGTCTTCCAAAAACAAGCCGTTATTTCTCCTTACAATTCTTTCGGAGCTTCGAAAATATTCAAGGTTTTTAGAAGTCTGAAAATGACCAGTTCTGCCCTTTCTTCCCTACTGGATGAATGGCATGAATTCCAAGTTAAAAGGATATCTGTTACAGGTACTTAAATGTTAACTTAAGAAGTATTACTAAATTAATGTCGAGAAAATGAGAAAGGTAGGTAATCAATTAACGTTGCACTGGGGCAAAATAACGAGATATTGGCGACGGTCTATGATACATCCCAAAGGGAAAGATCCGAAGACAACACTGCGTAATTTTGAACCACGGTCAGATGACGTGGTCAACACCTGAGCTGGCACCCCAGTATCTAAACTTCCACACCACGCCAACGTGAGGACATTTGAGTCTCCACGACAGATTTAGCGTGCAGCAGCCCTCGTGTACACAACGATCTTTAGTTGAACCTAATTTCGAACTCGCAACCCTCCGTTGGTAATCCGTTAGTCTTTCAACTAGGCTACCACAGCCTAAGAAAATGTGTACTGCATTGTATTCTTCAAATTTTTCTTACGAACAAAGCAAGTGTCCAAAAAATGTTGTCGCAATTTAGTTTTTCCCTTGCTATATAAATTCAATACGTCCTTCAAAAGCAAGGCGTTATTACTTCTTACAACTCTTTCAGAGCATTGAAAATACTAAAGGTTTTTATAAGTCTGAAAACGACCAGTTCTACTCCAATTTCCTTACTAGATCAAGGGCATACATTCCAAGTTCAAAGGATATCTGACACAGATCCTTAAATGTTAACTTAGATGTATTGGCTAATTTTACTGTCGAGAAAATGTCTTTACTGTGTATATTGTATTCTTCAAATTTTTCTTGCAAATAAAGTACATTGTCAAAAGAAACATTGTTGCATTTCAGTTTTTTCCTTAGCAAAAAAGTTCAATATGTCCTTCAAAAACAAGCCGTTATTTCTTCTTACAACTCTTCCGGAGTTTCGAAAATACTCAAGGCCCTCATAAGTCTGAACACGACCAGTTCTGCTCTTACTTAACTACTAGATGAAGGGAATGAATTCCAAGTTAAAAAGGTATCTGTTACAGATCCTTAAATTTTAACTTAGAATTATTAAATAATTTTATGTCGAGAAAATGTCTTAACAATACATTCTTCAAATTTTTCTTAGAAATAAAGTACATGTCAAAAGAAACCGCGTCAAAATTCAGTTTTTCCCTTGCTATATTAATTCAATACGTCCCTCAAAAACAAGCAGTTATTTCTTCTTATAACTCTTTCGGAGTTTCGAAAGCAAGGCTCTCATAAGTCTGAAAACGACCAGTTCTGTTCTTACTTAACTACTAGATCAAGGGAATGAATTCTAAGTTAAAAGGATATCTGTTAGAGGTTAAATAATTTTTTTTAATGTATTGTTGAGAAAATGTCTCAACAATACACTATTCAAATTTTTCTAAGAAATAAAGAACATATCAAAAGAAACCTTGTCACAATTCAGTTTTTCCCTAGCAAAGAAATTCAATACGTCCTTCAAAAACAAGCAGTTATTTCTTTTTACAGCTCTTTCGGAGCTTCGAAAATACTCAAGGTTTTTATAAGTCTGAAAATGACCAGCTCTACTCTTACTTCCTCCCGACTGACTTAGAAAAATAATTCTTTCCATTTAAGGCAGAAAACTAAATTGGCATCATTTCGTTTCCCTGATTAGTTTCGTTGGTCGTTAAAAGAACTTGTCGAGTCGTACATATGTGCGAGCCAGACTTTTAACTACATTTTTGGAAAGGCCCGTGTTATCTTTGTTTTCTACCTAATTGAATTAACTATTCGATGAGCTGCTTTCCTTCTCAACTACTTTTTATGCATTATATGAGATTACCACACAATAAAAAAACACATTTGATGGCTACGACGAAATAGGAAATCAACGATGTTCCGAGTCGACTTTTCCCCGTCGTTAAATTACCGTTTCAAAATTGAATTTTCGTAAGTCAACGGTTTTAAAAGTAATTGCAACCCTTTGGATGGCTCAACTTTGAAGCATTTGGGTAATGTGTATTAGTATCAGTTTCAACTTAACGTTTTATCTCTAGAATGTGTTGACTTGATATTATAAACTAAGGAATCAAATTTAGACACCCATTAAAAGTTAAAATAACTATTTGCCATTTATAAGATGAAAAACACATTCATGAATCATTTATGAGTGTAATGTCTCCATGTGAT
The DNA here is from genome assembly GCA_933210815.1 of Meta bourneti. NCBI lineage: Eukaryota > Metazoa > Arthropoda > Arachnida > Araneae > Tetragnathidae > Meta > Meta bourneti. The sequence goes on from OW119934.1 coordinate 43,533,543, forward strand.
AAGCAATATTTATTGTTCAATTTCGTTCATAAATGCTTACGATGCATATTAACCATCTGAGTGTTCACTTGCATAATTCCACCTTACAACTTGCAGTCTTCCCTGCATGACTCCTAACCAATTTTACCTTCTTGACCACCATAATCTTTCTAACGGATTCTATTCTATGGAAAGGACCAATAGAATCTTTCCACATGATTCTATTCTACAGACTGGGCCAATAGAAACGTTCCAAAGGATTCTATTCCAAAGAAAGAAACAATAGAATCGTTCCAAAGGATTCCATTCTAAAGAAAGAATAAATAGAATCGTTCTAAAGTTTAAAAGAATCTATGGATTCTTTCAACCTTTAGAAAGATTCTATTTGTCCTAGAAGACCAAATGTGGCCTTAACCCTCCTGGTGGTTGTTAGCAAAACTGACCAGACATTAACAGACTAAATAGCTCGTCATTGGAAAAAACTGACATGATCTTGATCTCGTGATAAAAAGAATCGGCAATATTTCGAGACAAGGGATTTTTTTGAAGTAACGGTGGTCATTAGACTAACTCTGAATTGAAAAAGTTGGCGATTCATTCCAGTGTTCCTCCATAAAGTAAATCAAAGTGATCGAGCTTCTCTCCTCAACGACATAAGATTTAAATTTTTGTCACAGGTGGTTGACCTCAAGTTGCTTAACACTATCCCCATGTAGTTAGATGTAGTCCTAGGTCAAAACTTATTCCCTTTTCTAATTTTGAATTGTGAATCATCAACATATATAAATCTGTGAATGGCATATATGTGCGATTAAGAATAGTAACAAGTAAGAAATGTTTGCAGATTGTGCATGACTAGAATATTCTTCCCTCTTCGGATTATTATTTAAGACTTAGTTTGACTCCCAACGCAAATGAAATTACGGGGCTCTTCTATAAATTATTTGCGAAAACGATTCAAGTAGACCTAAGTTGCAATGTGGCCTGCTGTGGATTCAGCAAAAAAAGTAACTCCTCTAGGGATTTTTTGAAGTAATGGAGGTCATTAGGCTCACTCTCTTCTGGAATTGAAAAAAATAGCGTTTTATTCCAGTGTTCCTCCATAAAGTACACCAAAGTCTCAGGTGGTTGACGATATAAGTCGCACGGTAATATGAATGGAGTTAGATGTATTCCTACGTCGAAACGTATTCACTCTTTTAATTTTGAATTGAATCACCAACATATAAAAACATGCAAATGAGCGAATGGCGTGCACGTGCGATTAATAGCAACATATAAGAAATGTTTGCAGATTGTGCATGACTATTATATTCTCCCATGGCAATTCATTCAAGTGTTCCTACATAAAGTACACCAAAGTGATCGAGCCTCTCTCCTGTACTATATAGAGATTGAAATTTTTGTCACAGGTGATTGACCGTAAGTCGCCCCATACTCTGTATGGAGTTAGACGTACTCCTACGTCAAAACTCATTCCCATTTCTAATTTTGAATTGAATCACTAATATATATAAATATGCAAATGGCGTATAGTGCGATTAAGAATAGCAACACATAAGAAATGTTTGCAGATTGTGCATGACTAGAATATTCTCCCCTTTTCGGATGATTACTTAGGATTACTTAGTTTGGCTCCCAACACAAATGAAATTGCGGAGCTCTTCAATAAATTATTTGCGTGATTTTCGAAGAGTTCTGACACTAGGAAAGGTAGCTAGTTCGTAAATATTTAAGGTGAACCGTGTTTCCCCTTTCATTGGCATGCGAGGACAATCGAAGATGCGGAATCTCCAAATGAGTTGCATCGCAACTGATTCAGTTGTATCTCGGGAATTTCTGGATCTTATTACCCGTTTCTATAGCAACAGGTCTTCTATATTGAAACAGGTGGTTAAGAAATGCTGGGAAGGAATACCTTAGTAGTTTCATGTATTTCTAACTAATTAAAATCTATTCTGGGAATGGTTAGTAACAGCAGAAAAAGCTTGTTTAATTTTTAGAGATTTAAAAAGTGCTTGACTTTTTCGATCCCTTTTGGGATCTTTGAATGAATCTGAAGAATGTTCTTTATGTGAGGCTTTTCAGTGTTAACATAAACAAACTACCGAAGAAGAAAAAAACACTTGTCATTAACCCTCTGAGGGGTTCACATAATTCCACCTTGAATCTGCAGTGAGTAATGACTTCTAACCAATTTTTGATTTCCTGACCAATAAAATCTTTTCAAAGGATTTTATTCTAAGGAAATTATCAATAGAGCATTTCCAAAGTAAAGTATTTTATTCAATATAATGGGTCAATAGAATTGTTCCAAAGAATTCTGTTATAAGTAAAGGAGGAATATAATCTTTCCAAAGGATTCAATTCTAAGGATATGAGCGATAGAATCTGTCCAAAGGATTCTGTTTTAAGGAAAAGAGTAATAAAACCTTTCCAAGGGTTTTTATTTTAAGGAAACAGCCAATAAAATATTTCCAAAGGATACTTTTCTAAGGAAATGAGCAATAGAATCATCGTTCCACAGAATTTTATTTCATGGAAAGGACCAATAGAATCTTTGTAGAGGTTTTAAGAATCCATGGATTCTTCAGAAAGATGTGTCTATTTAGTCATTATGTGTGTGTCGTGGGGTAAAAGCAACACTACACTACTTAAAAATCTCGCAACGTCCAGAGGATTAACCCTTCTGGTGGTTGTCTCGATAAGGTTTCTCGTTATTAACAAAACGACCAGATCTCGATGGACGAGATATCTCGTCCATCAAGCTTTCATCGTCTTTCACCGTTAAAAGAAAATCGACCAGATCTTGATCTCGTCATCATAAAAAAATTGGCAATATCATGATGACGAGATGTCTCCTCATTAACAAAATTAGTCGGATCTTGATGGATGAGATATCTCGTTGAAACCACTTGGAGGGTTAAGAATCGATTTAATTATAGCCGTTTTTGGCCTTTGGAATTTTAGTGACATCCGAAGTTACGTTTGAATACCATGACAAGTTAGGAAACATGTTACCTAAACATTAGAGCTCTCTATATTTAGCTTTATAGAGAAACCCTCTTTTAGGTTATGAAACACAGAGATTTGGGTCTTTACTAAATACAGATAGGTTATAATATTATACAAAAGATAGTTTCTAATTAGTGAAATGAAAATCATTTATAATTTGAATCAAGAAGTATTTGCATTTAAAAATTTCAAATAATGAATTGTAATGACGTGTAAATGAAACTGTGATACATGCATTACGTATGAATATGGGGTTAAGTTTTAAAATGCTAAGATACTTTAATAATAAAGTAACGAAGTAAAAGTATATCAAAGTATCACGTCTACCCATGTTCAACATGTATACAAGGTGCTTAGTAAAGTCCTTATACACCCACGTTTCTGTCAAACGCAGATAGCCACAATTATGAAAGTGATGGATAGGTATAGAAAAGAGTGACTATGCCCTACGAGATGAGCCCGCTTACAGCGCTCCCTAGTGGTAAAAATAGGAAATTAGGGCTCCTATTTTCCAAAATGTGAAAGATACGAAAAGAGAAATCATTTACAAAGTTGTAGAGCATCACCGATTTAGTGCGTGAAATACTAATTTTTCGGTATTCGATTCCCGTCAATGCTGTTACTGATCACGAAGCAACAAATTGTGGAATTCATGCTCTGTAGTCGTCTAACATGAGGAAGTGTCTTTTCGAAGAGGAATTCATCAAAATATTCATAATTCATATTTCATGCGCCTTTAAATAAATATCCATAGTCCTTGCTTAGAGGTGAAAAAGTAAGTGGATGAATAAATTCCGTTCTTGGTGTTTTTTCACAAGTGATATATACCATTCTACAAAAATTCAAAATTTTACATGAGCTTAATGAAGTCAAAGCTACCTTATAAATTTTTCTGGGTGTTAATTAAACTGAGAACCCATAGCTGAAGAGCACCTTCGAAATTTTTTTTTGAGTAAACTCATTTCATGGTGCTCTTTCACATGTGTGATGTAAACAATTCTCCATAAAGTTCTAAATTTTACAGGAGCTCAATTAACCCTCCAAGTGGTTTCAACGAAATATCTCGTCAAAGATCTGGTCAATCTTACTAATGACGAGATATCTCGTCGAACATCTGGTCAATTTTTCTAATGACTAGATATCTCGTCCAAGATCTGGACAATTTCGATAATGACGAGATATCGTGTCGAGACAAAACTGCCCTATTACTGCAAGGGGAATACAGATCCAAGTAAGAAAATCAATTGTTGCTTGCCTAGAACTGGTGATAGTGTGGAAAAGATTTTTCCATCAGAGGTTGCCCACAACAGGGTGGTTTGCAATGCGAAAATAAAGCACCAGGAAGGTTAATTCGAAGCTGAGCTATAGATTTTTCTGGGTATTAATTAAACTGAGAACCCATAGCTGAAGTGTCATTTCGTAGATAATTTTTAAATAAAGTCCGTTCTGGTATTCTTTCACATGTGTGATATACACAATTCTCCAAAATTTCTAAATTTTACATGAGCTTAATTAATTCAAAGCTACATTATACATTTTCTGGGTATTAATTAAACTGGGAACCCATAGATAAAGTGTCCCTTTGAAGAGGAATTAATCAAAATAGTCATATTTCGTGTACTTGTAAATATTTTATATCCATGTTTCGAGATGGAAATGTAAATAGGTGTGTAAATTCCGTTCCTGGTGTTCTTCACATGATATATACCATTCTCCAAAAAGTTCTAAATTTAACACCAGCTTAATTAAATCAAAGCTACGTTTTAGATTTTCCTGGGTGTTAATCAAAAGAGGAATTCATCAAATATTCATATTTCGTGCACTTGCAAATATTCTGTATCCCTTCTTAGAAGTGAAAAAGTAATAGATGAGTGAATTCCGTTCCTGGTGTTCTTTCATATGTGTGGTATATACCATTCTCCAAAAAGCACTAAATTTTACATGTGGTTAATTAATTCAAAGTTAGATTATAAAACTTTCCGGATATTAATTAAACTGGGAACCCATAGATAAAGTATCATTTCGAAGAGGAATTAATCAAAATAGTCTTATTTCGTGTACTAGTAAATATTTTATATCCATGCTTAGAAGTGAAAAATAACAGGCGAGTAAATTTCGTTCCTGGTGTTCTTTCACATGAGTGATATACACTGTATTCACCGGATACCTGGAGTAGAAAAGAAGAGTATTTTGAGTTTGATTATAAATTTAAAACTTCAATTTCGGAGTCCACATCCACATGAGTAACTACAGAACTAACTTGGTAGGTATTTGACATTCTAAATATGAATATTTATGAATAATGAAGTGACTGCTACTTCAGTGTGTATATTTTGATATAAAACATTTGCGCATTGCTATAGGACATTCCTTCTTTAAATTTCAGTCTATACTCGCTAATAGTTAACTCTAGTTACCCATGTGTATGTGGACTCTGAAATTAAAAATTTAAATTTTTAGTCAGACCCCAAAAATAAATGCTGTTTTGCTTATACTCCAAGCGTCCGGTGACTTTTGTCAGTACAGTGTATACCATTCTTCAAAAAGTACTAAATTTTACACGAGCTTAATTTATTCAAAGCTTTCGGCATGTTAATTAAACTGGAACCCAAAGTTGAAGCGTCCTTTCGCCAGACGTATTCATCAAAAATTTCATATTTGGTGTACTTATAAATGTTTTATTCCCGTACCTCGAGGGATCGAAAGTAGACGTCTATTTTTCGACACAATGACACGCCGTCACCGCAGCCGGATAAATTGTTAACCACGAAACTTCTCAAAAGATGACGGCCGACTGATCGATGCGTGTCATGTGACAGTCGAAGGTAAGCGATTGGTTCTCCTTATCAAGCCAGCGATTTATCCGTCGACCTCTTGGAGGCATCTTCTTCATGCATATGGATCACATGCATTCCCAAATATATTCCCGGAATTCCGTCAAGGACTTTTTTCCCTTTTGAATTTGAAGGCTGCTCATATTTACAGCGAAAACGGTTTTCATGACCATGGACGGTGTTTTTCAATGCATTTATTTCTTGTTCTGCTTCCTGTCTTTGATTGATACTACATTTGTTTTATACTTTTCATATTGCTTTGCTTTATATTACAGTGTTTATAGTTCTTTTTCTGATATTAATATTAATACGTTTTTCTTCTTGCAAAGGGAAGCAGCGAAAATGGCTTTCATGGTCATAGACGGTGTTTTGCAATGTATTATTTCTTATTCTTGTCTTTGATTGATGCTACATTTGTGTTTTATGCTTTTCATATATTGGCCTACTTTATATTTATTTTCTTATATCAATATTTATACATTTCTCTCTTTGCAAAGGGAAGCAGCAAAATTGCCTCTCATGACCGTAGAAGGTATTTTGCAATATGTATTTCTTGTTCTTCCCTTCTTTGAAATGTACTATATTTATTTTATGCCGTTTATATTGATCTGCCTTATATTACTTTTTTTATATTAATACTAATACATTTCTGTCTGAAAATGAAGCAGAGAAAATAGCTTTCAGGGGCGCAGACGGGGTTTTATAATACATATTTCTTGTTCTTTCTTCTCTTGTTCCCGCCTTTAATTTTTACAATATTTGTTTTATATTGTTTATATCACTCTGCTTTATGTCACAGTGTTTATATTACATTGTCTGCTATTAATATTAATATGTTTCTGTCTTTGAAAAGGGAAACAGCGAAAATGGGTTTCAAGGACCAGTCTTTTGTAATACATAAAATTATTTTTTTTCACATCCTTGCTTTATATTACATTTGTTTTGACCTGTTTGTATTGATCTGTTTTAAATTACTTCATGCTTTAATATCAGAACGCTTCTCACTTAACAGAGGGAATCTAAAAGGTACTTGCAGCACCATCCATGCTTTACCATGTTTATACTGCTTTGATTTTTATTACAGTGTTTATATTACTTTCTGCTATAATATTAGAAAGTGTCTTATTAGTAATATTAGTACATGCCTTTTCAAAGGAAACTACAGGGAGATCGCAGAACCATTCCTGTTTTACTCAGTTCATATTGCTGTGTCTTATTGCACTGTTAATATTACTTTCTGTTACATTATTAGTAATTTTCTCTCTTTGCAAAGGGAAACTAAAGGGGATACAGAACCTTCAAGTCATTGTTGTGCATCAATTCCCATATGATTGATGATAACATTATATCCACAATTCTGCGGTAAATTCAACCGTAAATCCCTCAGGGTTTGGATCCGTAGAGTAGTTATAATCGTTATAAAACGGACACTAATGAAAAGTATATAAGATTTGTTACTTACATACGAATAGACACAAGTTATGAAATTTTTCTTGGGATTTTACTAGGAGTGTTTTGCCTTATTAATAATTTTGTAAAACAGATACCAAAAATCAAGTATAGTTAGTTTGTTTCAAGTAATTATTCATGCGTATCTCAGACTTTTAAATTAAAATATTCTCATTTAAAAGAATTATCAAGAATTAGAGAGATTTTTAAAAATATCTAAGAATTCCATACCTAAAAATTCCTGATATTAGTAAAATATACCTCTAATTTCTCAGAAGAATTGAAGATTTATCTAAAAATACCGAATAATTCCTGATATTAGTAAAATATCTGAGGTGTCTAATCTTCCAGAGAATTAAAGATTTATTAGAAAACATCCAAGAATTATTGATAATAAAATATCTGTGATCTCTAAAATCTCAACAGTATACTAAACGTCGAGTTAATCTTCGAGAAAATAACTCTATTCGAGAAATTATTTTTATGCAAGCTAATACTATTGTGAAATTCAGTCTTTAATCAGGCTTGTTCAAATGAGAATAAGATCGCAATGCTGACGGAACAATAATACATGAAGGTTTTATTTTTCATACTTCGATACATCCAGCTCAACTACAGACATTTCGCAACAGGTAATGCCTTTGAACAGGCAATTTACTCAGGAAAAGAAACCAAGAATTGATAAAGTCGAACTAGCTTAAATTGAACCTAATTTTTTAATGAATGCGGTAAAATCAGAATCGGAAATTCATGAACAATTGTGGCTAGGAAAGACTAATTTCGAAACGCTCAACAGTTATTTTATTACGAAAATCAATACGTGTTATTGTTAAGAAAATGTGAATTACATTATAACAAAAATAATTAGGATTGCTTTAGATTTATTAACAGAGGCGAAATATTTTTATATAAGAATCAATAAATTTGATTGTGACAGAACTCCGAAATGGTGAGTGTTTTTAATGTTAAAATCAATAATTGTGGATTATTAAATTCAGATGGTTCAAACTAAAATTTAATATTGGAATCAAATATTTTGATTGGACAAGACATAATTTTAAAACGCGCTAATAATAACGTTAGAGTAGGCGAATGAAATATTAGCAGTAGAATAGTAAATGTTATAGGAATATCTTAGATTAAAGAGCCATATTTTTTTAATTTTCAAATCAGAATCAATATTTCTAATTGAACTAATATAACTTAAGAAAAGACAAATGAAATTTTATTTCAAGTAGAATTTTCTTTTTCTTTGCTCATGACTTGTTCTTCTCAATAAAAATATTGGACCATTAAAGGTTTTAGCAATTTTAATAGTAAAATTAATAAACATTTGAACAAAAGAGATTAGAGATATGGTATAAGTGTACAGTTGCTAATCGACCACTCATCTATTTATTTTTATTTAATGCAACCAATAAAGCGAACTTGAATTTTTATAAAACGGGCTAACGGTACTTACAGTAAAAGTTTCCGAGAAGGCTATAAGACTACGAGGAGATTCAAAACTACTTTTTGTCATGCTCATAAAACTGCAAGGTACTAAAAGTCTAAAATACTCACATATAACTTCTGTTAAGCCTGCACGCTGCCGGACTTGGTTCATACGGTATGTCCTGATCCTCATCATCACATAATGTGTGGCAGCAACTTGCCCCGGAGGATGCATGTCTCAATTCTTTGTGAAGAACCAGCATCAGAGTAGGATTGACGAATGTGTGAGCGAATGCAACGTGCAAAGACATTTCATAGGAAGAGGAAGGACCAGTGATGCCTGGTTGGATCAGAATGACGACAAACAGTGGTCCCCAGAAGAGAAGGTAAGCCACCAGTAGGACGACGAACATCTTCACCCTACGTATACCTTCTTTCTCCAGTCTGTTGATGTAACTTTGTATATGCTGGGACTCGCTGAGATCTCTTTCGGATCTGACTGATATCACCGTGGTGACCAATCCGGCGATTCTCAAAGCTTCCAGGTTGGACTTCGTCAAGTCGCGGTAGAGCTTTCGCAGGTGTATCCCGGTCAAGATGATGCACATGACATTGACTGTGACCCAGAGAACATTGAGCACGTAATGTCTCACAGGAGCATAGACCATTGGACATGCATCGATCAGACCAACTCCATCACGAGACGAAGACAGTGCTCCACTTAAAAAAGTGGGCCCCAAATTGATGGTAAAACTGGCGAACCATATAATGAATAGCCCGAAGATGATGCATTGAGGGCTATCGAGAACTACGTGATTGTTTTCAGAATTCATAGTGTATCCGCTATCGGAACCTCCATTGACAACTTCAGTCTGTTCCGGCAGCAAAGGTGCGTCGTTTATAACTGATGTCAGTATGTTGACAGTGGATACAGTTACTAATAACAAGAAAGCCGTCTCTACTATTGAACAACGAGGCATTCGCTGGCATAATAGAACACTAATACCTAAGGGTATTAGCAGGCTTGCTCGTACACAGTCCACCAATCCTTGATGAAATAGCAAACCTTGGGACCACCTATAAAATAGAAAATTACAGTGTTAGTTTTTAAAAATTATTCTATTTATATTTTTTTTTATTCATCTAACTTTAATATTAATAGATAGAATTTTTAACTTAATCCTCACAGAGGTTTATACACATATATTCGTTCTGCAATCTTCACTCTTTCCTACATGGCTTCTGACCAGTTTGGACCTTAATGACCCATATAATCATGCCTAATACTATTTGAGCGCGCGCGTTGATATCTTGGGCCCGCGAAAAATTAATCTAAGAAGAATTTGTTTTATTCCTCAGCCGCCGTTGGGGGTGGCAACAGTCAGTTTGCATTTTTTATTCCTTAGACGGCAGTTGTGGCAACAGTCAGTTTGCATTTTAATTAATTTTGTTTTATTCCTCAGAGGCCAGTTGTAGAAACAGTCAGTTTGCATTTTAATTAATTTTATTTTATTACACACTCCAGTTGTAGAAACAGTCAGTCAGTTTGCATTTTAATTAATTTTATTTTATTACTCACTCCAGTTGTAGAAACAGTCAGTTTGCATTTTAATTAATTTTATTCTATCATTAAGACCCCATTTGTGGCAACCGTTAGTTTGCATTTTAATTAATTTTGTTCCATTATTTGGACTCCAGTTGTGACAAAATTAAAAAAAAATATCCTCTCTTATAACTCTTTTCCTCTCCAATTAGAGTTTTCAACAAACTTTACGTCAACTTCTATGACTTAGCACAAATTATCTGTACCGAGGCATGGAAGATTTATTTTAGAGCCACGGCCTATACATAGATTTGTTGTAAATAAATAAATTTTAATTATACAGTCAATTTGCTTGTACCAGCTAATTATTAGTCATTATGTGTGTGATGTGGGGAAAAAGTAATTCTACACTACTCAGAAATCTCGTTAAGATTGGTGAAAAGGTTAAAATTGGAGGTCAATAAGAATATTTGCTATATGATTGATTGAAGACAGTTTCCTCAAAATTCAAAGCATTTGTCAAATCAATTTACGATTACAACTTTGTAATTTGGGATCCATTACAAAACAATCACTCACATTCTATTCAAAAGAAAAGTTTCACATTATAGTCCTGTTTTCTCTTCTTAGAGACAGTATTATCTTATTGAGGATTCGATGAGTGTTCCTCATAGAAGTTTAAAAAATAGATACTCAAGAAGAAAATCTGTTTTTAATGCTGAACAGTTCTTAGACTTTGAAAACAAGATGTTTCAGATTTCGGGCGAGCATTTTTATGTATGAAATACAGCCCTTTTTTTGTAACTTTTTTATATAACCACCGTTGAAATTTCAATTATAACATCTCCATAAACATTTATTACTTAAACTATAGATTTGTTTTCGTGTTATCTCAATATTTTTACATTCCTGGGATTAACATACACTTAATTTATTACGTACTGCAGTTTATGAAGCGTTTGTTCAAAATTGCTTATTATATAATGAAATTATTTATTTACATATACTATTATATAACAAAATAAAATCCCAGAAAATAGTTTTTGGTAAAACCATAAATTCAGTATAAAAATTTGCAAATTGTCTTTACTGTTTACTACCTTCTCAGAACTGTTTTTATATTTATCGAAAAACGCTATTATCGTTTAAACGCAAAAATTTAAAGAAAAACATCATGCTTCATTATTCTTAAAATTTGAATGGCTACTTTTTTATCAATCGAAGGAAAAGTCTACCTATTTTGAAAGTTCCCTCTAATCCCATCAGCTTTATCAAAATTATTTTGGACAAAAGGAAATGCCTTTTACGACTGCATCAATCGATTATATTCCTTAAGAAAAGTAATTAGATTTTAAGGTAACGTGGAGAAAGGTCTTAGTTTTTTCATCCATCCTTTTACAAAGAAGCCAAAAAGAAATTAGATAATCCTTATATTTTAAAACATTAATTTAAAAAACATATCAACACGTACATAAGTTATCACAAACTACATCAACCTTCTGAGCGTCAAGAGATTTCCGAATAGTGTGTGTAGTATTGCTTCCATACCACAACATACATAATAACTAACCACACCTATTTTGTGAAAGAATCCATGGATTCTTTCAACCTTTAAAAAGATTCTATTGGTCCTATCCTTACAATAGAATGACTTGAAATTATTCTATTGCTCCTTTCCTAGAATATGAATCCTTTTGAAAAGTTCCGTTGATTCTTTTCTTAGAATAGAATCCTTGAGTAAGATTCTGTTGGTTATTTTCTTAGAATAAGAATCCTTTGGAGATATTCTTTTGCTCATGTCCTTAGAATAGAATCCTTTGGAAAGATTCCATTGGTTCAAAATTTCAAAATTGGTTAGAATTCACGTCGGGAAGACTGCAGGTTTCAAGGTGGAATTATGAGTGTGTACCCCTCAGAGGGTTAAAATATATTAGATGAAGTAATGCAAGTTTCAATGTTGCAATACATTAGTTATAATTTATCCCATACTCCCATGATTTATTCTAGAATCGAAAATAAATTTGGTCGTTTATAATTTAGGGATGCATATTCACTTCTGTCAAGATTCATTTTTTCTTCGGTGGGTTCCCTTAAGCCCATAATTTTCGAAAGTACTCCTCGGCAAGATTTTGTTTGCATATTTCATGCACTCTTTTAATAAAATTGCTACCGGAAAACGGTTCGGCGTTTTTTGTTTTATGAAGACAATGGCCTTAGCAGAGGGGGAAATCGAATTTACTTTTCTGACGAATAGCAAGCCTCCTTTAAATCGTCCATTTTATCCAAACTCTCGTGCAGAGCAGAATAGTTTAAAAGGGACTACACATTGCTTGGAGCACGCAAAATTATGGCCTTTCTTGTTCGATTTATTTCTTCGACGCCCTGTGTGGGCGCTATTCGAAGTGTCCCACGTCGGATGGGAAATTGCAAAAGAATCACTATATGATATCCCGGTTCTTATGTTCATAACCTTCAGATTTAAACTATTACTTAGGTAATTAATTCATTGAGGGGCTCACACTCATAATTCCACCTTGCAAACCAACAGTCTTACCCGATTGACTTTTAACCAGTACTGACTTTCTTGGCCAATAGAATATTTTTAAGGGATTCTATTCTAAGGGGAAACTAGTATAATTTTCCCAAAGGATGCTATTTAAAGGAAAGGACCAATATAATCCAAAGGATGCTATTTAAAGGAAAGGCCTAATATAATATTTTCAAAGGATTATATTCTAATTAGGAAATTCAATCACACACACACGCACACGCACACGCACACGCACGCACGCACGCACGCACACACACACACACACACACACACACACACACACACACACACACACACACACACACACACACACACACACACACACACAAAGACGGTAGTGTACTAAGGGGACTGGTGCACATTAAATCTGTCGGGGCCTCCAATGTCTTCACGTTGGCGTGGTGTTGAAGTTTGGGGAGTGGGGTGTCAGCTCAGGTATGACCTCGTCATCTGACCATGGTTCAAAATTACGTGGTGTTATCCCCGGATCTTTCCCTTCGGGGTATGATCCCGGACTGTCGCCAATAGCCCACTGTGTTGCTCCAGTGAGTCGTTGATTAAATACCTCTAATAAGGAAAGGAATACTTTCCAAATAATTCTATTACAAGGAAGTAAGCAATATAATTTTCCCAAAGGATTCTATTCTACGAAAAGGACCAAAAGGATTTTCCGAAAAGTTAAAAGAATACATTAATTTCTTCAGACAATAGATGGGGCTGTTTAGTCATGTATGTTGTGGGGGAAAAGTATGCTACACTTCTCAAAAATCTAGTGACGCTCAAAGGATTAAACTGAAAGATATTATATGAGAGGCATTTCCTGTCAAGTTAAATGCAGGTGACGAGATTATCAAAATAAGCCCAGTTTTAAGTCGTTAACAGACTCGCGTAGATGTAAAATTTGAATGTAAACTACTTCATAAAGATGTAAATTCTATTAAGCAGATTTACGATTGGCACCATTCAAATTGCTTACAACCCCCCGCTGAGAAGTCTACTAGGGGAAATCAATGAGGCAACATGGAAAACTCCAGTTGCTTCACATGTGTTTTTTGGAACTCTTTATTTTGTTTATGCAGATCATTACCAATATTATTGAAATATTTTTAAGGAGTCCTTCTCTCCTTTAACTCGTCAGAGAATTATTTCTCTGATGGGTGGTTCACATGCATAGCTCCAACTTGCAGTCTTCTATGCATGACATTTAACCAGTTTTGACTTTCATGACCAATAGAATCTTTCCAAATGATTATATTCTAAGAAAAGGAGGAATCGAATCTTTATAAAAGATTCTATTCTATGGAATAAGTAATGGAATATTTCCAAAGGATTTCATTCTAAGGAAAGGAAGAATAGAATAATTTCAAAGGATTCTATTCTAAGGAAATGATTAATATAATCATTCTCCAAAGGATTCATTTTCAAAAAATTAAACAATAGAATCTTTCTAAAGGATTAATTTTCAAGGAAATGAACAACAGACACTTTCCAAGGGATTCTATTCTAAGGAAATGAAAAATAAGTTTTCTCTAAGGAATGCCATTCCAAGGAAATAACCAATAAAATCTTTCTAAAGTTTGAAAAAATCCATGGATTATTTTACCCAATAGATGTGATTACTTTGTCAATAAGTGTGCTATGGGGTAAAAGAAATCCTACACTAATCGGAAATCTCATGACTCTCATAGGATTAATATCGACTCTTTTTGATGAAAGGGGATCCGGGTCCCAATAATAAAATATTGGGACCCTAAGCATTTGTGCCTTAGGATTTGGCGCTCCAGTGTGCCGATATACAGGTCAAACGATGTGATGAACGAGGTCGAGCCACTCTTCATATTTGGTTACCCACATTGACATTTGGATCTCATCAGATAGCCGAAGATCCATACGACATCTCAGCAATCGGTGTAAACACAGTGACATTACCATCAGCAGCAAAATGAGACATCTGTATGAGTGGAATACGATGTATCACCAATGGATCCCTTCGCATTTCCAATATTATCACAGATAATTCCCCAATATTGGGACCCTAAACATTCGGGTTCAAGAATTTGGCGCTCCTGTCTACCGACCATCAGTCCACAGATAGCAGAAGGAAGCTCCATACAATATCTCAGTAAGTGGTGGAAACACAGTGACATTACCATCAGAAATATTGTTCGTGCCGTGCGTATCTCCGTGATAGTTGTTGGCTCTACCCCTTAAGTGGCGTAACTTTTCATGTACTTGGCGAGCGCCAAGAACGTTGTCAACTTCTCAGTTAGTGCCTGATTTCTTGACGCGTAAGACGATATCGCCAGCATTCCACTCCAGGAACCATTCTTTATGTACTTCGGATAGTTCAACTCTGTTCTTCGATAATACAAATTTGAATCAATATGTAAATAAATGTAGCTAGTCCACTAAAGTTTGTATCTTTGTCTGAGCCCCGACAAACATAATCAGAAAAATGAGACGTCTCTGTGAGAGGAACACGATACATCTTCAATGGATCCCTTCACATGTAGAGTCTGTTAGGAAGCTAAACCGCTGACTATTTGGCTAAAACGGGAAGTCTAGATGCTTACGGCAGGCTTACATATGAAGCGATCGCTTCGAAAATTAAAGTGTATGAACAGAATTTGGAGAACTCCTACGACTCACATGACTGGTAAGCCTGCAGTCAGCCCAGTGGCTCCCTGGGTAAAATGTGCAACAGGGAATATCAGACAGCACTCTCTTGACTTTGCAGTCACTTGAAACCAATGAAGATCGAATTGGATTGTAAGCATTTCCCTATGTGTTCTGAATGCAATTCAGCTCAGGTTTCGTCAGAGCACATCATCTCCTGCCTTGACTGTTTGGCCAGCTTATTCACCATCCTGAGCTGGTTCTTACGGGCCTTAGTCTCATGGAATAAATAGACTTGGTGCAATATATTTATATCAAGTGAAAAAAGTAAGATCTGTATATTTGTAATATTAATCCTTCATGTTTAAAGGTTTCGGGTCCCAACCATAAAAATATTGAGGTCGGGTCCCTTGGACTTGGCACCCCTGTTGTGGGTGTTTTGTTGAATAACTCTTAGTTAACTCATAGGTGATATTTATCCCTCTTGTTTGGGAAGGGTATGGTTTCCTCCACAAAACTATTGGGGAAGTCGGAAGGGTGTCGTGACACTAGGACTTGGCGTCCCTGAATCCTATATTTTTCAATTAAAAAAGTGCTGAAAATTTGCAGCACTTTTACTGACTGTCAAAGTCAAGTAAATCTTCACTTCAAGTCAAAGTATGATTTGAATTACTGACAAAACAAAAATAAATTTTACTTATAAACAGGAAGCATTTAAGGTTTTTTTTGTCAATATCTGCAAAAATTCTTTGTTGTGGGATATTTAGGACTGAAGAAACGTACAAAATTTTAGATTTCCCATTATTTAAACAAATGCATATCTCGATTTTAAACTTCAATTGAATGAACTGTTACTTTGGTTTAAATTGGAAGTCATATGCCATGACTAACGATTGCGGAAATACAAGTCTTGTGAGCACTTCACAGGAAACCTTGTATATGAAAGCGTTATTTTAATGGTTGTACTAACTGTGGCCTGAAACTATTTGTGTGGAATAATTAGAGCTAGAATTCACGGAACAGAGATTAACAGCGCATGTATGGGCCATGTCTTCATTTAAATGAAAATCTTAAAATATTATGAAAGTCATGATTAATTGTGAAATTGCATTTTCGAGTTATATGCCAAGTTAAATCACGTCCAGAATAAAATACCATATACACTATAGCCAGCTGCATTTAGATAAACTAGCGCTAGCTACAGAAAGATCCACTCATACACTGGCATGCAGAACTTAAAGGAACACCATTATTTTTAAAGGTTACAACCTCAAAATTAAATGAAACAGTCTGGCGATTTGCATAGCCGATAATAGCCGAGAGGTGGTGTATATTCAAATTTTGGAATTTTGACGTCAGAGGCTCTGACTGAGGAATGGATTCTGCTACTGTAAGAACTCATCCGCAACCTCATTCTCAGTGTGCAAACGCGGTGCAAATTTTACATCAGTGTTTGATGTGGTCATAGAGTCAACTGAGGGCCACCTCCTCCATTATTTAAGTTTTTACAATCACCCTTATGTAGCACGAAACCCAATACAATGCCATTACTTCAAGTCAAAGTCTGATTTGAATTACTGACAAAACACATAGATCACATGTTCCTGCGAACTTTAAGGAACACTATCTATACATACAAAGCAGAGTTGGCATCTATCTGTTCTCTATACAAATCTACACCGTTTGACTAATCTACATCAAATTTGGTACACTTATTCTTTGAAATCCTGCGGGTAACGTAGGCTACATATTAACCCCCTTCTATTTGTTTTGGGTGTGCAGAGGGGTGTAACGTCCAGTCATCCTGGACAGACCACTTGCTAGGGGGCGCTCGCTCCCGGTCTGGCTGTGCAGATGACGTCAGAATTAACATCTACAGAAGTCGCCTCTCAAGATGACTTGAGATGAAAAATGAGAAAGAAGAGAAAGAGATTGAAGATGAAAAAACTCCAAAGAAGAGTTTTTTAGAATCTTTGAATATGGTGCAATCACAGATGGGTTCGGTTGCGCTGAAAATCGCTCAGTACCATATCGTTTATGTATCCCTTCTGTAAATTCTTAAACTGCAGCTTTATTATTGGAATGTAAATTTTTATAATATAAGATTATTTTTATAGAAAGTGGTCTTTTTTATCGTCGATATGGTACAGGAGACTAAAGACAATTCGAAATCTTCATAGGAATAACATTGCGTATTTATACGATCAATATCAGACCAATTCACACTAAATTTGGTACATTCATACTGTAGAATTATGCGGGACACATAGGCTATATATTAACCCAGTTCGATTTGTCCTGGTTCTGCAGGGGGATTAAAAACAATTCGAAATCTCCATAGGAATAATATTGAGTAATATTACGATGAATTATAAACAATTCAACCCGAGCAACGCCGGATAATTCAGCTAGTTATTTATAACGGTTAGTACCTCTCAAAATTAAACGAAACAGCCTGCGACGATTTGCGTAATCAAAAATATTCAATAGAAAGCTGGTGTACTTCAAAATTTTGGAATCTTGACGTTAGAGACCCTATCAAAGAAATTGATTCTGCTGTCACAGGAATTCATCCGCAACAGCATTCTTAGAATGCAAACGTGGTGCAAAGTCTGCATCAGTGTTCGAGGTGATCACACAGCCTACAAAGCACCGTCTCCTCTTTTTTTTCAAGTTTTCAGTTTCCATCTGCCTCATGGCACTGAGTGACCACTTCAGTTAAAAGATTTTTTACGCTCGCTTCTGTTCTTGTCATTGTTTTGCTTTTACTCAAAGGTTCTGTCGCTTCCACCGTACCTTTTGTGTCATTTTTCCAGGTCGGGCCGCCGTAGTTCAGTTGGAAGAGCAACGGATTAGCAACCGGAAGGTTACTAGTTCGAAACTAGGTCCAACCAAAGACCGTCGTGTACGTGGGGGATGGTGCACGTTAAATCTGTCGTGGCGTCAAATGTCCTCACGCTGGCGTGGTGTGAAGTTTGGAGATTGGCCTTCCAGCTCAGGTGTCGATCTCGTCATCAGACCGTGGTTCAAAATTACGTGGTGTTGTCCTCGTATGTTTTCCTTCGGGTGGACCGTCGCCAATAGCCCGTTCCGACGTTAATTAATATACCTACCTACCTTAACAAGTCTATGCATCCCTGGCTTATATGAAGCAGTTTTCCTAATTAATACATCCAATAGATGAAGTATGAAATGATTAGCGGCATTGTTTTACTGGTTAGCTCAACTGTATCTCTTCTCAAATATTTACTTATCTACTTTTAGTATTAATACTCCAACAGTGTGGGGTTCACAGTGGCTTAATGGGTTAGCGCACTGCATGCTGTAGCTGAGAGCTGTAGGCGGGTGCAGGTTCAATTCCTGTAAATGGTGTATATCTCGCTTGTGTGTATGTACGTACCCTGAAGTATCTCTCTCTCTTCTATGAGAAGAGAAAGGTCAACTCAGATGTTGACCTCGATTCAAAATTACGAGGTGTTGTCCTCCTTAGGGATGTATCCCGGGAAATCACCGGTAGCCCGTTATGTTACTCCAGTGCGACATATTTAACTATCTTCCCACATCAAGGTCACTTCACTGCAATTTAGCAGCTGAAAACCTCACTGTTCCTTAAGTTTTGCAAGCATGTCTAAATGTAGAACTCGAAAAATATCATTTTCCACACCCAAGACATTAAAAGGAAACAACTAACCCAAAAATTTCCATAGCTTCAATCAATAAATCATTAACAGAAGTTCGAAGAGAGGAATAATTCTTTCCAAAGGATCCAGGTCCGCTTGGGGAGAACCCCAAACGACATTCGGCCAGCCTTCTAAGTTTTAGTGTTTGCTTTAATCTTGTAGTTAGCATTCGTCAGGTTTCGTATAGAGCAAATAGAGCGTGTTATCCTCTGCATAGGTAAGGGCTTTACTCAAGTCATTTCCCCTTTTCTGGAGCAAGAGTTTTAAATGAATTAGTGTCCTCCCTCTCTGGTTCGAGGTTTCAGGGAGCTTGGTTAAGTATATTAGACGAGGAGGACCATGTGCTGGCATGTTTATCTTAAGAGAATTCCCCGAGAAAGAAAATTATCACTCAAAGGTTTTAAAGGAAAAAGTTGCAGTTCACTTCCTGAAATTTATTGAAATCTTTTATTTAGGTACATTTTTGTGGAGATTTCATTCAAGTGTATTGTTTTTCCATTGTATCCGTGAGTACGGGTTATAAAATATCGAAAAGTGTTTTAAATTTTCAAAATGCGGTAGGTAGGTTTTTTAATTAACGTCGCACTGGAGCAATACAGCGGGCTAATGGCGAACGGTCCGGGATCAATCCCCAAGAGAACGATCCGAGAACAGCACCACTTAATTTTTGCATCCTAGTCAGATGACGAGATAACACCTGAGCTGGCACCCCACTCTCCAAACTTCCAAACCACGCCAATTCGAAATGCGGACAAAACTCTACTTGTTATATCTTGTAAGTATAATTGATTTTCTGTTTTCGCATTATATCCAGAGTTTGACCGAACCGTGGTAGCCCAGTTGGAAGAGCAACGGATTAACAAACGGAGGGTTACGTGTTCGAAACTTTATCTAGCCAAAGACCGTCGTGTACACTAGTGCACGTTAAATCTGTCATGGCCTCAAATATCCTCACGTTGACGTGGTGTGGAAGTTTGGAGAGTGGGGTGCAGCTCAGGTATTTGACCGCGTCATCTGACGGTGGTTCAAAACTACGAGATGTTACCCTTGTATCATTCCCTTCAGGATTGATCCCGGACTATTACCAATAGCCTGTTGTGTTGCTCCAGTGCGACATTAATCAACTACCTACCTAGCATAATTTTGACACTCTAAGGGATTTCGGCGAGATATCTCGTCCATCAAGATTTGACCGATTTTACTCATGATGAGGTATCTCGTTATCAAGATACTGCCGATATTTTTAAGATGACTTGATCAAGATCAAGTCGGGTTTTTCTAATGACGATATATCTCGTCCATCAAGATCTGGTAAGGTTCACTGATGACGAGATACCTAGTCGAGACAACCACCAGGAAGGTTAAGGGCTGTAGTACATTGGAAAGTATTGAAAATTCCATCAATGTAGATTAATTTGTGTGAATGAGGATATTTTGAGTATCTAATTATTTAAGTTGTGAACTTAAACTGTTTTTTACACAGTTATTCATCGAAACATATACTTCATTCACCCAGAGAGAGAGAGAGAGAGAACACACTCCTTATAATGATCAACGAACAAAAGTTAGGACCAAAGAAAACTCGGAGGGCCGGATAAGGATTGATTAATGCAAGAATTATTTAAGATGTATTTATACACTAGAAAATAACAAAAATAGACCAGAATATAGTTTCTTTATTGCTCAAAGTATTTTCCAACTCCTTAGCTTTCAAACGATACCAGGATCTTTAAATATTCGGAATATTTTTCCTAGTTACAACGGCTTTTTGTTAGGCAGTGTACAAACACGTTTCAAAAACTTTAAACTCAGTGAAGAAGTATGTTTCTTGCAATGTGATGCTGTGTTCAAATGACGATAACGCAACAATGAATTAATCTATTATAATTATTTTTGCATCATTATAATCTATATAATACAGTGGATGTTTTGATCCTCAATCCTCCTTAGTTGAGAAATTAATTTTTAGTTGATTTCTAAATGTTAAAATTCCTGAAAAAATCTTGATTTTTTATGCTTCCTTAATGACAAAAATGTGAAAAACCTATTCTCTCTAGCAACTTGATTGAGGGTCAAAACATGAAGAATAGGAACAATTTCTAACAAGAATTGTCTTTCTGAAAAATTGGAATTTGAACTATCACTGTTCAGAAAACGTGCTAATTAGTTAATTATAGCTAAATTAAAAAAGTAATGATTAACTTAATCTAACTTTTTCACACTGAAATAATTTTTTGCATAAACCAATGACCTATTCTAAAAAATGAATTTTTGAAGTCAAAATTTAAAAAAATGTTCTAATGTATGTTACCGTTAAAGTTCGAAAGCCGTTAATGCGCCCATTATCTAGGTAATCTGCAGATTAGGCGATTTGCTCCGTTAAAGTGCGGAATCATGTACAAAATAAGAGTTTTCCGCACTTTACCTAGGTAATATGCACATTAACGGTTTTTGAATCGTTAAAGTGCAAAACTTTGTTTCCCAAATTTTCTTTCCCTCCTCCTTTCCCTTCTCCTTACACTTCAACTATTCTGTAGATTGATTGATTCTATCAACTTGATTCTTTAGATATCGAAAAATAAATAAATAACATTATGTGTTTCAACAATTGTCAGTATATTTTATTTACATCTACTGATTATTATATGAAATTACTTATAACTTTATGGGATAAAAGTATAGCGTTTTTTCAATTAGTAGTACCCAGTATTACTGAGTGGTTTATGTGACTATAAATTAAAGCGTACAAAAACGTTGTAAAACGTTGTAAAACGTTAAGCGTAAAAACGTTGTTCGAGCAAAGATCTTATTTTCACTTTAACGAGTGCCTAGAAGGTAATGTGCAGATTATCTAGGTGACCTGCAGATTGCCTAGGTAATTTGAGAAATGAAACAATTTTCCGCACTTTAACGGATCAGCGTAGTTAATCTGTACATTACCTAGGTAATCTGCAGATTACCTGATTTCCGTACTTTAGCGGTAACACATATACACACACCTTAAATTCCAAACTTAAACTTATAGCTGTTGATTACTATGAATTGATTAATTGACGAGATATTGATTTAGTTTCATTTTCTACTTTGACCAGCGTCTCAAAGGAATTCAAATCTTGTATAAATTCCAAAACCACATCAAGTTTTGAGTTTCTTCGGTACTCTTATTCAGCTAACTTAACGGTCCACCCTAATGTCCAGCTACCTGTTGTGATGCATTTTATATTTCAAGAAAGAATTTAAATGAAGCGAAAGCTCAGTTTAACCCTCCAAGTGGTCTTGTCTATCACTACATGAACAATTTAGCTTATGACGAGATTTCTCGTCATCAAAATACATCCGATTTTTTGATGATGGCAATATCAAGATCTTGTCAGTTTTCTTCTGACAAGATATCTCGGTTCTGCTCAGTTCTCTTCTAATGACGAGATACATCGTCGAGACAGCCACCAGGAGGGTTAAGTGAGAACTTTTTCTAGAAAGGCACAGATATAATCATTCTCAACTGACAGTTCTGAGCATGTATAGAGAGCAATTACTTCTTTGACACGTTTTTCATTACAAAAATCAGAATTTTGCGATTTTTTATTCAATTTTATAGAAATATTAAACACATCCGAGAGGTTCACACGCAAAGCTCCACTATAGAACCTGTAGTCTTCCCTACTTGATTTCTGTACAGTTTTTACCTTCTTGACCAATAGAATCTTTACCAAAGTTTCTCTTCTAATGAAAGGAAGAATGGAATCTTTCCAAAGGATTCTAATCTAAGGAAAGGACACACACACCAAAAGAATCTTTCCAAAGGATCAATTCTAAGGAAATGAGAGCAATAGAATATTTCTAAAGGCTTGTAATCTAAGGAAAGGACCAATAGAATCTTTCCAAAGAATTCTATTCTAAGAAAAGGAACAATGAAATCTTTCCAAAGGATTGTAATCTAAAGGATTGTAAACGAAAGGAGTAATAGATTCGTTCCAAAAAATTCTATAGCTAAGAAGGGCCCAATAGTATCTTTTAAATGTTGAAAGAATCCATGAATTCTTTCAACCAATAGATGTGGTTAGTTGTGTGTTGTGGGACAACATCAAAGCTACACTACCCGGAAATCTCTTGAAACTCAGAGGGTGAAAAAATGTAATGCAATATAATTCTAAATATTCACTTCAGAATGTAAATAAAGTTTACAAAATATTTCATATCGGTATCCCCATTATATTCTGAGAAAAAAGGGAAAAGGAAATTTCTTAAATTAACATAGTAAAAATAACATAAAAAAACCTTAGTCACAGTAAAAATTGTTTTAGCTTTCGCTATAAAAGTTTTGATAAGACCAGCTACTGTAATGTCTATAGGGGTTCTCAGACGTAAAGTAAAATGCCACTGACCGACAATATAAAACGAAATATCGTATACTTATTACGAAGTAACCATGTTTTCTCTCAGAAAAAGCTTGACGACTTCTCAAAAATTGCAGCTAGAATTTATATAAGTTATTAGAAAAGTAGGATGCAATAACAATTTAAATAAAGCGTTCCCCATTACGCATGAAAATCAGCCATAACAGTCAGCCTGTGCACGTATATGTTGGACTGAAAGATTATGCAGTCCATAACCATTACTACCCGAAAATGACGTTTTCATTTTATGTTATTCAAAACTAGATACCCTAAAATTACATCAGATTTTTCTTGGCGACATTGGATATAAATCTATTTTATCGCAAGTGTGCATGGGTGAGACTACTTTGCTTTACTGAGAGATTTATAAAGAAATAGTGCACGTATCTTTTTATATTTATTGTAGTGTGAGCGTCATAACAAACTTGTGATTGGTCATAGCCTATGGTATTACTGTGGCATTATACAGTAAAGGATATTGCAGTTGCCATAGTTTCGTATTGTATGATTTCACAATGCCGTAGCTGACTGAATTATGAATTGATCATGAATTTATATGAAGAGTATTTTTCTGCTCGTAAAAGCGTAGTCGCAGAGATGTACGTGATGGGGCGGTTTCAGCTTTTATAAAACCATTTAATGTGGTATACATTTCATTTATAGTAAACTTACTTCTGTACTTACAATTACGTCTGAAAGTATGATCACACACTTCTGCAATCATAATTTCGCCTTATGACATTTTGAGGACACAAAAAAGCAAGGGACATTTACCAAAAACATTTTTAAGGTGTACGTATATGCTAGAAATCACGAAATTTGACCAGAATATTGATTTTGTTTTCATTGCCTCAAAATATTTTCCAATTTCTTAGCTTTTAAACGATAGCGATCATTATAATCTGTATAAGGCAGTGGATGTTCTGAACCTCAATCAGAGTTATCAGTTAAGAAATTAATTTTTAGTTGATTTTTAAATGTTAAAATTCCTGAAAAATCTTGATTTTTTAGATTTCCTTGGTGAAATCAAATGTAAAAAATAACTTATTCTCTCTAGCAACTTGATTGAGGGTCAAAACATGAAGAAGGAATAACTTCGAACAGGAATTGTTTTTCTGAACAAATTAGAATTTGAGATATCCCTGTTAAAAAAACATGCTAATTAGCTGATTATATCTAAATTAGATAATAAATAATTAGCTTGATCTGATTTTTTTCTCACTGAAAAGATTTTAAGCATAAGTCAATGACTCGTTGGAAAAACTGTATTTTTAAAGTGAAAATTTAAAAAAAAAATCTTCTATTGTATATGTACACCTTAAACAAAAATGCAAGCTTTTTAGTTCTGGAGTACTATTATGCACTACTCATACTTTCGCATCCGTTTTGCTGCTTTATTAATTTCGTTACTTTTTTAATGCCAGAATACAACTCTTACGATTCAAGTAGTATAGTTCAACAAATTATGAGTGGCGATATCCTATAGTAGTTACTGTGGCATTATACAGTGAAGTATATACCGTTGGCATGGTTTCGCATTGTCCGATGTCACAATGCGATGTGCTGTAGCTAATTTATTTCCTAATTGATCATGACTTTACATGGAGAGTATTTTACTGCTCGTAAACTTAGCGTAATCACAAGTTGTTTCAGCTTTTATAAAATCGTTTAATGTAGTGAATGAAGTATTATCCCTCCATAGTTTCGTAGTGGTATCCACGAACCATTCCCTTTATTAGCGCGTTGCTCATAGTCAAGCAAATTCAAAGGTATCAAAGGTAGTGTATCATTGTGTGTATGATGCGATTTTCGAATGTATTAAAATTGAGTTGGAGATGACCAACAGAATCTTTCCAAAACATCCTATTCTACAGAATAAGCCAATGAAATCTTTCCAAATGATTCTATTCTACATAATGGGCCAACAGAATCGTAGCAAAGAAAGATTCTATTCTAAGGAAAAGACCAACCAAACCCTCTCCTTTATTCGCACGTTGTTCACAGTCAAGAAATTCAAAGGTATCAAAGGTAGAGTATGATGCGATTTTCAAATTTATTAAAATCCGGTTTTGGTTACAAATCTCCCAACTGAAAAGTAGGGATTGCTAATCATCCTAGCCTTTTTATTACATCTATTTCATGCTTTTGAAATACGCTTCCTGTGAAATAAGGTATGAAGCGTGTAAATTACAGATGTAAAAGAGATGAAATATGAAATGTTGTCTTTTAACTCTCTGAGAGGTTTACACTTTTAATTCCAACCTTGCAACCTGCAGTCTTCCCTGCATTATTTCTAACCAATTTTCACCTTCTTGGCCAATAAAATCTCTACGAAGGATTCTATTCTAAGGGAAGCAGCAGTAGAATATTTCCAAAGGATTATATTCTAAGGAAATGACAAACATAATCTTACTAAGGGATTCTATTCTAAGGAAAAGACCAATAGAATCTTTCCAAAGGATTCACTTCCAAGGAAATGAGCAAGACTCTTTCCAAGATTATAAGGAAATGAAAAATAGATTCTGTCCAAGGAATTTCATTCAAAGGAAAGGACAAATATAATCATTTCTAAAGGTTGAAAGAATTAATGGATTCTTCCACCCTATAAATGTTGTTAATTAGTCATTAAGTGCGTAAGAATATTTCAAAAGGATTCGAATTATAAGTAAAGGATCAATAGAATGTTTTCAAAGGATTCTATTCTACAAAATGGGCCAATGGAATCGTTTCAAAGAATTTTATTCCAATGAGAAGGCAATTAGAATTGTTCTAAAGAAAGATTCTATTCTAAGGAAAGAACCAATAGAATCTTTTTAAAGGTATAAAGAATCCCATGGATTCTTTAGAAATAATAGTTAGTCTTCAGAAAATTTTGAAATACCTTATTTTAGGGTCTTTAATATATATATGTACTCATAACGTAAGAATCCATGCACATTTCTTACGCTACGTGTGCAACATTATACAGCATTTCACAAAAGATTGTATTAGTTTTGTCTCAGTTGTTTAAAATGATTCCGATGTAGGAAATACTGAAAAATATACTCAATTCCTTCTGAAATACACACAAAAATAAAACCACTTCAAGTCGAGCGCTTTTATTCATACGTCAAGAAAATGGGAAACAGATATAAAATATGAAGTTCTTAGGGTTTTGGCTTTAAAAAGTCAATTTGTCTGCCTGCCGAAAGCAAGAATATTAAAACAAGTTTTTATGTAGCTCAGACGAGGCTGTAGTGAATATAAAATATCTTGTTTCCAAATGTTCTGGTGATCTTTCGTGCAGATTTTGTTTCTAATGCATGGTAACTACAGGAGAAAAGACACGAATGTCTAGACAGAGCATGCAGTTTTCATAAAAATGAAAATCCATAATTTCATTTCTATCGGATGTGCTAATTAGGAAAACTGCTTCATATAAGCCAGGGATGCGTAGACTTGTTAAGGTAGGTAGGTATCTTAATAAACGTCGCACTGGAGCAACGGGCTATTGGCGACGGTCCGGGATGAAACCCGAAGGAAAAGATCCGAGGACAACACCACTTAATTTTGAACCACGTCAGATGAAGAGGTCACACCCCTTAGCTGGCACCTCACTCTCCAAACTTCCACACCAAGTCAACGTGAGGGCATCTGAGGCCACTATAGATTTAATGTGCACCAGCTCCCCTTGTGCACACGGTCTATGGTTGGACTCGAACTCGTAACCCTCCGGTTGCTAATCTAATGCTCTTCAACCGGGTTACCGCGCCCCCAGACTTATTAAGACCAAGGGCCATATAGATTCATTGTGACTTATGGAAGGGCCCTCAAAAGAAACCTGAAGTTATCTATCATATATTATTTATATTATTGATATTTTATATTGTTATAAAAAGAAAGATAACAAAAAGTAAATGAAGAATTTAATTTGATGCTTAACATTGAATCGATCTAACAATTGCTTTAATATTTGGTTCGATTTTTGTAGTATTCAAGCGCAAAATTGTTCAATTTGTTAATATTCATAATAGAAAAAAAAAGTTTATTCACAAATATATATGTTGACCCAAAGAGACTGACGCATTTTAATGCATTATCTCTCAACGAAGTTTTGTGTGACTTTTTAAGGTTAAAATAACGCGTGGTGGGGAGGGTCGCCAGCAGATCAATGGAGGGCAGGATGAAGCCCGCGGGCCGTGGTCTGTGTATCCCTGATCTAAGCACACTTTCAAAAGATATTGTAGAAGATTCTATTCTTTTCGCTAAAGTTACCACCTTTTGCGGTTTTATTTATTGGCAAAACTGCAATAAAATATTTTTAAATTTCGTACGTCTATTTTTTATGACAGATAGTCACAAAATTTTTTGTATCATTTTCATGAAGAGTTAGCCTGCTACCCCTCCACCACAATGCTACACTATGTAGTGCAGTCGATGGTCGACATATCTCAACTCCCTCTTGGTGGTTGTCTCGACGAGATATTTTGTCAAACTGACCTGATTCAGCAAAACTGACCAAATGTTAATGGGCGAGATACCTTGTCATTAGAAAAAACTGACCAGATCGATCTCGAAATCATTGAAAAAGCAGCAATATGTTAATGACGAGATATCGCGTCATTAGCAAAATTGGTCAGATCTTGATGGACGAGATATCTCGTCGAAACCACTTGGAGGGTTAAACAAAACAATTGAATGGAATTTCAGTTTATATTATGTAGATATAATATGACTAGCCAGAAAACTTGTAGCTTGTTTTTTCACATGAATTTGCGTTCACTTGTTTTTTCCTTGTAAAGAGCCGTCGAAGCAAAATAGAATTTCATTCTTTTATTCAGAAAATTAGTTTATGGAGTTCTTTTGTTACCTTAAGGGTTTTTTGCAAAAATTACCAATTTTTTACTGATAAAAGAGTATGGAATCAAATAATTCCTCACTTTGTATGTATATTTATTGTAATATCAGTATTCACAAAATAATCTTTAATCCTTTTCATGAATAATCACGTCTGTTAACTCTCCTCGACCATGACGCCCAGCGAAGTTGGTTGGCATGATTTCTCAACCCCAAGTTACCTTAAACAAAAGAATTAAAGGCGTTTTACTTCATACACATGTAACTAGCGTTTGATAAACCAGACTTTTTTAATATTTGAGGAAATTGTGACTCGTCAAATCCAAATAATCAATTTAGCTAAAAAAGTTGACAGTTTTTGCTACAAAAATATAAAAACGTAACATGTAGCTTTTCTGGTTCATTAAACGATAAAAGATTTTTGGTCGACACTGCTGTAAAAATTTCGAGTCGATCAATCCTAGTTTTATAAATATGCCAACCACTCGCAGAAAAGCTGTTCCAAGGAAAACGCGTTTAAAATTTCAGTAGAGTTAACGGAAGCATATTAGTACTTACGGTATTTTCCTGCTAATCTGCTATATCTGCAGTGCCATACAATATGATTGATTATATTGTGATCACATTGTATTACACTTTTTTAGCTATTTGAGAAATAGATGTTGTTTTCGTTGTAATCAGGTAGCGTCCAGATATATTACATATATATGTATATATATATATCTATATAATTCAATAATTCAGAACAAAGATATAAGAAGATTAATTTAAGAATACCGAGAAAAATTTTTAAATGAAATTTTCTTGGTATTCTTAAATTAATATTCTTGAATTTGTCTTTGTTTTGAATTATTGAATTATATTGCTAGCCATGCTATGTCTGCGGCTTCGGCGCACATGCATGGACAGTACTGATTTTTGGTTTCTGTTTGGCTATGTTTATACCCCTACGCCAGTATTTTGGCTTTTTAGCCTTCCGGCTTTTATTATGTCTGCATTTTTGGCCTTCTGGCTCTTTACTAGCCTGCATTTTTAGTGCTATATATATGAATAACGAATGGAATTTTAATAAATGACATGATTTCAGTTTGGCTTTCAAATCGCATTTAATTAACACATTACAAGAACCAGAACTCTATAATTTTATTCCTCTGAGGGGCTCACACGCATTATTCCACCTTGCAACTTGCAGGCTTTCGAGGATGACTTCTAATTTGATCTTTTACAGAGGATTATAATTTGTGGAAAAAGCAATAGGATATTAACAAATGATTCCATTTTAAGGAACGGACAAAAATAATATCTTAAAATGATTTTACTATAAAAAAGACCAATGAAACCTTTCCAATGGATTCTATTGTAAGGAAAGAATTAATAGAATCTGTCCAAATTGTTCTATTCCAATTAAAGGATCAATGAATCTTTCAAAATGATTCTATTGTACAGAATAGGGCAATAGAATCGTTCCAAAGGATTTTATTCTAAGGAAAGGAGCAATAGAATCTTTTCAAAGGATTCTATTATAAGCAAATGAACTATAGAATATTCCCAAAGAATTCTATTCTACATAATGGGCCAATAGAATCGTTACAAAGGATTTTATTCTATAGAAGGGGAAAATAGAATCGGTCCTAAGGATTCTATTCCAATCAAAAACAAATAAAATCTTTCTAAAGGTTGAAAGAATCCATGGATTCTTTCAACAAATAGATGTGGTTATTTGGTCATTAAGTGTGATCAGGGGTAAAAGCAATATTACACTTCCCGGCAATCTCGAGGCGCTCAGAGGGTTAGTTTATTTCAGATAAATGAAAAGTAATAGAATGCAAACGCAAAACTAATAGAAAACAACGAGCTACTAAAATTGTCAAGTAATGAAACCCAAAACGACAGTTCGAATATTGCGATGCCGAAATTTTAAATTTCCTATCATTACAATAATCATCTTTCCGCTTCAACCACCCTTCTTTCCGGCATCATTATTGTCAGTTTAATGAGATCGTAATTTAAGATTTAAGTTCAGAGCGTTAATAACGGTTGGGACGGCGAAGATTCCGCTTTTAATTGGATATTTTACCACATAACTTCGTATTATCTGCGATGTTGTGTCAAAACAAGTCTGATAACTCCAGCAATCCATGTAAGCTGGAACAGCTGGTGTCCTAATTCTTTTCGTGACATACTGGTCATCTCTTATCGAGGAATCTAATGTCTGATGATTATCCACCCTCACATTAAGGAGAGGAAAGAAAGGGCATTAAATGTACTTCTATTGAAACAACGAAATTTATCTTAGAAAAGGATACGAATCCTTCCCAGAGATTTAACAAGAGAATATAAATCTACTTGCGCGAATTTCAACGTAGCTAGGCTTTTATTTGCTGCTTTTTAATGTTCATTTTTTATTAATAACTATCTTCTAGAAATATTTACTATCCATATTTGGTGTACGCGCCAAGTAAAACTATTCAGAGGGCAGGCGGGTCAGGGAAACCTTTTTGGAAGGCTGAATCTCTTTGGCGTGCCGGATAAAAATATTTCAAGTGCCGTATCTATGATCTACGGGCCTGAAAAAAACATTAGGAGGGCATATTTGCTCTGGGGACTAGCTAAACATGTCTTCAGGGCCTATATGGTCTGTGGGCCGCTTGATCTCATCATCATAAAAATCGGCAATATCGTAATGACGAAATATCTCGTCAATAGCAAAATTGGTCAGATCTTGATGGACGATATATCTCTTCGAAACCACTTGGAGGGTTAATCATTGAAAACATTCTTAAGCATATTTGTGCAAAACCACTTTTGATTAAAGCAGTCTGGCTAGATAAGTGTGAGCTCAGCCTAAATTTAAGAAATTTTATAATCTACAACAGTGGTTCTTAACCTGGGGTGTGTGCACCCCTGGGGTTGCAAGGAAGCATTTCCAGGAGTGCCAGAGAAGTTTCGATGGACGACAGCGATTTAATAAAAGGCGATCTTATTGAATTACGAGCCAATGCACATATTCAAATGGAATTTGAAAAACTTGACTTGGAACAATTCTGATGTACACAGTTAGAACCTTATCCACAACTGGCAAAAGCAGCATAGCAAACTTTTACCATTTTCCACCACCTATCTGTGTGAAATGGGATTTTCATTACTTTTGCACATAAAAGCAAAAGCCAGAAATCGTTTAAATGCAAGTGATGACTTATGCGTGTCTCTCAAAAAAGGAGCCTAGCTTCAAAAGTATTACTATGAATAAACAACGTAGCCATTAAAAATTGAGATATTGTTTTGTATGTATATTGTAAATGTAGGTGTTTATTTCTGAATAAATAAATTATCTTGCAATAGAAGTAATTTCCTAAAAAAGAAATAGGAACAAATTTTTCAAGGGGGTGCTAGAACTTATTTTTAGATTCAAGGGTGTGCTGATCACTAAAAAGGTTAAGAACCACTGATCTAAAACGTTAAGGGGGTTTACGAATCGATAAGATGCCAGTTTTAAGATAATTAGTTTGACGTTAACATGCAACAAGGCCTAGAACCTATTTTATAAAAAATATTTTAGGAAGTTCCCCGAATTGATATCGATACTTTGTTTGACAAGTCGACAGGAAACAGGGAAACATGATTTTGATATTCATTTATCTTATTCAAGCTGACAAAACTACATAAATGATGAGGCAGTCTAAAAAGTGCATAAAGCATGGGGAAAGAATAAAATTTGCTCAAAATGGGGAGAAAAACCAGCACGTAAAACGGAACAAATCCATAATGATTGTCACACGCATTTTTCGTGTTTCGTACGAAAAGATTGCAAATAAAGAGCTGCAAGTGTCTAAAAGAAAGCTGTTCATACAAAAATATGTGCCCAAATTCTTTCAGATGGTAGAACGAAACTTTTAGTATGGTGCTATACATCATCCGTTTTTTCTCCCTGAAAATTGGAGTGTCAAGAACTCCCTTTTTATGTTACTTGTTTCATTTTCACATTCCAAATAACTAGCCACTTGAAGATTCTACAATTTTTTGTTTGGATAGAGTCGCACGACCGTTCAGTCGGTAGTTATAGGTAATTACTTCTTTAGCATAGGTGAGATTTACGTGGCAATATTTATTATAGGATGTTAGCTGGTGTAACAGGTCTGGAAAACACAGCACTACTATATCGTATGAAATTCAGATATATTAACTTTACTGATAATAATAATATTACTGATATTTTCTCCTTGGAAGTTGGAGTGTCAAGAACTCCCTTTTTATGTTACTTGTTTCATTTTCACATTCCAAATAACTAGCCACTTGAAGATTCTACAATTTTTTGTTTGGATAGAGTCGCACGACCGTTCAGTCGGTAGTTATAGGTAATTACTTCTTTAGCATAGGTGAGATTTACGTGGCAATATTTATTATAGGATGTTAGCTGGTGTAATAGGTCTGGAAAACACAGCACTACTATATCGTATGAAATTCAGATATATTAACTTTACTGATAATAATAATATTACTGATATTTTCTCCTTGGAAGTTGGAGTGTAATGAACTCATTTTATGTTATTTATTCATTTTCACATTCTAAATAACTAACCACTTCTCTACAATTGTTTGTTGAAATAGACTCCCACAACCATTCATTTAGTAGTTGTAGGCAATTATTTCTGTACCAAAATTTAGGTTTATCTTTCCATAGTACTCGTAGGGGGACACTAGTGCATTGAATGTGTCTGGAAAACACAGCACTATTATATCGTATGAAATATATTACTTGTTTCATTCTCCCACTCTAAATAACTAGCCACTTGAAGATTCTACAATAGTTTGTTTGAGTGGAGTCGCACAACCATTCATTCAGTAGCTATATGTCATTACGCTTTCCTGTTTATTAAGGGTGAGATTTACTTTCCCATAGTACTTATAGGATACTAGTGGCTTGAACACGTCTGGAAAACACACTACTATTACTGTGTAGGGAATTCAGATGAATCACCTCATTGATAATAACCCTAGTGATAATAATGAACCTCACTAATAATAATAAACAGGCCCCACTTGGAGATTCTACAATAATTCTTTGTTTGAATGGAGTCGCATACAACCATTCATTCAGCAGTTATAGGTAATTATTTTTTTTATCAAAGGTTAGATTTACTTTTCCATAGTATTGTAGTACGTATAGGATACTATTAATAGCGGAGGTAATACTAGCCAGAAGATTCTGCATAGGATACTAGTGGGGGTAATACGCCTGGAAAGCACAGTACTATTACTTCGAACGGAATTCAGTTGATTCACCTTATTGATAATAACTTCACTGCGAACAATGAACCTCACTGATAATTTCCTTGAAATCTAACTCAAAAACTAGCAGAGAAGATTCTACAATTTTTTAAATGGTTAAATAAACGGTCACATACAACCTTTCATTCAGTAGTTATAGGGATTACATTAATAAAAGGTGAACTTTGCCTTAACATAGTAATAGTACTTTTGGGGAATACTACATAAAATCAACCCTAACCATACACTACAGGAACTTTATTGCAATTTCCTACTAAGGTTTATCTGTTCATCATAATTGTTGCTGGATTTCGCAAAAGCCGAGGATTCAGCCTCCTGATCACAGCTATTAACTAATAATTTTAATGTATAAATTATTGTTTACTTTATATTTATTTGATGAAAATAAAAAAAATTAGTCGCAAAACCAGTTTTCTCTTCAGTTACGTAATCATGCGTCATTAATCTGAATAACCTAATCTTTAATCAATTTATTATTCTCTTTTTAAACACTGCTGAAAAGATACAATATTTTGGTATTTTTTATCATCAAGGAAAAGCAGAAATTAAAATCTTCGTTAGCCAATATTTCTGTTGCGTGAATTGTGAGAATCACTTTGGATTTATTTTCAAAATAATTAACTTGTTTTGCATGCTTTTTTCACTTTATCCCTGAATACATTAGATAATTTAATTACGTAATTTTAAATAATTAAATAAGTAATTAAATCGATTCCGTTTTGTAAATTTAAGTCAATTATTTATAATTTTAATTACTTAAGCTTATAGTTAAATTAAATATCATTCTGGCAAAAATCATTAATTCAAAAGTATTTTAGGGTTACTCGAAGTTGTGTCGTCATAATGCAGTCAAAAGCTTAGATAAAAAGCATTAATACAAAACTTTTTCTCATTGCCAGCTGCTCAGGATCCTTCAAGCATTAGTTGGCCAGAACGTAGCAGTCTGTATTGTCCCGAGTACCACGGGAAGATCTGCCACATCGCACTCACGTGAACTATTAAGATATCCGACTACGTTGAAAAGTCGATTTTTGACTAAAATTCCATCTTTTATTGTATTCAATGTTCATAATATTTAAATTTTTTTCATTACAAAATGGTTTTTATTTTGCTTGTACGGTGAATAGAAGAGGATATATAGCAATTTGAATAGATTTTGACAGCTGTTTCTTAATTCGTTTTCAAATCTGTGAATGCATTTTTCTCTCATTGAGATTTGACGAAAATTTTTGCACGAGGACTGCAATAATTAAAAGTGTACCATATATTTTTGAATGAAATTTGGTGTATTGTGATTTTTATATTGGTTTTGGAGGGCGTGAAAAGGGATATAAGAGTTATATTAAAAAGAAAACTGTTAGAATTCAGTGTTGTGTGGCATAAGGAAAAATACAAAAATGCATATTTCCTTCTACATTATTCCCAATATCTCATGAGTGTTAAAGGTTATTGCAGACCTTTTAGTTCAGACCCTAGCTCATATATTTAGGAGACTGCAAAATTTTAGACAAATGTACTCATACGTTTTTCAATTGTAATATTTTTCGTTAACGTAATTTTTTACCTAAATTTTCCAACTTTTGACAATTTTCAATAAATTATAATTTTTAGTGATTTTTTTGTTTATAACGTGTTTTTATAAGTTGTTTTACCTACCTTAAAAAGAAAAAAATAGCATAATTTCAACAGTTAAAAAAAAGACTAGGAACGTAGTCAGATACCTTAAGGGAGATGCGCCTTCCTGACCTTCCTATAGCCCTTTTTAGTCATATTTTCGTACTATACTATTGAAAGTTAATACTATTGTCTACACTAGTACTGCAGTACTAGTTTCGTACTACAATATTGGATGAAAAAATTTTCAAAAGTATGAAGGGTAATATAATCTCAAGCTATTTTGTAATACAGCATACAGGAGCATCATCGTGACAATATTTCTTATGGTGACATACAGTCGAAGACTACTTCTCCAGAAGTATATGCTTTCGCTCCCAAAAGACCGAAGTTTTTCTTAAACCCTGTAATCGTAACCTTTTATAGCATAAATCATGAAAATAATAAGAAAATTAGATTCCTTTTTATTGGAGAGAAGTGTGACATTTTCTTACTCATATTTAACTTTTCCTCACGGTGAAAATTGCTGTTTAAATAAGATTTCTAGTAACATATGTCCCATGCTGACGGGCATTTGCCCCTACTGCCGTCGTATGAGAGGGATTTTCAATTTAGACAAACAATACAGACGAATGAGAAGATTTTAACGTACGTTACTCAAATGCCGTCGCATGATACATATCGAGGTTAGCTCAAAATGTAGTTCATCGTCGTTGCTTGGTGGCATTTGGCGTTAAATCTAATTGGCGTTGACAAATCAACTATCAGATATCAATTCGGAATACATTTTTTGGAAATTTTATTTACAAAATGCGTAGAAGAATCGTATTCGAAAAACGAGCCTACGTGACGTCCCATTCGGAATACGAACAAGAAACAATATCGCCACCTGTATTTAGCTTCACAGAAAACGCCTATCATAAGTTGATAGCTGAAGTGAGATCTTAAAAACGTTAAGAAAATAAAGTCAAATTTTTAAAAAGTTATGAGATTTCCGTAACTTTAATTCTCAAAACCGATTTTTGAACTCTTGAAGAATATAATAAGCTTACAAACAACCAAGAGGGTAGTGAGATTTTGAGTCCTTAAATGTATTATGCAGTGTGCTAACTTTTCATGGAGATCTATTACACTTACCTTATAAAAGGCTGCTTTGTTAGGACAAGCAACACCAAGATAATATTGACTCCAAATCCAAGAACAGAGTAAATATATTTTGAGATTTTGAGTACTTAAATGTAATATATGGTGCGTTTATTTTTCATGGAGATCGATTGCGCTTACCTTCTAGGAGGCTTCCTTGTTAGGATAAGTAACATCATGAAAATAGTGGCTCCTATTCCAAGAACAGAGGGTGAATATATTTTGGAATTTTGAGTTCTTAAATGTATTATATGGTGTATTTATTTTTCATGGAGATCCACTGTGCTTACCTCCTTGGAAGCTTCTTTGTTAGGATAAGTAACATCAAGAAAATAATATCTCCCATTACGCGAACATCTTGTTAAAAGATTTTGAGATTTGAATCCTTAAAAGATTTTAAATCCTTAAATGTATTAAGTGCATTTATTTTTCATGGCGATCCATTACACTTACCTTCTAAGAGGCTTCTTTGTTAGGATAAGTAACATCAAGAAAATATTGGCTCCCATTCTAAGAACAGAGGGTGAATATATTTTGGGATTTTGAGTTCTTAAATGTATTATATGGTGTATTTATTTTTCATGGAGATCCACCGTGCTTACCTCCTTGGAAGCTTCTTTGTTAGGATAAGTAACATCAAGAAAATAATATCTCCCATTACGCGAACATCTTGTTAAAAGATTTTGAGATTTGAATCCTTAAAAGATTTTAAATCCTTAAATGTATTAAGTGCATTTATTTTTCATGGCGATCCATTACACTTACCTTCTAAGAGGTTTCTTTGTTAGGATAAGTAACATCAAGAAAATATTGGCTCCCATTCCAAGAACAGCGAGTGAGAAAAGAACGACAGACTCCGTTGTTTGCGCTGGATGACAGGTTGGAGCAGAGGTGTTCCCGACGTGACTAGCGTTTGAGACACCTCCGAAGCGTACAACATTTAGTGTGCCGGCCATTTGGAAGAAAACGGTTTGATTTCGGGTTTCGGATAGAGACTCTCAAGTTCTACAAGGATGGCATTTTAGGAAAATATTTTGTCTGAAAGCTCAAACAGTTCTCTGAAATCTTGCACCTGAAAATATATAAAATGCAATTATTGGTAGATATTAGTGATATTCGTTTATAGATTGAACATTTAATGAGTATTCTGCCGCGGTAATCAGAAAGGCACTATCTCTAAGTTAGGTTTTACAGTTGGGGATTTTTAGATGATGCTTATATGAGTAAGAGCGATATGACCAATCAATCATTATTATTTGAGTGTCGTCCGTTTTCCTGTATTATAAGTAGGGATAGGATTTTGACAACTTAAACGTTGCTGGAAAATGTCCAATCAAATGCAGTTCTTACAAAAAATTCCTCTCCCGTAGACAAAAAAATTTACAATGTTTGGGGAAAGCTTTTTAGTAAAAAGAAAAAATTAATCCACATCAAGTGGTTTCGACGAGATAGCTCGTCTATATAGATCTGACCAATTTTGCTAATGACGAGATATCTCATCATCAAAATAGTGCTGATTTTTTTTATGATGACGAGATAAAGCTCTGGTCAATTTTCTTCTAATGATTAGATATCTCGTCCTTCACGATCTGGTCAGTTTTTCGGTAATGACGAGATACCTCGTCGAGACAACCATCAGGAGGGTTAAAGGAAACAAAAAGAGAACCTCAACATTCCCTTCTAACCACTCAGCTATAAGATACTTTTTCTGTCGAGATAAATGTAGGTGGCAGTAGTGTTTCTGTATCGATACGGGTTTGCTCTACGTATTCCGAGCGTGACGTCACTGGGCTTGTTTTTCGAATACGAGTTCATCCCTTCGCCAATAAA
Source organism: Meta bourneti (assembly GCA_933210815.1). Taxonomy (NCBI): domain Eukaryota; kingdom Metazoa; phylum Arthropoda; class Arachnida; order Araneae; family Tetragnathidae; genus Meta; species Meta bourneti. Next base: position 43,571,753 of record OW119934.1, read on the forward strand.
AATTCTAAAGAATAAATTCCTAATCAGAATATGATAGTTGATTGGTCATCGCCAATTAGATTAAATGTCAAAAAAAGCCATAAGCTACATTTCAAAGTAACCCCGATATATATCATGCGAGAGTATTTGTGTTACAGGAAGTAATGATAAGTACACGTATTAGAAATAAAAGCATGAGAAATGAAGGAGAACACATGAGAAATATATATTTTAATGCCTGTATTCGATGTGTTTGATGTGTCAATCGGCCACAAAACATATTTATACATGGAACAGAGCTTCTCAGTGCACGTTCAGCAACATTCTAGGTGTCACTATGGTACAGATACCGTTAATGTGACGTCGTACCTCCTGCACAGTTCTGTCTGATATATTTTTTGTTTGATATGCTAGACGACTACAAAGCGTGCATTATACAATATGCTGCTTTATGACGCTAGTAGTGACAACATTGCTTCCGAGACATTAGCATCCGGAACAGAGCTCCTTATTGAACGTTCAGCAGCATTTTACGGGTCAATCTGGTACAAACATCGTTAATGCAACGTTAAACATCCTGCACAGTAGTCGGTTCGGTATGAAATATCTGACGGCTACAGATCACGATTTGCATAACGTGTTGCTTTGTGACACGAGTAGTGACATAACAGTGACCACTGTCGGCCACAGTACACATTTGTATCCGGAACAGAGCTTCTCTCGTTGCTCGTTCAGCAGCATTTCAGTAGTTACACTGGTATAGGCATTGTTAAACTGACGTCACACACCTTGCACAGTTCTGTTGATATACTTGTTTTTCGAGACGCTAGACGACTACAAAACATGCATTACGTTTGCTACTTTATGATGCGAGTAGTGACGTAGCATTACTTCCGGGACATTTGCATCCGTTGCAGAGCATCTCATTGCATCTTTTCAGGGGTTACACTGGTTAAGGCATCGGTAATGCGACGTCGTACATCCTGCACAGTCGTCGGTTCGGTCTGATATATCTGACGGCTACAGATCACGAATTACATAATTTGCTGCTCTGTGACACGAGTATTTACGTAAACAGTGACGGGAATCGAATACCGACAAATTAGCATTTAACGCTTTCGATTCACGCTATTCATATTCGCAGGATGTACTTTTGGACGAAAGCGGTGATTCTCTACAATTTTGTAAATGACTTTTTCCGTAACTTGCATTGTCTACTTTCTGATTTCTTCTACTAGGGGTGTTGTAAGCAGTCTCATCTTGTAACGCATAGTCACTTTATAATATTCATACATCGCTTACACAGCAAAAGCTATTTGCGTTAGACTGTTAAGTGGATGTGTAAGAACTTTACTATACACCCTGTATATTTATTGAAAATGAGCAACACATCAAAATAAAAATGTGTCCTCTCTCACATACGAAAATGTCAGGTTTTCCCCCAAAGATGCTGTTGTGAAAATCATATGAAACTCAGTTAAGCTCTAGTGGTTTGAATGATACTCGAGGACAACAAATCGCTTCTCTCCGCAAAACTAGTATACAAAAAATAGATTTTCACGAGCAATTAGTTTGTCTAATTTCTAAGAGTGCTACAGGTGGTCTCATCTTGTAGCGCATAGTCACTTTACTATACCTATGCATCGCTTTCATAACTCTAGCTACCTGTTTTCGATAGTTGCGTGGGTGTATAACGACTTTACTATGCACTCTGTATGAAAACATTCATTCTATCGTTTATATAAAAACCAAGATGCAAAAGGCTTTTTAAAAGTCATGTGTTCCTAGACATTCCCTTCTGAACGTCTCTATATTATACGCGTTAAACCAAATGAACCAGTTTCTCTCCCTGTCTGCTTTTCGAAAGCTTTGGAAAGTTTTATTAAATAACCCAGACTCCATCCCAGACAGACCCAGAAGTTCTAGTGTGGGAGTCTTTCGTCTTTTGGTTGCTTACTGGGACGTCTCGCATTCCACTTGTTGACTCTCCCCAGTGAGATCTATCAGTCTGGTCTATGAACTTTAAACCAGTTGAATGTTTGCAATGACTTTCGAATTTCGAAAGTAAGAAGAAGAAATAGAGAGGTTAGAGGGTTAATGGCATAAAGCCAAGTGCCTAGCGTTTGGCTTTAGGACATTTTCTTACAATACTCGTAAGAAAAATTATTTTTAAAGATTTTTACATTAAGATTTATTTGAAAAATTCAACCAATTTCCAAATTAAGAAAAATTGTGAATAGTTTATCACCAAAAGTAGACGTTTTCTATGATAGATCCGATTTTTAAATATTTTATCATTTTTAAAAACTAATTTCCAATTTCCTGAAACTTATATTTATAGTTGATTTGTATTTTTATACCTTTTTATGCGGGCTTTGTCTGCTTAAATTTTCTGTAGTTAAAATTTCTTCTGCAATTTAATACCAATCATACTCTAAGCATCAAGTTTTTAGTTAACATAAAATTAAAATATTATTTAAATATGCAATTAGGCCTTTTCTTTTTAGTAGAGCGAGGTTTCATAAATATGGCCTTCGTACAATATTTTTCTGCATTTATCAACCAAACATGTTTCTGACATGAATAACTAACTTTTCCTAGTCAGCCGGATTTCGATTTTTCCTCACTCCGTACATTTCTTGATCCTAGCACCATGTAAAGCGAAAATTGAGTTTTCGCTGTAATATATTTTTCAGTATTTATCACAAAAATTATGGTTCAAAAATGTTTTTTTTTTTGAAACATTAATTAAAACGCTCTTCCAATTACACCTCCTGACCATAGAAATCGGATCACTGCTCTTTATTCCTCCTTGGTGCACACTGCTAGCGGAGCGGACATGTTTATACTGAAGCAGAAGCAAGAAAAATGACGCTATCAAGGTCAAACAAAACAAGGTCACCCCAGTAGTATCAACTCTAAGCATGCATGCGCAGAAGGCAGCGTGGGAAACCTAAAGACGCGTTATAGCGAAAGCTCTGATAATTTTTGACTTAATTATTGCTCCTTTCCTTAGAACAGAATCCTTTGCAAAGACTCTACTGCTCATTTCCTTAGAATAAAATCCTTTAGAAAAATTCTACTGCAGTTTCTTATAATAGAATTCTTTGAAAAGACCCTACTGCTCATTTCCTTAGAATAGAATCCTTTGGAGAAGACTTATTGCTCCATTTCCTGGAATAGAATCCTTTGGAAAGATTCTACTGCTCATTTTCTTAGAAAAGAATGTTTTGAAAATATTCTATTGCTCAGTTCCTTATAATAGAATTCTTTGGAGACACTTTTGCTCTCTTCCTTAAAACAGAATCCTCTGCAAAAATTAATTTTATTGCTCATTTCTTGAACAAAATCCTTGGGAACGATTCTGTTGGACAAGAAGGTAAAAATAGCTAGTAATCATGCAGGGAATACTGCAGGCTTCAAGATGTGTAGTTGTGCGTGTGAACTCTCAGAGATGTTTGAAAGGAGCCTCCAATCTTTGTAGCACCGGAATAATGCGCATCCAAACACAGAACCGAAAATACATTTCACTGCTGGAAAATCCCTCAGTTAAAAGCGTTTCTAAAGATTGATCGGAACATCCAATTTCTTTGTCCATTCCTTTTACTTCCTTCCAGCGGAAAGAAACTGCGCTCAATTGAATCAATAAAAACCAGCCATGTTTTGGAGAGAAGATTCGTAAACAAACTCCGACAGATAGAATTAAATATATCAATCGCGAAACAGCGTTCGTAGGGTGGGGTGGGGGAGATTTCGCGTAATCCTCTCAGCCTTCGAGGTATGATGCGATAGAAATGCTTTTGAAACGTAAAAGAGATGAAAAATGCATCCAGCCTGTGTTCGCCGCCAGTGAATTTGCTTCTTAATCTGAGGCTATTTTTAAATACTTTTAGGTTCTCTTGAATAGAACTTAAAAATGAATGCAGTGAAAAAAGTAAGAATTTGAAAAGAAGTGCGACGAATAATATTGACAGAGAAAACGAAATCTGGAATATTTTTAGTTGCTTTTCAGGGATTCTATTTACAAAATTTTACCATATATGCTATGTTAATTGTTATCGATAGTAGTGAATTTAAACATTAAAATACGTATTTAGTTACCTCTCTGTAGTACCGATTATAGATTGGACGTAGCATTTAGGTAAGTAGATAGTTAATTAACATTACACTGGAGCAACGCAACGGTCTATTGGCGGAGTTCCGGGATCAATCACGAAAGGAACGATCCGATGGCAACACCTCGTATTTTTGAATCACAGTCAGATGACGAGGTCAAACATCTGAGCTGCACCGTACTCTCCAAACTTCCACACCACGCCAACGTGAGGACATTTGAGGCCACGACAGATTTAACGTGCACCAGCCCCCTTTGTACACGACAGTCTTGGGTTGGATTCGAACTCGCAACACTCCGGTTGCTAATGCGTTGCTCTTCCAACCGGGCTACCGCAGCCTCGTATTTATAACGGATAGCGCTTAACCCACTCATTCAGATTTACATATCTATCTGGTGCTTCCTTTTCATACGTGTCTCGAATATAGACGTGAAATATAAGTAGACAGAGCATTGCTATTGACAGGATCTTCAAAAAGTGTGACCAACATGTCGACTAGTAGTCACGTGACTACTCTGAAAAATTGACTTGGTTGGCAGATTTACCATCTTATCGCCTCGTTTGGCGATATAATAGCTTATGGTAGGATAGATGTGCGAATAAGAATGATGTGAAGATGTAAAAATGATGAATACCATATTCACATAATGACTAACGAGCCACATCTATTGGTTGAAAGAATCCTAGGAAAGATTCTATTGGTCAAGTAGGTCAGAAAGTGATGAAATTCACGCAACGAACACTGCAGCTTGTAAGATGAAATTCTGCATATGAGCATCACTTTTGACCTTCTGAGTTGTTCTCATGTATAATAACAGATCTTTATATTACAGCATAATGGAAGTAATCCTCCATATTTTCAAAAGCGGAATAACCATTAAACAAAGTTTTTTCAAGTCTAGATCAATACAAACACAAAGAGCTCTAAACCGCCTCCGAGATAGGAAACATCGATAATTCTCTGTAAAAGAAAAATACCAATGTTAATAATGATTAATTTACTGTGTCTTCCCAATACCTCAAGGCGAGTTCGCAGGATTACGGAGAACTCGATTGATCTATCTATTGTGATCAAAAGAGCATCCTCTGTTCCTACTTATTGAGGTTTTCTCTGGTCATTGGGCATTCTTCTTACTTTGGCTTCTTGTAAAAGTCTTTCTCTGGCTGCTACTTCCGGGTTTTTTTGTCTGTTCCTCGAGCAGCTATTTCGAAGAAAAAACTTTAGTGCCGCCTTCGAGTTCGGAGCTCCCGAACTCATCGTGTAGAGCGCGCGACATTTTATTTATAAATTATATATTTTTCAGTTTCATGTGGTTTCCTCGATGTTTACGCAGCATAAAATAGCGCACAAAGCGAGTTATTTCAGTAAAATGGGGCACTCCATCTCACGTCGAAATAAGAAAATACTACAGATTAATAAATAAGAAAAATGCAATTGCATCTTAAAAAATAAGAAAAATACAATTACTTATTAAAAAATGAGAAAAATACAATTACACGTTAAAAAATCAGAAAAATATAATTACATATTAAAAAATAAGAAATATATAATTACATATTAATAAATAAATAATATAATTAATATGAATAAATAATATAAATAATATAAATAAATAATATAATTAATATAAATAAATAATATAATTAATAAATAAAATGAATAAGAAAATACTATAAGAATTCGATTGATCTATCTATTGCGATCAAAAGAGCATCCTCTGTTCCTACTTATCGAGGTTTTCTATGACCATTGCGTATCCTTTGTTTGACTTCTTGAAAAGTCTTTCTCTGGCTGCTACTACCGAGGTTTTTTGTCTGCTTCTCGAGCAAACTATTTCTAAGAAAAAACTTTAGTGCCGCCTTCGAGTTCCCCACTACCAAGCACATCGTGTAGAGCTCGCGACATTTTATTTATAAATTATGTATTTTTCAGTTTCAGTGCGTTTCCTCGATCTTTACGCAGCATAAAATGACGCACATAGGGGGTTGTTTCAGCAAAATGGGGTTCACCATTTCACGTCGAAATAAGAAAAATACAATTTCACGTGCATTTTAAAGTAGCAAAAGCAATATTCTTTTCCAACAGTTCGTAAACATTTTACTTTATAATAAATGTATTAATAACTGAGTGAATTTTTTGTTTACCCTAAAAAGGCTCGGTGCTTTATTGTTAACATATCTCGATGGGAGCTAATTTTTTAATGAAGTAAATTTTCTAATTTTATTTTCTACTGTTTGATTTAATAATACGTATTGTTCGTTCGGGTATAATTTGATAAACAGGATTGCTTCAGAGAGGGTAATTAAAGAAACCTTTCGAAGAAACTGCTCATTACTGCATTTATAATTTTATCTTGGTAATATTTTCACAGCTTACGGCTGTTGCGTTTATAAAAATCGCTATAAATGTCTTAGCAGCATGATTGCATCTATTTTAAATAAAATTATCTAAATGTTAAGTTTTTTAGTTAAATCTGTTTGTTATGTTAAATGTTAATTTGTTTCTATTGAACCAAAAACAGGCGTTACTTAATTTAATATTGTATAATCTTATTTATTAAAAGATGTCTAAAGAAATTTTTTTGCTGTGAGCATTCAACCCTCCTGATAATTGTCTCGACGAGGTAATTCATCATTAGCAAAACTGACCAGATCTTGCTAGACGAGATATCTCGTCATTAGAAATAAAATGAGCCAGACCTTGATCTTGTCATCGTCAAAAATCGGCAATACCTTGATGAAAAGATATCTCGCTATTAGCAAACTCAAAGTGATTAATAGGCATACTAATTACATTTGACGGTAAATATTACTAATCAACAATTAAAATTTATATATATATTAATGTGACTCACGGTACAATCAGACGTCAATTTTCAATATTAAATTTAATCTAAATAAAGAATGGATGAAATTACTAAACAAAATTGGGGATTTATAAACTCATTGATATGTTCCTAAATCATATATGTCATAATTTAGAACTTTAGTGTAAATTTAGTTTCCTAAATGGCAACATTTCGGACTGTGACTCACGTTACAAGAAAAAGGACATCAATTTTTTAGACTTTTAAAAATGTCAATTTTCTCTTCTAATAGAAGTTAAGCGGAAAAAATAATTCGGATGCTTCACTAAGAGTAGTAGGTCATGTTAAACCTAAGAAAAATGAAATTACTGCTTTAATTAATAAAATAAATTAACATTTTTATGTGACTCACGTTACTTACTTTTGTGACTCACATTACATTTGTGAATTCTGATAACTGAATGCTTAATAATAATGTTTTTGAAATTTTAATCGGTGCTAAAATGAGCTTTTTTATGTAGATATTTGAGAACAATTGCTTACTAATGAAAGAAATTTAAATTTGAAAAAATAAATAATGTCCTATAAACATACTTATGTGCAGTAAAAATGCGAAGTAAACTATCATTTTGATTCCAAATTGTGTTTAGATATGAATTGTGATATTTCTTTTTGTATCAAAAACATTAATCTTCACTACGTTTTAGCAGCTTGTACTAATTCGTGCTCATTATTTACTAAACATTTCCTTTTTTCACTTGGTTGAAAACATGTCGTCACACTGCATCAAATTCCGTTTGCTGGACCCTTACCATGTGATATTGCAAAATAGTTCTACGTATTGGATCTTTGTACCTTTATTCCAATGTGTTAAGAGAGGCTGCTAAATGTGTTTTTAAACTGCCCCCACCCATATGGATTGTCAGACCAAATTTCAACATTTTCACACAAGTTGAAATACTTTGTAATAAAAAGGATGCATTAAATAATGACCTCTTTGAATGATTCCAATAATCTGATGATAATTACTACAGGATGGATGGAACCTAAATAATAAATAACAGCTGTAAACAAGCTCACTTGTTTCTGTTTCCAATGTGCACTTTGTATTTCATCCTGAAATGTACAAGTGTAGTTGCCAGAAAAGTCTACTTGCATCACGCATTGATATGCCTTAGCTCGATGGCGCTTAAAGTAACAATGCTCCAGAAATTGCGGAATGAGATCCGAAATAAGTCGATACAAATCCAAATATGACCCAGAACCTTCTATCTTTTGACGATTGTTTTCTGTATCTCGTTTCCCAAAATATCATGTAAAGCCAAATTTTTCTGTTCCATGCAATGGATAAAATTTTTTAAAACCTTGTTCATCTTTGCAAATGCTACATTGGCTTAACCAACAATTTCTAGAAGGACAGCACAATATTTTTTTGAATAAATGGAAGTAAGCGGAAACACTTTAAATATAGAAGTGCAATGTATTTACAGCACCTATATGAAATTCTCATGGTATGCACATAAGCAACATTATACAGAATATTATTTCTCTGATCTCATTAAAAACATGCCTTGGACGCAATTAAAAAATCTTGCTCTTACCAAGTTCTGATGGATTTTCCAGTTTGAACATTTCAAACATTTCCTTCAGTGACCACATAAGATGATGATTTTGTTTTTTAAGGCCATTTTCTAAAATCGTAACGACATCCTTACGTCCAGGAGCCATTCGGCTAATATCTCCTTCATAAACTGATATAATTTTGTCTATTTTATCTCTACTCAAAGCTGATGACTTCGAATGATTACTAATTGAATCAAAACATACATTTCAAGTCACATTACAAATGCTGCTAAACAATTACTCACCACAACTTCATTACGATGTGGTGTGCTAGTAAAACCTCATTTTGCTTGGGTCATAACTTTGCCAAAAGTGTTCGCATTTTTATACAATTGAGGTGTTTTTCTTTGAATTCTTTTTGTTCCTTAAAACGCGATAATTTTTAACTCTATTTCTAACTTTTTTCCCTTCTGCATCAGTATTTCATAGTAAGACGATACTTTTATTTATATTCGTCCTAATTTCTTTCTTGCTTTAGTTTTTCTCCGAGCTTTCTTCTTTCTTGGACTCTGAGCTGCTGTAGGTGCCATAATATAATTTTTATATTATATAAAGAAAAAGAACAAGTTTTAAATAAATCTATCAAAAAATCGTTTGCACTTCAAATTTTAATATAAAAATTAAAATCAATTATTTGTGTACAACATTTAACTTAATGACAGGTTATGTGTGACACACATTACAAAATTAAATGTGTTCTATCTTTTAAGAAAAGGCATGAATTAAAATAAAATTTGTCATTTACTTTTACTCTTCATACTGAGCAAGAGGAAAAGTGAAATTTTTAATTTTAAACACAGAATATTTTAAAAGAATTAAAAAAGTTTTTGTGATTCACGTTACATTATAGTAAGTACTTTTTCGAAAATTATTCCATAAATATAGTAATGGATATCTGTTACAAAATTAGACATAATTCCCTCTACTGAAATCTATCTTTCTGTTCTGTATGGAAATTAAACAAAAATACACGATAATATTAGAAAAAATTGATTGCAAAGACAGCCAAGTTCACTGTAAAAAAATCTTCACATCTATGATTTTAGAACAGCTGACCATGTACTGATAAAATAAATGCGTAGGGTGTTGCCAAATTCAAGCTTAAAAACTTTAAACTATTTAGAAAAGAACTAAAGAACACTTACATGTCTCATGTTTCGTGGAATTGCCCCCCCCCACATATACATATATATATGTATATATATGTGTATATATATATGTATATATGTATGTATGAATATATATATATACACTGCTGGCCACCGTAAATGCAACACCCTGAAGGAAGCATGCAAATAATATGAAATTTACAACATGCATTAGCGGAGGTGAGATATGCAAATGATTAGAATTTCAGCGCAGACGCACATCACGCGCGCCAGTGGCGCCACTTCAAAGCGCTATTTAAGGCTTGGAGATTTCGACGATTTCAAGTACGGCAATTGGGTTTTTCTTGTGTTTTTTTCAAAAAAACGATCAATTATGCCTCGTAGAAAACAGCTATCATCTTTTGATCAAGTATCCGAGTTCGACAGAGGAAGGATAGTGGCCTACCGAGATTGTGGATTATCTTTCAGGGAAATCGGTAGTCGTGTTGGACGAAACCAAACAACTGTAATGCGGATATGTGATCGTTGGATGCAGGAGGGTACGACGGACCGACGTGTTCGATCGCATCCACCTCAGTGCACCACTTCACGTGATGACAGGCATATTGTGCGTATGGCAGTGACGGATCGCTCAGCCACATCACGAACCATAGCACAGCACATTCAGTCTGTACCGCATCATCCAGTGTCTGCGCGTACCATTCGACGCCGTTTACAGCAGAGTGATCTGTTCGCAAGACGTCCATTGCTTCGTCTACCCTTGACGCAGAACCACAGACGTTTCCGCCGCCAATGGTGCGATGAAAGAAGGATGTGGACGGCACAATGGAATGAAATTGTCTTTACTGACGAGTCACGCTTCTGTCTGCAACACCACGATGGTCGGATTCGAGTCTGGAGACACCGTGGAGAGAGGATGCTGAACAGCTGCGTTATGCACCGCCACACTGGTCCTGCACCGGGTATTATGGTATGGGGCGGTATTGGATATCACTCTCGCACTCCTCTAGTACGCATTGCCGGTACTTTAAACAGCCAGCGCTACATCTCCGAGGTGTTGGAGCCAGTTGTCCTTCCTTACATTCAGGGCTTGCCCACAGCCATATTTCAACAGGATAATGCGCGACCACACGTGGCACGCATTGTCCAAGGATTCTTCGTCAATCGCCAGATTGAATTGCTTCCCTGGCCAGCTCGCTCTCCGGATCTTTCGCCGATAGAAAACATGTGGTCCATGATTGCTCAACGATTGACCCACAATACATCCCCAACTGCCACACCAGATCAACTTTGGCAACGTGTGGAAGCTGCTTGGTCTGCTGTACCCCAATAACACATCCAAAGTCTCTTTGAATCAATGCCGAGGCGTGTGGCAGCGGTGATCTCCAACAATGGCGGCTACTCTGGCTACTGATTTTGGCAGGAACCACACTTCACATAAGTCTATAAATTTAATTATTTGATACTTGGTCAACATGTTATCTACAAAATAAATTTTGTTGTGATATCTCTTGTCTTTCTTGGTGTTGCAATTTGGGTGGCCAGCAGTATATATATATATATATATATATATATATAGCACAGTGCCTTTTGAGGGGATTAACATTTTTACTTTTGACCGAATCGTAGAGAAGGACCAAGCAACCAAGTCCCTTTGGATCAAATACGTGCTTGTCGCCAGTCGCGTATTTGGAAATGACTGTCAAAACTTATCTATTTTATTTCTGATTTGCCGTCACACAGCCTTAGGGAGCCTCGAAAGAATACTACTTGAAGAGTGCTTGAAAGTGCCGATAGGGAGAACCATGAAGTGGCACGAGAAGTGCCTTACAAAGTATCAACAAAATATAAGTAAAGTAAGCTATACATGAAATGAAATCTCCATGGTTTAAATTTTCGATCCTTTCAAAATCAGAAAGGAAAAGTATTTGTCTGAAATTTTAAGTAAGACGAAGCTCTTACACTTTCTGGAAAAGTGAATTCAAGGTGTCTTTAGAGTTCAAAAAGTATTGCAATTTAAATCACAATAAAATCTGTCCGTTCTATACAAAATACTTTCCAGTTAAAAATCAAATGTTGAAAGATCAATTTCACTGATACTGGCTATTTGTTGTTATAATTAGGTGCTAAACATCTCATTCATGTCGTATATTGTCTGCTTTCTTTCTCAATTTAACTTCTAAGCCTCTCATTCAGGTCTCCCATAGTGAAAATTGCTTTCTTTCGCAATTTTCAAACTTCTCATTCGTTTCAAAACGAAAATTGTCTGCTTTCTTCTACAATTTAGCTTTTTAACCTCCCATTCACGTTTGTCGAAACGGAAATTGTATGTTTTATTTCACAACTTAGCTTCTCAATTTCTCAATCACGTCTGTCGAAAACGAAATTGCCTTCTTTCACAATTTAGCTTCTAAACCTCACATTCAGTCTGCCAAAATGAAAATTGTTTCTTTTACAATTTAGCTTTAAAACCTCTCATTCATGTCTGTCAAAGCGGAAATTGTCTGCTTTCTTTCACAATTTAGCTTTTAATCTCTCATTCACGTCTGTCGAAACGGGAAATTGTCTGTTTTATTTCACAATTTAGCTTCTAAACCTCTCAATCACGTCTTTCGAAAAGGAAATTGCCTTCGTTCACAATTTAGCATCTAAACCTTTCACATTCACGTATGCCAAAATGAAAATTGCCTTCTTTCACAATTTAGCTTTTTAACCTCTAATTCACCTCTGTAGAAACGGAAATTGTCTACTTGCTTTCATAATTTAGCGACCAAATATCTCTCAGTAATTCATGTCTGTCGATACGGAAATTGCCTACTTTGCTTCCATAACTTAGTTACTATTCCAATTGTCTACTTGCTTCCATAATTTATGGACTTTCCCAAGGTCATATGACTTCACAATGGAGCCCCACTATACGAACACGATATTATTAAGGGACCAAATCACCGAAGAAAACAGAAATAGAAGTCAATACGGTTTCCTTAATTTCCTGAGCCATCGAGAATAGCAAGCAAAAATGCTATCCGGAAAAAAACATTTTTCTTCCCGAAAGTGGATTTCATGTTACACGATAAGTGCAACAGCTTTTACCGAAGAGAATGAATAGCTTCTCTCTGCTTGTCTCTTCACCTAAAACTAGGACATGGGATTTTCAGCTGTAGGTGGAAGTTATGTTAAAGGAATAGCGAGATATTCTTTCAACTTGAAATTTCAACGAAAGACTTAAGTTTTTTTGGATTTCCCCAAGATCAAAAGTAAAACATTAAAATTTTTGTGGATTGTTGGAAAGTTTTCATTTGTTCTGTTTCCGTGGAACAAACATGCCATTTCCATCATGGCGTGGGGAATAGAAAATAGAAGGATGCGTCATAACGGCACGTGAACCAGTACCAAATAGAAGACTTACGTCATTGTGACTATAAGGAATCGGTAGGGGGTCAAACAACCACTATGTAATGAGTGGACTTTCTAGAATTGACCAGAGTTTGTTTATGAAGCTGGGTTTTATTGAGGGTGAAGCCAGCAAGGGATTAAACTTCTCGGGAACACACTTAGATTTCTTAGAGACTTATAATTTATCGGGGAACACAGCAATTTTGTAAACGTTGGGAATGCATGACCGGTAAAGAGTGCTCCTCGAGGAACCCCAAAAGTTTCAGCAGTACCTCCCGAGCCCCTCAGAATCATCGTAAGAACATAATTGCCACCCCATCGCCCAAATGAAGGAGACCAAAACTCTGTGATAGAAAGAGACCAAAATTCGGTGATTATCACTCAATTCAACTTCCCATTAATTCACATTCGACCCCTCATGACACTTATCAAGTCCAAGTCCCAAAAGATTTACTCGTAAATACTTTTTACAATTTTTTAAAGTTCATGCATTAAACTAACCTAAGTATTAATAATTAATTATGGCATAGTCATAAAGAGTATTAGTACACTCATGTATACTATGTACATGTTGATAAACATAAAATTGCGTTTATGAAACTAAACAAAGTCCCTTGTCTCTTATTCATATTAAAATTTAACTCTGTTGACTTATTACTTTTAAAAATCCCATGACACTGTTTAAAAAAAGTGCAATGCGAACTTGGGGTAAAACGTTATTCAGTATTACTAGATTTGAGAACCGGATATAAATGCCTTGATCTTCAATTTCAATGGGAAAATATATTCTTTATACTTCCTTGCTGATTTATCAGTGACATTTGCTACAGATGTTGTTTAGGCGTTCTGGATCTGAGCTTTTCTATAGAACGAATAATACACTAACGAATATAATACACTAACGAATATTATTCTGCTCAAAATACCTCCACTGTAAAATATTTATTCTTAAAAAATGCTTAGAAAACTAGCCTGATAAAATTATAGTAAAACCTTTCATGGCCCAGTATAATTGATGCCAGGACTCTGTACCGGGCCGAAGCCCGGAGGTTGAGAAACCTTGATCTAGAGCATTCGAATGGCCCTTGCGGACATACTTTGAGTGGTCAAATTATTAATTAAAGACACCATATTAATAATGATTTGGTACTCCTCTAGCTCTAATAATTGTCATAATTCTTCTAGGCACAGAATATACAAGGCATTGGAATCATTGTGCAGGAATATTGGCCCTTGCTGACATAGTAGCCCCGTAGTTGGCTAAAATTGGATGGCTGCATTTCTGGCTTAGGATGGATCATTCCATTTTGATTTGTGTCCATCGCTTATTTCTTCTTTGATCCACAAGCCTTTTCCATCCATAGTTGGGCTTATTTCTTGAAGTCTTTTGGACTAACTGTCATTCTCTGAACACTCATGATGCTATTGCACAGAAAAGTATAGAATGTTAGCAGTTTCCAAAATTCCAGAACCGACTCTTTCCCCGTCATGCCTCGTTTGAAGTCGTTTAAAACTTTTGTCTGACCCATCTTACCCTTATACTTTATACGCTATACTGAAAACGACTCTTCTTTCTCGTTCGACGTCGTTTAAATCTTTTGTCTTATCCATGTTCAGGCTGACTACTGATAAACAGTTCTCTTGATACTTAGCATGCCTTTTATACACTAAACCGGTACATGCTTTTATACACTAAACCGGTATATTCCAAGGAACCGATTCTTGTTTCCCCGCGATCATGCCTCGTTTGAAGTCGGTTAAATCTTTTGTCTTATCTTCAGGCTAACCGTACTGATAAACAATTCTCTTGATATCGCATATACACATACCTTTTATACGCTACACTGGTACATCCTTTGTACGCTATACTTAAAGCAACTGTTCTTTACCCCGCGATCATGCCTCATTTGAAGTTGTTTAAATCTTTTCTTTTAGCCATGTTAGGGCTAACTGTACTGATAAACAGTTCTCTTGATTCCGCACATGTCTTTTATGTGCTACACTGGTACATGCTTTATACGCTATACTGGAATCGACTCTTTCCCCGTGATCATGTTTGGTTTGAATTTGCTTAAATCTTTTGTGTTACACATCTTCAGAACTTGGTACTGATGAACTTGATTTTATACTCTTTTCTTGATTTTATACTTCTCTTGATTTTATACGTTGCACTTTGCTGTTCCATCACCATGCGTTATTTACGAATTCTTTCAAATTAGAATGAATCAATACATTTACAAAACAGTCTGTTAAGAAAAGAAAATAAGTTTTGAAACAGATAATGTGTAAATTGCGTTTAAAACAAAACTGTATTTCCCTTCAGAGATAGTTATTTGCATAAGATGATTACAATGTATTTAAAGGCTCCTCTACATAATGCAACTAGAGTTTCGCAGATATTGCGTAGTCAGAGCGGTATGAACCGATTAAAACAACGTCATGTAAGTATCATTTCCTAACGTTTAGAAATGAGAAAGAAACATCAAGCAGTTAATATTTCATTGCTGTTCCAATCCTTAAATAAGGATTTGTTATAGTTATATTTTAATATTATTTTGTAATGCTTATATTTTACGTTTTGGAAATAATTTTCTTCATGGAGTGTAAAAATATTTCGCAAAAGCATTGAAACTACCATTGTCAAAATTTTGCTATCATTTGTAATTTTGTAACTTACTTTACCTACTAGTCCACAAGTTGTAATTTGTGGTAAAGGGGCAGAAATTTTTTGATCGTAAATAACACCAATACAATAATTATATTAATCGCTGGATACAAGGGGAATCTAACATTTTAAAAATATTGATACTTTATGAGCACTAGTAAATTATGTATATATGTTAATACTATGTTTCAAATATTACATATTGTCTTTGGAATATTGATCTGAGTATTTAGATACGTTTTTATTTGCAAAATGCTTTATGCATTTTAACGTTTGGATATTGCATAGTTCAATTACAATATATTTTTGCTTTTTGGTACACACTTTCCTAGTAAACTTAACTTTTCACTTCATAGTTTCAAATTAAAATCAAGCACAGTGTTGTTCCATTGTTTCAACTTTCTGTAATTGTTGAAAAACTACGGAAGTACGAACATTTCAAAAGTTTTTTGCAAATGATTTGAAATTGTATTCTGAGCATTGAAACCATATTAATCCAAAGTAATCACATTGAACTTAATAAATTCATAACAATTATGAAATCCTACCATTCGAATCTCAAAGCATGCTCTAATATTCTAACTTGGACAAAAACGCGTTATGTGTATAAAGAAAATATAATTAACTTTTATGTTTCAAACTGGATATTAGTTTGAATTGAAGATGGATTTCCTTGATCGAATTTCTTCGGTCGTCTTCCAAAGCTATTAGTCTCTTGTCTATAAATTGACAGCTCAGAAGTACCAATTTTCTAACTATGAACACCTCCTTCGTTTTTATAGCATCATTCTACTGCTCAACCAAAATAAAGAACCGACGTTTTCCAGGAAAACAACCCCTTTTGCCAAATTTGTTTTCGTCTCCCTTCAATAAAAGGCGCCAATTGATTGCTTCTGTCTCTAGATTGTAACTATTGTCTAGCTCTTCACTTTAAACACGTCTTCCAGAGTATTGTTTGAGAGAAAAAATAACTTCCAGCAATCATAGCTTGGGCATCTGACAAATTGCTAACTGCGAACTTGTGGTGGAAGATTTCCGGTGGCACTTAAATTTAATTGCTGTTATGCTGTTTGTAACATCTTATTTTTTAAATTTTATTATACTTACTTTTTTAATGAACTTGAAGTTATTTGGTTGTTTTTATTTTTTCGAAGCGTTTTAACCCTCCTGGTGGTTTATCTTCGTGTCGAAAACTGCCAGACTGATACAAAACCTTTTCCTATTTGGATATTTACTCCCCTTGGAGTAATAGGGCAGTTTTGTCTTGACGATGTATCTCGTCATTAACAAACCTGACGAGATCTTTATGGACGAGATATCTCGTCAGTGACAAACTTGACCGGAGTTATAGGGCAGTTTTCTCTTGACGAGATACCTCGTCATTAGCAAAATTGTCCAACTCTTGGGACGAGATATCTCGTCGAAACCAATTGGAGCGTTAATTGAACTGTGGTCGTCTGTTGGTTCGCCTGTGATAAATTTCATCTGATAGGATATAAGGTTAACCCTCTTGGTGGTTTATCTTCCCGTCGAAAACCGCCCTCTCGAGGTCATCCTTTGGTGCAAATACCTATTCCAAAATATCATCAGTTCTAGGAAAGGGACTATTTGTTTTTTACTTGAATCTTCATTCCCCTTAGAGTAATAGGGAAGTTTTGTCTCGACAAGGTATCTCGTCCTTAGCAAAATTGACTGGATCTTGGATGAGATACCTCGTCGAAACACTTGGAGAGTTTAGCAATCGCTTCTACTACTTTGGCTTTTACCTGTGTGCCAAGCTCTTGACTTTTTCCCCTTTGTGCTTATGGCTTTGAAGAGAGGCGGACCTGTATGTGATTCGAGAACGAATTTCCGACAAACAAGGAGCTGTTCGTCATGTTGGTGAAAGATTTATTAATTCGTATTTGAGTAGAAAAGTTATGGTTAAATATTTAAGTGAATCCTCTCTAAATGGTCTGTTCAAAACCTTATGGTAATATTGTGCAAAAATGCCGCCAAATATAAAAAATATGATTGTTTAAAAATAAATCGACGAGTCGGGGTAAAGGTTTTATTATTGAAAGATATTTTTATTCTTGGACTTAACCTATTAGGGCCCTGGAATCAACTACTTCAAAAATTAACTTTGACTGATTTGAAGTGTATGTTGAAAAGAATGTATTTCGTCAAAGTTTTAGTACTTAACCTTCTGAGGGGTTCACAAGCATATATCTGTTTTGCAAACTGCAGAATTCCCTGTATGACTTTCAGCACATTTCGACCTTTTAGTCAATAAAATTTTTGCTAGAATCTTTCAATCAATAGATGTGATTCTCTTGTCATTAACCATCTGAGGGGTTCACACGCATAATTCCACCTTGCAACCTGCAGTATTCCTTGCTTAATTGTTACCAATTTCGACTTTCTTGACCAATAAAATATTTCCAAAGGATTCTCTTATGCAATGAGCAATAGGATCAGAGCAAGCAGCAATAGGCAACAGAATTTCCCCAAACGATTATAATATAAGGAAAGGACCCATAGAATCATTTCAAAGAATTCTATTCTACAGAATGGGCAAATAGAATAATTCCAAGGAAAGGGCCAATAGAATCTTTCCAAAGGTTTCTATTCTAAGGAAAGGATCAATAGAATCTTTCTAAAGGTTGAAAGAATCCATGGATTCTATAGAAAATGTGGTTATTTAGTCATTTAGTCACACACACATTAAGTGTGTTGCAGGGTAAAAGTAGCACTATACATCTCTCAAATCTCGCGACTCTCAGAGGTTCAAGTGTATTGGGGTGAAAAGTAACACTACGCAACTTGGAAATCTCGTGACGCTCAGAGGGTAAAACGTGCTTGACACAAAACCAGTTCAACACAACCGAGTAAAATCTATTCCTATAGTACAAATATGGTCCACCAATAATATCTAAAAATGAAATTCAGTTAAACTTCGCGATTTCAACTGTGATAACTTGTCCAGGCTCAGATCTGAAATATCTATCGATCTATATGACAGCAACACAACGCACATTAATCACTTAAACACGCCTCTACAACCGCTCACTTTTCATGAATAGTTCACTAACACTGTAATGGAATGGCATTCTGTTATGCAATCCAGACATGGCTTGAAATACCAACTCCCTAAGTTAAAGTCATGAGAATAAAAAAACCTTTTCACTATATTTCAATACGTATGGCAAACAAAAGTACTCATTCGAGGGATTTTATTTATTAACTGGCTTTTTACTTCAAATATGCAGTATATGTTGACCAAGTATAATTTTCAAAAGAGCGTTATAATATGCTCTACAGTGACAATAGATTGATTACAAAATTGGTTGATGGTTCTCACAATGTAGCATGAAATTAACATTTTTTTCGTTGTGCGTCAGTATTTTTCATTTCCCGTTCTACGCTGATTTTTCATCAGAAATAAACAATCGCTCACCAGAAAATCAAAATTCATCAGAAAAATAATCATCAAAGACAAGTAATTGGTAATCATAACATCAAAAGTCATCAGAAAAATAATCATCGCTTCATCAGAAAAATAAGAGCACTGGGTGTTGTAATTCCATGGAGTTCAAACAGCATGGATTGGCATAATCAGAGCGTCACATGAAGTCTTGTGCATCAGCTTGTTGAATTTTTGAGATTTATTTGTACATATATCAACAGTAAAAGTGTGTTTTAGTAGTTGAATAGTCTATTTCTTCCTGTTTTATTCCGAGTTTTGTTCTGCAAAATGTTTGCAATGCGTGTTTCTTTGCTCAGATTCAGAAATTTGACTCGTATTCCCCGAACAACGCAACTGCCTTCGAAAGTTAAAAAAATTAATATTTAATTTTCTTTATGAATATTTTATTTATTTAATTCGTAGACTGATAAAATTTGTTCAATGCTTGAAATTTCATCTTTCGTTTGATGGTGTTTATGGGATTGATCTCGGACCGTAGACAATACCCTTTCTATTGTTCCTGTGCGACCTAAATTCAACTACCTACCTACCTTGATGGTATTTATGCAATATACGTCCTTTTTAAAAGTGTGAAGTAGTTGTCCGACTACTCATATCTGGTACCATAGAGACCATGCTGAAGCTTCGTTAAAATATACGTGACAGAAAATGTCAGACTGCCCTTTCTAGACTTGTGAACGGTCCATCAGATCCCTATCCTTCGTTCAGGGTCATAAGACTTTTCCAACTTGCCCCAAATCTAACACTGGACAAGCCTCCGCATGTCATCTGTCCTGTGTTGATGTGTCAAGTTAGGATCTATGGAAGTCCTGATCTAGTGTCGACTTTTTGAACGCGTTCGGACTCATGAACTTGGTCTAGTTGATTAGCTAGACCCTAAGCATAAGTAGGTAAGTAGTTGAATTTACGTCGCACTGGAGCAACACAACGGGCTGTTGGCAATGGTCCTGGATCAATCCCGAAAGGAAAGATCTGAGGATAACACCTCGTAATCTTAACCACGATCATATGACCTAAGGAATACTTAACATCTTAGTCTCTATCCTTATGAGGATTCACCTATGTGTGTTTGGTAGGTCTTGTATTTGATAAATTGAAACATCAAAAGTGTGTAATATATTTACAAAGCGAGATCACCAGGTATATCCCCATGGAATTACAAGCTCTCAAAAAGGAAAATCTGTCGAGTTATTACGAGATCATGGGTAATATACGAAGGCTGGCAAATATTTACAAGTCACTAAGACTAATGCTGTTGTGATGAAATCCCGACCACTCGTTGCCAGGGTGTCCATCAATTTCTAAATGTTAGCTATGAAATGCTGATGCCCAATGATCAAGTTAGGCCTCTGATTCCGAGTAGTATACTATTGCTTTTACCCCACGACACACTTAATGACTAAATAACCGAATTTATTGGTTGAAAGAATCTATGGTTTCTTTCAATCAATTCTTTCTTTTCGTGAGAACCTAAAAAATTTTACAAATCCCCATGGATGTTTCCAAATTTGATTAATTTTAAGCACGGAACTTAAATGAATAAAAAACCCCGGAAAACTCCGGAAATTATTTGTAGGTCCCTGTCTATTTAACTCTCGGTAGCCAAAAATGATTGTATAGTGACTAAACAGACCTGTAATTATTAACAATTTTGTTTCAAGTTTTAAATAAATATTCTCGAATAATTAGTTTCTTTTTAATTTTTCCATGAATTAAATACTGCTTATTCATGTAAAATAATTGTGTATAAAGTAAAATAATTATATCATAGCTTAATATAATAATATAACTATTCTGTTATTTTCATTCAAAAATTTACTGATTAAGAATATAATATTCACCTAATTTATCACTCACTATGATATGTTTTAGGTAAATAGAGAGGGAGTAATTTATCGCATGGAATATTCAATCTGAAAGGATTTGGGGACAATATTTAATTTCACTGTACTAATTCAAGTTTTTTTCAAGCCTAAAGTATAATTAACCCTTTTGTAGCAAAAATGATTGTAGAGCGACTAAGAAACCTGCAATTATTAACAATTTTGCTTTAAGTTTTAAATAATAATCCATTGTGTTGCTCCTGTGCGACGTTAATTAATTACCATTAACATTAAGTTTTAAATAAATATACTCGAATAATTAGCTTCTTTTTAATTTCCTCATTAATTATATACTGCTGATTTATGTAAAATAATTGCGTATAAAATGAAATAATTATGCCGTAGCTTAATGTAATAATATAACTATTCTGTTATATTCATTGATTAAGAATGCAATAACCGCCTAATTTATCACTCTATGATATGTTTTAGGTAAATCATTTATCACATGGAATCCAGTCTGAAAGGATTGGGAGCAATAATTAATTTCACTAGACTAATTCAAGTACTTTTAAAGCGGTCAAACACAATCAGTTTCCAAATTTTTCTTCGCAATATCTACCTAGTATGGAACGGCTGGAATCCCCCAGATCAAAGCGATCGAAATTAAATTCTACATCATTAACAACTCGCAAATAATTACGTAAACAATAAACATTTCTTACTCTAATGACAACACGAGCAATTGTCCATTAAAAAGCGCGGATCGAACTATAACAATAGTCGAGCGAAAAGACATTCCAGACATTCTGTAAATCAGCTTTCATGTCTGGATCTGGATCTTAAATTCTAAGGTGCAGACAAATCACACCAATCTCCACAGTTCCCGATTCCTTCTTTTTACAGACTCCAGACAATTTACCGTTTGAGTTGGAGCAGCTAAACAAATGCTCAACGGTCTGGAACGTTTTCAAAGAAGTCATTATAGCAAGCTCTCGTAGACGACTGGAAATTTATGCGTCTGAATGAGTTGCGGTATCTTCAAACGGAGAGCGCAATCCTTTTCATGAGAAAATGCGATTCCTGTATCTTTTTCAGACTGGATAGAGTGGACGTGTGCCTTAAAACTGTAGATAAATTATTGACACTTTAAAATGTGTGCAGTATACTATTTTCAAAATGTCTAAGAGCGTGTGTTTATAAGATTTGTTTACTTTCTTGTGAAGATGATGAATGATTTAATTTTCCACTCAACCCTTCTGGTCGTTGTTTCGACGAGGTATCTCTTCACAGCTAACATGGCCAGATTTTGATGGACGAGATAACTGGTCATTAGAAAACTGACCATTGATCTCGTCATGTCATCATCAGAAACTGAAACGATCTCGTCATAAGGAATTATAAGGAATGGGTCAATAGAATTGTCCCAAAGGATTCGATTATAAGGAAAGGACCAATAGAATCATTACAAATTATTCTATTATACAGAAAGGAGCAATATAGTTTTTCCAAAGGATTCTATTCTACAGAATAGTCCAAAAGAATCAAAACAAAGAATTCGATTCCAAGGAAAGGACCAATAGAATTTTTCTAAAGGTTGAAAGGATCCATGGAGTTTTTCAACAAATAGATGTGGTTGTTTAGTCACTAAGTGTGTTCTGAGATAAAAACAAAACAACCCGACTCTGTAATCTCACGACTCGCAGAGGGTTAAAGATGTAATTTCAAGTTAAGTTCTCACTCACTTCTCCCGTTTATGATACTGTGCATTCAAATCTTATAAAAGCTTTAGTTTTCTCATTAACGTACTTTGAGATATTGACTGACTATTTGATGAAGCTGCTTAGCGGTTGGGAAGCAGTACCCAGCCAAAGAATGCTCCTTTAACAAAAGTTGTACGCTTAAACAATTGATGAATTAACACTTTGCAGGGAAGAGAGCGGTTACAACGCTGCTCGCTAGGATACCGAAAATATCCACTTTTATGCTAATACACTTTTTTTCTTGGAAGGAATCTTGAAGTAGTTGGGAATTTATCGAGCCAGGAACTTCATTAATTGGAGATGCGGGTGAAATAAATTTCTTCTCAAACCCGCTTCCCTTCCACAAAAGAAATTACTCCTCTTTATACTGAATATTCTAAGTGTCGTGAAATACTTCACTGAAGAAGAAATTAAATTCATACCAGACGATTAGGAGTGGTTGGAAAAAATAAGGAAGTAAAAGTACTTTGAAGGAAAGGAGTTTGATATCAATTTTGTGACCAAATATGGCTGGATGGCTTGGTTTGACTTACAGGAGTGCACCTGCTGATGGGGCTATGGGGCTTAAAACCCTCGTAAACATTAAAAGAGCAAACATAATTCCGTTATTTAGTTTATCTGTTCTTTAAGAATAGATTATGAGGACGTTTTTGGCATTTTCTCCATGCCTTAGTCAACGTATTGTCGGCTTAGAGTTGAAACTCTTTAATTGGCATTTTCCGGTGTGTTTTTCGATATTAAATGCTTGTTTTCGTGATGAGGTAAATATATTGATGTTTTAATCTGTTTGAACCAAAATATAACACTATAAAAATGCTTAGAATTTTTATTTTTGACCTAAATACTAATAGTTAGTATTTAAATGGCTGTACTGTAAAATCATCAGATCAAGAATTGATAAAAATTAAAAATTATAAATATTTTTATAAAGTTATATTTTCTTTCAAACCGAATACAAAAGGACAATTTATTTCTCATCATCATGAAAATTATCATTTCGTGTCAAAAATACCTTTCCTAAAAATGTCAGGTAATGAGTTTCTGCTCTATGACGACTATATATCATTTCTTTGCAAGTGAAACACGCCAAGTCAAAAAACTTAGTTCAGAGAAAACGAAAGGGGAAAAATTCTATTCCCTATGCTTTACTCCCCAAAGTGCATTTCTCAAGAAAAAATCTAACCTTCACGCAAAGAAAAAATGACTTAATGGACTTCATCGATGTAAAGGTCACCACAATGTGGTCTAGAAATTCTAAATCTTATGTACCTTTAAATTTGTGCCTTAATATTCCTCTTGTAAACCGATGATATTTACAAGAGTTGGACAAAATAATCTAAACACTTTGAAGACATTTTATATCCCTTATTAATAAGAGTTGGAGCACCTTCGTTAGTTACATCTTCTTTACTTTTTGAGTAAGTCTTGTATTAGTCTCTAGTAGCACACTTTTAAATTTTAATCTATACTTCAAAGAAATAATTTTTTAATTTAAAAATCGACACCCATTATGATTTGTTTGACTCGACAATATAATCAACTCAAATTACAATCTTAGATAAGAAGCTTTCAATGCAGCTCTCACTAAATTGATACTTGAATTGATATCTTTACAATTGATATGAGCAATGTATGCAGCACCAAGGTGTGAATCGAGTGCATAAGTCATTGAATTGAGTTCTAAGGAATAATTGACGATGTGGAGGATTAACATTTTGCAGATCATCCACTGCAGAACAATTGCGATCCGTTATTAACCTGAGACTCCTGGAGCAACTTTAGAAATTGAATTGTGTCCTGAGGAATAGCTGATTATGTGGTGGAGCAACATTTTTCAGATTATCCACTGTGGAACAATTGCGATCCGTTATTAACCTGAGACTACTGGAGCAACTTTAGAAATTGAATTGTGTCCCGAGAAATGACAGGTCAAATTTATTTTGAATCACACATTATGTTCTTCGCAACTTAATATTTTTGAACCAAACTTCATACATAAGCTTTATAGTAGAAACCAAACAGTCTGCAAATTTCATAACAATCGAATAATAACTTTAAAAATTTGTTTTGAACAGTCACAGCCTCTTAAGCATAATTTCCCCAGTTCAGTTTAAAATAAATTATTTTCAATTCCTTAAAATGCAAATCTCAGTGTTTGCATAGTAATGTAAAAGAAAATAATTCTTAAAATTTATAGCTAAGGGATCCCACAAATACAATTCTCATAAAAATCATGCATTAAAAAAAGATAGACAATCAATATAAACTACTTGCAATAAATTCAATTTTTCAACTGCTTCATGCGTAAAAAGCGAAGCGTATTGTCTCCGAGTAATTAAAATGATGTGGTCTCTCAAAGAAATCGCATTTTAATTAGAAACATGTCTGTTTTATTTGTTTCATTGGAGTTCGCTTCTTTACCTGGTGTGCAAGCAGCATTTCTGCATGCATTCATAATGAAGATATTCATTTGTTCCTCAGAAAAGATTCTCTCATTGTTTGAAGAATGTTGCTTTGAGTTTCGATTCAAAGACATTATAATTAACGAGGATCTGAATGAATTTCAAAATTAATAAACAGGAATTAATAAAGGGCCGTTTTTAATGACATCATACAGTGATATTGAATATTTTTTCCGGAAAATAAATAAAATGGCTTTGATAAATCTAGATAGGAATTCAAGTATAAAATCTTGGATGTATTTCTATGCTAATTTCTTAAAAGGAGGTTGAACAGGCTCTTCTAGGTTCTATCCTGGAAGAATTGTTTCTATATTTTTTATATTTTGTCATGCAAATATGCTATATAATATGTTTTGTTTGTACGTAAATATAGTTAACTTCTAATAAGTTGTGTAGTAAAGGTATGTATATATATACACAAATTATTTAATCTAAATTTAAAGCGGAAAAGTATTAGGCATAACATTTTCCATCCCAGGTACAATACCAGTATAGCAAAATGAATCTCTAGCTTAAGGTGCATTTTCACGAGGATAATTTTAGTAGCCGGTAGGTCGAGCCGGCTACTAAGTTACCGGGTAAGTTGGTATTGCTACTGTGATAGTAACTTACCGGGTAAGTTTCCGGAAAGCAGGTGCTGTTGTGTTTTCGTACAATGTAGCAAAACGCTGTCGATGAAGTTGTTTTCATATTGTAGTTTTAAGTTGAAAACTGAGAAATAGTGAGGGCTATAAAATCAATGTATTAATTAATGCACTCATGATTAAAATTGATGATTGAATCCTTAATAACGAATTTGTTTAGTTATGATTATGACTAATTTTTCATTCATGATAAACTTGAGTCCTAATCTTTGGCCACGATTGAAATTTTAGTTAACTAATCAATCGATTGAAAAGAATAGTTGATTAATCCCAACACTGATGCATGGAAACCCATCTTGTCTCCAACACTAATACGTCTGTTCGGAATTAACCCTTCAAGTGTTTCGAAGAGATATCTCGTCCAAGATCTGGTCAATTTTGTTAAGGGAGACACATCTTGTCCAAGATCTAGTCAATTTTGCAAAAGACGAGACAACTCGTTCAAGATATGGTCAATTGTGCTAAGGACGAGATATATTGTCGAGACAAAATTGCCCTATTATTCCAAGGGAAATGAAGATCCAAGTAGGACAAACAAATTATCCTTGCCTAGAACTGGTGAGAGTTTGGAACAGGTTTCTGCAACCAGAGACTGGCCACTACTGGGCAGTTTTCGATGAGAAGATGAACCACCAATAAGGTTAACCTTACATGCTCTCAGATGAAATTTATCACAGACAAACCACCTCAGGGTACAGCTGTTAACCAACTCCTCCAAAAAATTAATTGCTGCAAAACGATCAGACTGTTATAAAAAGTTAATTAGGAAGTATTGTGAACCTCCAGCAGAGAGAGAGACCTGGAAAACCAAGCGTAAAATAAAAAGGCTAGAATAAACTCAGCGAGGGAAAAGAAAAAAGTCTTGTGTCGTTACACCACGAAAACGCGGCCTTCGTTCATCACATGTAAGAGCGCATCATAATTACCAGAGAAAGCCCACCATCGATATAATCGTCTCTGGCATTTTCTCTCTCTGCAATTTTCCTCTTCACAAGATCACGCACACGGAAGCTAATTCAGGCGCATCGACGCTAAAAACAAACGCGTCAATTTAGGGGAGAGGGTTTTCAATTGAGTTGCTTTCGTTCTTTTTTAAATGGGAATTCATCGCCCAACGTGATTAGTTAAAAGCTAATAACGTAAGATCTTAACGATGTCTTAAAACTTAAAAATTGAGGCGAAGTGCGCAAAGTTAATTTTTTGTCCATGAAAATCAAATGTTAATAAATGTTATTTCTTTCCTGAAGATCAGTCAGTTGGTTGATAAATGTGTTTTCGGAATCTTTAGTGGGTCAATGGAGCCATTTTATATCTCATGATAATGGGTCTCCCGACGTGACGCTTATGTTCATAAATAGGTAATTAGATAATAGTTTTGTTTGGTGTTGCATAGAAGAAATACCAGTAAAATCGTGAAGTAAACTAATCTCCAAAAGTATAGAATTAGTTAGAATAATAGTTAAGGAAAGATTTTTTTGTTTTTCTTTTATGGAAAACAGAGGAATAGCTAAAGGAGGGGATGGCAGAGGTGGCGGCACCAAACGGGCAATGTCTTTGCCAGAAGGGTGGTATTTTAGAAATACGCATTAACCCTCCTGGTGGTTGTCTCGACGAGTTATCTCGTCATTGGGGAAAAACAGACCAGATCTTGATCTCATCATCATAAAAATATTGACAATATCTTGATGATGAGGTATCTCGTCATTAGCAAAATTGATCAAATCTTGATAGACGAGATATCTACTTGTAACCACTTGGAGGGTTAAAAAATGGTGTTTTTCTTCTGAAATATCAAAATGCTACAATTTAAAGCACAATTTTGTCCTTATCACAGATACATTTTCCTGTTTTATGTGTGTGAAGTTAATGTATTCATGCAGTTCATCCTACAAATGCAGGATGGGGGCACGAAAAATCAGCCTGCCTAGGTTTCGTTACTGCATGTTGAAAATCACTTCTTATAAAATTCAAAAGAACAATTTCGAACTCAACTCTGCATTTGTTTATCATCCCTCCAAGTGGTTTCGAGAAGATATCTTGTTCATCAAGATCTGACCAATTTTCCTAATGACTAGATATCTCATCAAGCTTTGTCAATTTTTTTGATTACCAGATCAAGATCTGGTCAGTTTTGCTAATGACGAGATCCTCGTTGTCCTCAACCACCAGGAAGGATAAATTCTGAAAAATTTATTAAATTTCAACAGTTTAGTTTTGAACTTTTGACAAGTGTGCTCACAAATAATTTCAAATAATATCCGTATGAGTGATTTTATAAATAATATTTTCTTATTACATATCATAAATAAGTTTGAAAATTGTTTATTAAAAATCCACTTACGAACAAAAGGGATCGGTGATTACTTTTTTGCAAATCAATCAAAATTATGCTTATTTTTTGTCGGTATTTTATTTGTTAAAATTTTATTTCTTTGGTGTTCTGCAGAATTTGAGTAACTAATTTATGTGTTCCATGAAATGAAGAAGTTTGAAAGTTGCTGCACTATAGAGTAACGTTGCAGATTTTAAAAAATGAGATGCGAAATCATCAAAATGTTCGCCCTAATCATTAGTATAAAACCCAGCGAAACGATTGAGGTAATATTTGATTCTTTTATCAATAATTTCTCAAGTTCCACTTTTTTATACAGATAGTATATACAAGTCCCCACGTGTGGGTGGAAAGGGTCATCTGTACCGAGCTAAGTTACAGTTTTACTGTAGGAATTGGGTACTTATATGTAATTGTGTACCCCAATACATTTCCCAAATTGGCGCCTCATCGTGGGGTGTTAAATGTATTACAACTATTAAATTTGCATTATTTGAATTCGTAATTTCAGTTGCTTACGAGTTTATACTGAACATAGCCACCCCCACACAAATTACAAAACATTATAGTTGTATATATAGCAGTGCAACTAATTCCAACTTTAAAATACTTTTTAGAGAATTGAAATTGCACTGCCTTTCTACGCTCATGCTCATTGGTAACCCGGACATGATCATGAACACGCGTGACTTCAAACAATTCGTTTGGAGTCACGCGTTCAATATCATATCGTTTATGTATTCCGTCGGTAAAATGTGGGATAAAATTTTCAAGCATAAAGTGTAATTGCTTGAAACGTTGATCATGATATCATATCGATATGATTTGTCTGCCTTTCATAATAATGAGGGTGAATTCCGAAATTCGCAATCCTGGTGCAAGGTGCTATAAATAAAAAATATTGATAAGAAAAAAACTGACTGCAATAATACGATGCATTTCGTTTTGGAGAATGAACTTAAAGGACATTCCCAATCACTCCAAAACTCCAAATCGACTTTTGTATATAGTCACATTAGTATCAGTTTTTGTAGGTTTGTCTTACCTATTGTATGTGAATGGATCAAAGTAAATTGTAGGAGCTATAAAAATCTGTTTTAAAAATCATATTGCGATCGCTTATTTTTCTCTATATTTGCATTTTCTATGACAGAAAAGTGATTTTTTGGATAACTTTCAGTTAACCAATTAAACCCGGTAACGCCGGTATATTGAGCTAGTTGTTGATATTATACGAAAGGTTTGCAAGGCACCCATGTAACTTGGCAGCCTGGAAGAGGGGGCATAGATGTAAATGTGCCAAAAGTCACGAATCCATTGGATTAATCAGTTGGATACGAGACATTTGAGTGAGAAAATGTTCCGTGAGACAGTCACATTCGCAATGACCGAACGAGTAGAGCAGCGAATTTGCATCAAATGTTGCGCGTTGAAGTTGAAATTTCGTCCGGGAAAACTTTTCAGATGACTATGAAGGCTTTCGGGCACGATGCAATGAGTGAAGCGCAAATAAAAATGGAGTACAGTCGCTTCAAAGATGGCCAGAAGTCTGTTGAATTATGTAATGATCTGGAAGGCCTTCATCAAGCAGAACACCAATACGGCTGGAATCAACAGAGATCGGCGACTGACAGAGCAAGAATTAGACGATCTGGGGATTCGAAAACTACTGTCTCGGGTGGTAGGTAGTTATTTAACGTCACACTAGTGCAACGCAACGGGCTATTGGGGACGGTAATGGATTAATCCCTGAGGGAAAGATCCAAGGACAACGCCTCGTAATTTTGAATCACGGTCAGATGACGAGAACAACACATGAGCTGGTACTCCACTCTCCAAACTTCCGCACCACCCCAACGTGAGGACATTTGAGGCCACGAGAGATTTAAGGTGCTCTAGTCCCATTGTACACTGTGGTCTTTGGCTGGATCGAGTTTCGAACTCGTGACCTTCCAGTTGCTAATCCGTTGCTCTTCCAACTGGGCTACTACTACCTCGGGAGATTTTGACGAAGGATTTTAGTATGAAGCATGTGTCTCCACCCATTCGTCAAGTCTCATTTAGAATTTTATGGTAAAAACATCAAATCACTCAGGTGGCTCAGCCCCCTACTGCCCGGATTTGACGCATTGTGAATCCTGGCTTTTCCCAAAGCTAAAATCACCCCTGAAAGGAAAGAGATTTCAGATCGTCAATGCGATTCAGGAGGTTACGGCGAGGCAGCTGATGGCGATTTCAACAATGGACTTTTCAGGGTGTTTTGAAAAGTAGTTGAGACGCTGGGAAAAGTGTTTGAGGTTCCAGTGTGCCTACTTTGAAGGAGACTAGTCATATCTTTTTTCATAATACATGGCTGAATACTTTCCAGGCAGACCGTGTACATAAAAGTGCAACGAATCTCAACCAGGAAGTACATTTTGGTGGTCTGAAATTGCACTGCCCTTCTATGCTCAGCCATAATAAATATAAGTAGATTAAGCATTGTTATTCAGAGCAACTTAAAAAAG
Organism: Meta bourneti; assembly: GCA_933210815.1. Lineage (NCBI taxonomy): Eukaryota > Metazoa > Arthropoda > Arachnida > Araneae > Tetragnathidae > Meta > Meta bourneti. The sequence goes on from OW119934.1 coordinate 43,602,447, forward strand.
TGTGACTAACATGTAAACTAGTAGTCACATGACGGCTCAGTGAAAAATTGTCTTCATTGGCCTATTTTGCATTTTATTGCTTCCTTTGGCAATACATCTTATAGCAGGGTAGGTGCGTGAATACGCATTTGTATAGGATGGTGACAAAAGTGGTGAAATTGCCCAAATCTACTGATATATCCCGCGGACCAATCATGATAACGAATCAAAGGATGGTCGTCTTCTCCGGTCCTGTGGATCAATCAGATGATGAATGTTCTTTTCCTCCAGGCCGAAGAATGTATTTTAAGGGTCACGTTACTACGTCATGTCAACTAGTAGTCACATGACTGCTCTGTGAAAAATTGACTTGGTTGACCGATTTGGTATCTTATCACCTCGTTTGGCAATGCAACACTTTATGACAGGGTAGGTATGTGAATGCGCATTTCTCGAGTCGCGACAAAAGTGGTGAAATCGCCAGTCAACTACTATCATCTGATCAATCAATGGACCATTCAAAGGATGAATCAATGGAAGGGCGTCTACCCCCGTCCCGTGGACCAATCAGATGGTGAACTTTAGGTTCCACCCACCAGAGGAAAGCAGTCTAGGGTCACGTTCTTCTAGTTTTGGTCACATGATTCTGAGCACATAAAAGATTGTCATTGCTCACTTTACTTTTGTATTTCCTTTATGTGTTCATCTATAAGTTGAACGATGACGAAATAAAACAATTAGTTCAAAATAAATTATCGTGTTTTCCCTCGAGGGTAATGATTTTACCACTTTTCAAGCAGTCACGTTAATTGTACGTTTGACTTCTTTTCTAGTTTTATCAAATTCCACTTTTCCTATTAATCCTGACTTCTTGCAATGCGGCTCATCTTCTCTTATAATTACTGATCTTTATGGAGCCTCACTTTCCTACTTTTTTGCAATCTTCTCTCACATGTAATTAGACCTCACTTAGAGAGAAAATTAGTATGCGATAGTAATTTTGAGGCTTCGTTGTAATAGCGAGTAAGATAGAATGGAAGCTACTTAAGAATTTTTCTCTCTGAAGCTTTCGTATAATTCTTCCATTTCCGTTTCATCAGTCGGTGTGCATGGACTTCCATTTGCTTAGAATTTCTCTGGCTTTACAAGTCTGAACAATGATTTTCTTCTTCCCAAATGTTCTTGTCATTTTTCAAAATCTCATGATTGTTCTCTTCGACTTTAAATCGAGGGTCCTGGTTTAATTAGCCTTCGTGTTGCAAGAAATGGCCGTAGAAGAACAAACACAAATCCCTCGTCCATTACCTGTCTGCATCTCACAAACGGGTAGTTAAAGCGTGAAAGATGCATGAGAGAGAATATTTGACGTACAGATGAAGTAGACTAGACGTAAACTCGAATTTGAATAAAGATTTTAAGGAAATTACCCTGTCTTGTCAAACTAAAAGCTTCAAAATTCATTTATAAAGATGAAAACAATATGATAAAAATAGTCCATAGCTGTTTCGGGGTGGAATGAAACGTCCATCCTCATAAGGACCAAAGTAAACGAGAAGAAAAACCCGAGTTTAACTATGTTATCTTTAAAGAGGGGTACCAATATTCAAAGATAACATATTTAATCTAGACAAACTGGTCTTGGAAGTGACAGGGCCAAAGTAAACAAGTGGAAAAAACGTGTTAAACTATGTTATCTTTAAAAAGGGGCGACAATATTCCAAGATGACATTTAATTTAGACAAACTGGTCTTGGAAGAGATAGAACCAAAGTAACCAAGAAGGAAAAACGAGTTGACTGTGTTATCTTTAAAGAGGGGCACCAATATTCAAAGATAATATATTTAATTTGGACTAACTGGACTTGGTAGTAGCGGTATCAAAGTAAATAAGAAGAAAACCCCGAATTTAAATGTCATTTTTCAAGAGCATTATCTTAAGAGACACGTTAAACTACAGATTACTGACAAATTAAGTATCCTCCCCGAAGTTAAAAAACTTCAAAAGATAGTTATTTCAAGAACCCAAATTATAATGAGATATTTCTTCAAATGAATATCAACAAACGAAGTAGTCTTTAAATAGCTCTTTGACACGAATGAGTCATTCAACCAATGAATCAATAAATTCTTTCAGAATTCAAAATATTTCATTACAGAGGAGATCAAACTCTTTCAATGAGTACAGAAAATGAGAATTAAAGACTAAATACCTCAAAGCAGAGAGTGAAATCGAAATCCTCGATGCTAATCGCTTAAAAGGAAAAGGCGAGGGAAATGGATTCCGATGTATTTCCTATCAACTCCATTAAACTCGTAAATTGAAAGGACAAAATTCCTTAACAGTCCAGACCATTTCTAAAATAATAAGAACAGCATTTTTCAAGTGTCTACTGACTAAGATTTCGCCGAGACGTGAAAGATAACTGAGGGAAATTGAATTATACTGTGTGTTAAATTATTGAATTATCGATTAGCGAAGGCATACGAACAAGCATAAGAGGTAAGTTAGTTAACTTCTATCTTAAAATAAGTCAGATTAATTATGTTAGGTTTGTAATTTGGATATAGTTAATCATGTTTCTAGCAAAAATAAGATTCATTTAAGCTTGCTTGTGAGAAATTTTTGTAAATTGTGCTAGTAAAAAGGTGAATACAAGATTAATGCATTCATAAATATGTTTTATTTTGTATCTGCGAGAATATTTCTTTTATAAATTATATTTATGTATAAGGTTAGAAATCAATTTGAATATTTACAACAAAGTTTGTTAGAATTCTGGTAAGAAGACAACAGATTATTCAATGCATTATTGCTTGAGTCAATAGTTTTCAAATTTAATTTCGGAAATATGAGGAGATATTTCAGAATGTATACAAGATGTTTTGTTTTTATTGAAATCGCTGTATAGAATTCTTCATGGTCGAACGTTTCGAAATCATTTTGCCACATACATGTGTATACCTCAATGCAATCATAGTTGCATGTGTTTTCTAGAATATTAAAAAAATTACAATGTAATAAATTGTAAAAGTTTAAAGATATAAAAGGAACTTGTCTTTCAAGAGAAGTTCATTTTTGGTGAATCCTAATGAAATAAATGTTCTTTGATCGAGTTAAGTTTAGTGTGTGTGCTTCAAGAATGTTAACTATACTATAATCGTTCAAATGAATGGTCGTGATGTGGAAGTTTGGAGAGTGGGGTGCCAGCTCAGGTGTTGTTCTCGTTATCTACGAGGCGTTGTCCTAGGTTCTTCCCCTTCGGGATTAATCCCGAACCGTCGCTAACAGTCCGCAATGTTGCTTCATTGTGACGTTAATTCAACTATCTACCTACCTATCAATGTCATGTTACAAGGTACAGCATTATCATTATCACTAAGGAAACTTACATTTCATTCTTGACACATGTTTATAGGAAGCCTTTTAGTGTAATAGTATTGCATATGACAATACAGTACATTTCTATTTCTTTTGAGAAAGATCAACTGGTATAATTATGTTTTGCATTATATTTCTATGAGTAATGCAATGCAATTGAAAATAACGTAGTCTTAAAGATTAGTTTAAGAACTTAAGATTAGTTTAAGAACTTCAGTAAGGATTCGTTTAAGAACTTCAGAAGAGAGAGTAAGGATTAGTTTAGGAACTCAAAATATAGAAATAAATAGTTTATAGATGTTTTGTTTTATATTACTTGTTAGTATTGCTACTTCTAAGCAAACAGGACTGAACATGATGTTTTCCTATTTGGCATTTTTAAAGTAAAAGCAGTTTCCCTATATATTTTTTCCAAAATTAGTTTATTCTCCCAGCAATAAATATGAAAACTCCTGTATAAGATTTTTACTTATTAAGATTTCATTTAATATCGAACAAAAATCATTATTTTATAAACTTCGTATGAGGGTTTTAATAGTGTAAACAGACAAATCAGACATTCTGCGAATATTTTTGCTTCTGCTATCTAAAGGCGCTCGCTAAGACGATAGGTAATTGAATTTCCGTCGCGCTGGAAGTACACAACGGGCTATTGGAGACGGCGCAGGATCGATACCGAGGGGAAAGATCCGAGGACACCTAGTAATGACGGTTAGATGACGAGGTCAACACCCGAACTGGAAACCCAACGTGAGGACATTTGACGCCAAGACAGATTTCTCGTTCACCAGCCCTCATGTACACGACGATCTTTGGTTCGATCGAGTTTTGAACTTGTAACCCTTCGGTTGCTTATCCACAACTCTACCAACGGGCCACCCCTCAAATTCTCTCACATGATACAAATAGGGGTTATGTTAAAATGTAATTTTTTGCCTTTTTGGTAACGTTTGGCCTTTAATCTCGATGGTGTTGACTAATCAATTATCATATATCATTTCCGAATTAATTCTTTGGTAGGTAGATAGTTGAATTACTAGAGCAACACAACGAGCTATTGGTGACGATCTGGGATCAATCCCGATGGAAAAGAACCGAGGACAACATCTCGTTCGTAATTTTGAACTACGGTTAGATGACGAGATCAACACCTGATCAAGCACCCCACTCTCCAAACGTCTACACCACGCCAACGTGAGGACATTTGAGGCCAGGAAATATTTAACGTGCAACATCCCCTACTACACGACTATCTTCGGTTGGATCGAGTTTCGAACTCGCAACATTCAGGTATCTAATACGACTAGCTACCAACTGGGCTACCCTGTCCAATTTTAGAAAGAAAACTCACATCCATTCATTTTAACGGATGTGAATTTTACACAAAACGTATACGCTGAAAAAATTGCATTTTCTGAGAAGCTAAATATGTGTGGCGGTAATATTTCTGTGATACGTGTTTCCTATGCGTGTGGAAATGTTTCAACAAAAGTTTGTTTAAAAAAACCAACAAAAGTTTGTTTGAAACCCAGAACAAAACGAAAAGTTTTAAAAATGATCAAAAAAGATCCTAAAAAATCTAAAAAGTGACCCAAAGAAACTGCTACTAGATTCAAGAGATTGCCATCGGAATTTCTGTACATATGGGTATAGTCTACAAGGTGCTGACAAAATGTTGATTTGTCAAGAGGTTCCAGGCCTTCATAACTTTAGTTCATACGGGATTTTGTAGTTTTTTAGATCCTGAATGTATTTTTACATAGAATTTTCTTACAATTCCAAATCCGCGAGCGAAATTACAACCAGGGAATTTTCGAAAAAAAATTGATTAACACAACAAAACGCAAGAATGATAACAAATGCTCTCAAAATCTCGTTAAATGACTCCAAAAATTACATAAAAGCTACATATCTAGAATCGAGATATTGCAATTGGAATTTCTATTGATACAGGTATTGCCTACAAAGTGCTGACAAGAAGTGGCCTTGTCAACAGAAACCAGGCCCTAGTAATTACTTGTTTTTAGGGCATTTTGTAATTTTTTGTATCGCGAATGCATTTTTACAGAGCATTTTGCAATATTTAGGTCATCCAAATCCGCGAGGGAGATTATGATCAAGGAATGTTTCAACAAAAATTTGATTAACACAGGACAAAACGCAAAAATGATAAAAAGAAAAAGATGCCCTAAAAATCTCGTTAAATGACCAAAAAATTACATAGAAACCACATATCTAGAATCAAGTTTTTTAAATCGGAATTTCTATCGATACGTGCATTGTCTACAAAATTTCGACAAAAAGTTGATTTGTCGCAACAATCTGGGCCCTGGTTTTTCATTACTTTTGTTTTTAGGGAATTTTAGTAGTCGTTGGATCGTGAATGTATTTTTACAAAGCGTTTTCTTACAATTTTTAGGTCATCCAAATCAGCGAGAGTGATTACGACCAAGGAATGTTTCAACAAAAATTTGATTGACACAAAACAAAAAGCAAAAATGATAAAAAAATTCCCTAAACAATCTCGTTAAATGACCCCAAAAATTATATATCTAGAATCAAGATATTACAATCGGAATTTCTATCCATATGTGCATTGTCTACAAAATTCTGACAAAAACTTGACTTGTCGAATCCTTGAATTGCCTTGTATCCTTGACTTGACATAATCCGGGGCTTGGTAACAATCATAACCTTGGCCACCATAACCTTGGTCATAAGTCAACATAATCTTGTCATTACAGAGCTTACAATTTTTTGGTCATCCAAATCGGAGAGGGAGAGTACGATAAGGGTATGTTTCAACAAAAATTGGATTAACACAAAACAAAAAGCATAAATGATAAAAGATTCCCTAAAAAATCTCGGTAAATGACCCCCCCCCCAAAAAAAAAAAATTACATATCTAGAATCAATACATTACAATCAGAATTTCTATCGATACTGCATTGTCTACAAAATTCTGACAAAAAGTTCTTGTCGATATAATCCGGGCCTTGGTCATTACTTTGTTTTTAGGGCATTTTTAGTTTTTTGGATCATGAATGCATTTTTACAGAGCCTTTCCTTGCAATTTCCAGTTCTCCAAAATCCCAGCTCTAAATGCTCAATATTTCAAATCATAACTGACAGTTTAGGATCGACGAACCTCGATGTCTACTCAGACTTGTTTAAATCTTCCTAGACTAGTTAAACCGAGCGGCACTAATTGGATCCCGGCCGAACTTCAAGGGAGAGCGAAATTTAATGCGCATGGACACAAGGGCTCGACTGAGCCTGAAATTACGCCCGCGATCCGTGCAATAACTCACGTGAGCAGTCCGCACTCTTCCGCTAACGCTCACCAAAACGATGCTTCGGGGTTGATGGTTCACATTATTTTAGAGGCGTGCATTTTGTACGCTGGGAATTTGATTTCGCACCGCATTTATTGTCCGGGGTGCTCGATTTGCTAATGGTTCGACTGTCTTTAACAAGTTGAAGATTAATAGGCTAAAGGCAATTTTGAGGGCAAACTTCATGGGTGAAGACCCATCAACTTGTAAGAAAGTAGACAAACCGATGGAAACCTTAGTTAAATTGGTAGACAAAAATGCAAAACATCAAAGCAACGGCTAATAAAGATTAAAAACAAATGGTCCTTATATTTTCTCTTACCATTTATTCCTCTCGTCTATTGTTATTTTATAAGGCCTCGTTGTCATTACTTTATCATCGTGCAATGTAACTAACTTCAGATGTGGACGGTACGTCCACAGTTTCCTTGTATTGCGTCGCGAGCGGTCGGATAAGTCACAAGAGGTGGTTAGATTTTTCTCACAGCCGTGTAAATGTGACTTATTTTTATGTTATATAACAACCACGCTAAGGTGAAAACATTTGGGACCACAACAGATTTAACGTTCATTAGCCCCCTTTTACACGACGGTCTTTGGTTGGATCCGAACTCCGCAACCGCTGCTAATCCGTTACTCTTACACGGGGTTACCGCGGCCCGATCTTTAGTAGGATCGAATTTGCAACTCACAACTCTCCGGTTGCTGCTAATCCCCTACTCTTTCAAATGGGCTTCCGCGGTCCTTGAGTGTGAACGATAAAAGAGGAAAGAAAGGCAACACGCAGTTGTGATAATACTCGTAATCTGCATAAATCACAAGCACCTGTCCCAAAACGCCAATTGGCAACCTCCGTTGTAATAAAGTAAAATGTTATGGTTCCTTGTTGGCCTTTCCTCTTTTGTCGTTCACACTCATCTTATTTAACAGGGCTCTTGCGCTGTCGTTTTTAAAGATAAAGGTACAATATCAACGCCAATTATGGTTTTTCCCTGTGCCAATTACCTTGCGGCAAAAAAGTAAGTGTTGCCATTCAAAATTTCCGAAACTTTTTAACTATTCGTAACCGCAATAGCTCGAATCTTGTTAATTAAATAGTTCTCGGGCGCATGTCTCGAAATCTCAAGTCTCATTCTGATTTGATGAAAACTGTTGTCGCTAGTGGTTTGTATAAGGGTAATATAGTTTTATGACCTCTCTGTGTATCTTCAGCGTGTGGACATTTATCCAGTTTTGTGGACGTCATCTGACCCTAACGAGAACAGCTATTTCTCAACCATTAAACTTTTGGTTATGTAGCGCTTCATTACTGGCGTTCATTGATTCTTAGACCTCACGGAAAAACTGTTGTTCAGATTAGCGGCATTGTTTCCCGTTCTGATATTATGGTGGAATTGTGTCCCTTTTTTACGGCATTTTCCACTACGAAAGTATATGAATTGATCTACGAAATATGTTATTAAAAACAATGCAAATATTGCTTTACCCTCTGAGGGGTTCACATAGGGCTGAGGGGCTCATAATTTCACCTTGAATGCTGCACTTTCCTGCATGATGTATAACCAATTTTGATCTTGATCAGTCTTTCCAAAGAATTCTATTATATGGAAATGAAAAATGGAATCCTCCCAAAGGATTCTATCCAAAGGAAATGAGCAATAGAATCTTTTCAAAGGAATCTATTCTATGTAAATGAACAATGGAATCTTCGAAAAAGATTCTGTCTCAAAGAAATCAGCAATAGAATCTTTACAGAGGATTCCATTCTAAGGAAATGAGCAATAGAATATCTCTAAAGGTTGAAAAAAATCTGTGGATTCTTTCAGTCATATATGTGGTTATTTAGTCATTAAGTGGGTCATGGGGTAAAAGCAATACTGCACTACTCGGAAATAATTTGTCGCTCAGAGGGTTAAAATAATGATTTGTTATCAAATCTAAGGCGGTAGTGATATTTAGGTAGTATAATCAATCTCCAAAAAAGGTTTTTTATCATTATTTAGAAAATCTCCTTAATATCAGAACATGCATTATTTAGTCTCGCCAATGGATTAAAACACTTACGTCAAAGTATGTAAACATATATAACGAATGCTAATTCCTAGTAAATCCTTAAAATTTTCGGTCATTAAGCTTAATGAATGCAACATATTTAAAGCTGCTTTGTCTGCTAATTCAATGTGGCCTTAATATCTTGAATGATGACAACTATTTTAAAAGAATTAAAAATTGACTTCGGCTTACATTTAATTCCAGAGCTTTTAGTTGTATTATCTTAATAAGCTGTCTGATTTGTGAACATTTCTAATTGCATTGAAAATGCTAATCTTTGGATTTGAATTTAAATGAGACTCCAAGCTTATTACTCATCTGTGTTATAAAAACTCCCGCTTTAAAAAGACATCCGACTTTAACATTGATTCAGAGATGGAAGGATTCAAGGGTTTATCTAAGACTCGTATGAGTGGAATTTAAACGAATGCTCAAACAATTTGTAGAGATTACGAAGCCTAGTTGCTTAAGCGTGAGGAAAAAGAAGTATTTGTGTTTAACATTCAGTTTCAATCAACACAGATTTAAAATCTTATTTCCTGAGAAGCTATGAGTTTTTAATATATTTTTAGAGTTAGGTTTACATACTAACTCTCTAAGAAACTGGCACGTGTTCTTGGGAAATGTAAAAATTATGAATGCATCTGATTTCCTACAGATTAAAAGATCTTTTTAAAATCAGTTTAAAACATCAGTTTAGTACTACCCAAACCGTTCGAAGAGATGTAATTGAGCTACGCTTGTCATGTTTTTTCACAACTAAGTGAATATGTTTACTGGAAAGAAGATTGTTTTGTTCCTGAGGATAATACGAAATTGTATCAATTAGGGTGTGCTAGTGTTGCCGACAAGAAAGTTGAAGGGTGGAAAAGAGAGCACGTTGGGTTAGTTCCTACAGGTAGTAGGAAATTGTCGTATCAGTATAGATGTATTATTGTTGCCTACAAGAGGGTTGAAAGTTAAAGGTCGGCTGGCTCCTAGGGATAGTACGAAGTTATATCAATTAAGATGTATTGTTGCCTACAAGTGGTTGGAATGAACGTTAGTTGGTTCCTGAGGATAGGCCGAAATCGTCATATTAATATGGATGCATTTCTGTTGCCTACAAGAAAGTTGAAAGTCGGTTGATTCCTGACAATAGTACGAAATTGTATCAATTAGGGTGTACTACTGTTTCCTACAAGAAGGTTGAAAGCTAAAGAGTGGAAAAGAGAGAAAGTTGGTTTTAGTTCCTGAAGGTAGTATGAAAATTGTGCCAATATAGATGCATTACTGTTGTCTACAAAATGGTTGAAAGTTAAAGGTCGGCTGGTTCCTAAAGATAGTACGAAGTTACATCAATTAGAATGCATTGTCGCCTACAAGTGGAAGCAAAGAACGTTAGTTGTTTCCTGATGATAGAACGAAATCGTCGTATCAATATGGATGCATTGTTGTTGCCTACAAGATGTAAAGTTAAAGGTTGGAAAGAACGTTGGTTTGTTCTTAGGATTGAACAAAATTGTCGTATTAACTTGGATGCATAATTGTTACCTTGATATGATTTTTAAAACAGTGATCAATCTCTTCTGTATATACACCTTAGAAAACCTTATTTATTCAGTCTGGAAGGCACAATGTAAAGTTCGGATCTTCTTTTAGGATCTTTTATCATGGATGTAACTTGGAATACCTCTTGTACATGGCTTCTGAGTCTATCATACTTTCCAGTAGACATGACACCCCATGCAATCATTTTTGTTAAAACACATCATGGCATAGTTTTTTGTTTAATTAGAGGCATCTTTCAGTTTCTCTACGAAATATTTACATGCAAATGCTTGAATCTCTTTCAAAGTTTTAATGCTTGAGCCATCTTGAATAGTGATGTATCTTTGAACTTTTTTCTTTGCGCTCGATTAATTTTCTTCTCTTCGTACCATTTCTAACTCTTTTTCTGTAAATATGTGTGTTTTACGCAACTCTAAATGTAACACTATACACAATAATTCGTCCTTCATTGTTTAACCCTTAAAATTGTACCGATTTTAAGATGGGTTAAATACAATTACATAATTTTTGTACGACTCTTCGTACAAATTCGCTATTATTATCCAAATAATAGTTCTAATAGTAAAATGAATAAATTCTAAAAATATCATCCGAATATAGTTGCAATACTAATGAATTCAATCTGATAGCTTTACTTATTTTTAAGTAAAACGCCTTTTCGAATATTTCAATTAACCATCTAAAAGGTTCAGACGCTTAATTCCACATTTGAACCTGCAGCTTTCCCTGCATGACTTCTAACCAACTTGACCTTCTTGGCCGATAGAGTATTTGTAAAAAAGACTATATTCTAAGGAAATAATAAATGGCATCTTTCTAAAGGATTCTATTCTGACGAAAGGACTGACAGAATCTTTCCAATGAAATCTTTTCTGAAAAAAAGACCAACAGAATCTTTTAAAAGGGTTCTAAGGAAAGGTTCCATAGAATACTTTCTAATGATTCTATTCTGAAGAAAGGATCAATAGAATATTTTCAAAGGATTATATTCTAAGGAAAGGACCTACAGAATTTTTCCTAAGGATTTTATTCTAAGGAAGAGACCAACAGAATCTTTCCAAAGGATCCTATACTAAGTAAAGGTCCCATAGAATACTTTCTAATGATTCTATTCTGAAGAAAGTACCAATAAAATCTTTCAAAAGGATTCTATTCTAAGGAAAGGACAAATGCAATATTTCTAATTGTCAAAAGAATGCATGTATTATTTCAACTGATAAGATGTGATTTAATCATGTGTGTTGTGGGAGCAAAATTTCCGCACTATTCGGAAGTCTCGAGACTCGCAGAAAGTTAAATATTCACAAGCTAAAAATTAACCGTTCTTAATCAACTGAAGTTGGAAATACAAAAGCAGACTTTGTGGGTTAAGTTCAAATTACAAAGACAAAAACATTCATTAGAAGTTCTTCAGAATTCTTATGAATAATGAATGAATTCCATTTGGCTTTCTACCTGATACCAATTCATAATTTCAATTTAATCACGTAGCAGAAGGATGTGATTTATATAAATGAAAACTCCCATCAAACATCTAAATGATTTCATTCCAAACTCAATTGAGCCTTTTATTTGACATCCTTTCTTAAGTGTTTTCATCACTTCAAGACGAAAGGCACTTAAAGCTCTTGAAGATCGACGCTTTATTCTAAAAATCGAATTTTCAGAGACAAGTATGTCGGAAATTTCACTTTCGTTACAAACGATCAATGAGATCTTTTTCATTTGACTAAAATGAAGTGATTCATCGCCGATATTTTCAAAAGCAGATATTACTTAATTTTTTGAAAAGTTCCGGTTTTGTTTGCTGCCAAGTTTAAATACCTAAGCAGTTTTATTAGTAAAAGAGATCTCATTCAAAGATATGAATGAAAATTCAGCTCTATGTGAAGTGCCATCATTTTTTCGTATTTAATTGGGCTTATTTTGTTTACAGTCCTTTAATTTGTTTCTTGATTTATGTGAGTAATTAAAATAAACGATGTGATTGTGATAAATTTGCTGTTAAGAAATAATTCAGTAGTTTTGTTTTAGACCCACAGGTGTTACCTTAATACCCTTTTCATACTTATTTAAGGACCATGGTTATCATTTTCAAAATTAAAACTATTCAGTTTTTAATTCATTAAAATCTTTACTCACAACTCGATTAAAAACAATGTTTTAATTTTAATTCCATTAATTTTATTTGTATTTTGGGCTTATTTTTATTACTTAACCATCTAAGCGGATATGCACGCATTATTCTGAAGATAAACTAGTTTTCCCTGCATAGATATTAACCACTTTTAGCTTTCTTGACCAATCAAATGTTCCCTGGGATTCCTTAACCCTCCAAGTGGTATCGACGAGATATCTCGTCATCAAGATATTGCTGATATTTTTATGATGATGAGATCAAGATCTGGTCAGTTTTCTTCTAATGACGATATATCTCGTCCATCAAGATCTGGTCACTTCTTATGACGAGATACATCGTCGAGACAATCAGCAGCAGGGTTAAATCAATTGACGGCGATATCTTGTCGCAAATTGTGATACAAGGTAAAAGATAATACTCTCTTTGAGAAATATCGTGGGTAAAAGCGATTTAATCGCTGGAAATTGATCAGTTCAATAAAGAGTATGGAATTCAATGTTTGATAGTAAAATTCTCAAATTTTAAACCCTCCTGTTGGTTATCTCGACGAGGTATCTCGTCATTAGCAAAACTGACCTGATCTTGATCTCGTGATCACAAAAAATGTCAATATCTTCATCATTCGGCATTCAATCAGCATTCTTAATGATGAGATATCTTGTCGTGAGCGAAATTGGTCAAATCTTGATGGACAACATATCTCGCCGTTTGCAAAATTGGCCAGATCTTGATGGACAAGATATCTCGTCGAAACCACTTGGATGGTTAAGAATCAAGGTTTTTCATTATTCACTTTGTTCAATGTCAAAGGATAATTGGTAAATGTATTTGACAAACTATCGAGTAAAAACTCATTTCAGACGCAACGTTTAAAAGGCTTGATAATTTTTTATTTCATATCAATGCAGGTTGCTACGAAATCGATTAATGAAGAATGGTAGAACGGTCTTCAAATGAAATAAGCACGAAACTATAGATAGTAGACAGTTACAGATAAAAATCATTCGTAACTTAAGCCTTAATGCGATCTTTTTAGGTTGAAACAGTATAGTTCTGCATTAAGGTTATATACAAAGATACAAGAGACATTCACAAAAGACAATTTCGAATTCCTTAAGATATTCTAAGCTCACAATTCAGTACATAAGCAACTAATGGAACAGAACATCTGCAATCAATCCAACCATTGTGTATTGTATGTCCAGAAAGACCGGAATGCGGTTTCAATAAATGGGTGAAGGCTTATATTCACAAAAGCATGAATGTCTGAGATTCATAATGCATTTGCTTTGAAGCAACTGATTATAACTTCGGTCGCATCAATGTATATAAAGGGGCAATGTTTCTTCAGTCATCAAATTCGCTGAAGTATATTCCAAAGCTAAACAATATAGTTCATTGACATTTTATGAATATTTCGATCTAAATGTTTAAATTCGCTTACATTTTGTGCGTTAATGTATTTTCTTCAATAGATCTCTTATTTAAGGCATAGTTTTAACAATAAAAGAATTGCAAACGGAATATTAGCTCGTTCTAAAAGCGGCTGTATGGTATAATTTATTTAATAGGACGTAGCTTTATTCTTAAATTAGTTAGATGTTCATGAATAGGGTAAAAAGGTAGATAAATCAAATATAGGCGTTTAACTTAATTTAGTCGAAAGTTTTAAATAGTCCCAAATTAAGTTTTAAATAGTCCTAAATTAAGTTTTAAATAGTCCTAAAATTATTTTTCATAAGCAATTGATATTTTACATGCACGTCTAATGTAAACTGGTGAACTGACTAAATAACCACATCTATTGGGTGAAATAATCCATGAACTCTTTCTATCTTTAGAAAGATTCTATTGGCCTTTTTCTTAGAATCCCATGGAAAGATTCTATTGTTCCTTTCCATCGAAGTGGCACACTAGGATATTTTTCTTCGAGATTGATCTCGGACTGTCACCAATAGCTCGTTGTGTTGCTCCAGTGCGACGTAAATTCAACTATCAGCCAACCAACCTTTAAACACAGTTGTTAAAGGCTGGTTGAAGTTTGAAAACCTCGCATTATACTAAAATCAATAATTTAACCAATCAAGTAACACAGACATTACCAGAGAGCAGTCTAACATTCTAGGCTCTTTTGGGAGTCACGATACACAGTTTGAAAACCTCACACTGTACTACATTCTATCATTTAGCCATTCAAGTAACAGATATTACCAGAGACTAACATTCAAGTCTCTCTTGAGAGTCACGATGCGCGGATTGAAAAGCTCTACATTTTACTACAATCAATTATTTAACCATTCAAGTAACATACATTTCCAGAGAGCAGTCTAACATTCAACGCTCTTTTGTGAGTCGGGATACAGTTTGAAAACCTTGCATCATACTGCAATCATTCATTTAACCATTCAAGTAAAACTGATATTACCAGAGAGCAGTCAAACATTCAACTCTTGTGATTCGCAATGCAGTTTGAAAACCTCTACATTATACTGTAATCAACCATTTCAAAATCTTCAAATTTAACACTAAAATTCATATGCAACGATACCACAGAAAACTGCATAACTGTGACATTAATCGGAGATCTCGCATGGAATAATTCCTTTCCCGTTTTCAATGTAAAGTTTGCATGATATGAAAATCAAGCGCCGCCACCTGTTTCGATCAGCATCAAAGCTGTATTGGTTATTTAATCACATGGAATCGAGTGCTATTGCTTTCGGCGTAATTTAGACTGGTGTCCCCTTTGAGCCTCTGTCGGAGATCACAAGTTAGGCTTCGGTGGAAAGCAATGTGATTGGGCAGGTACGATCTCTGGTTAGAGCGATTAAGGTCAGGACAATTGAAATCTATCCTCTGCAGATTTCGTATGCAATGGATATTAACATCAGCTGAGTGTTGAGGGTTTGTGTCATTTCGATAAGGAGAGATTCCTGACAGTTCTGTCAGGATACAATAAAAAGATGTAATGTGGGA
The DNA here is from genome assembly GCA_933210815.1 of Meta bourneti. Taxonomy (NCBI): domain Eukaryota; kingdom Metazoa; phylum Arthropoda; class Arachnida; order Araneae; family Tetragnathidae; genus Meta; species Meta bourneti. The sequence continues at coordinate 43,617,858 of OW119934.1, forward strand.
GGAGATAATATCCGGCATTTATAAACGACGATGTTAAATGAATAATGAAATGAAATGGTGGAAAATATGAAGTTACAGATAACATAATTACGGGTTACTGCTTGCTTTTGCAGCGTAATCCTCCTTGTGGTTGTGTAGACGAGGTATCTCGCAATTATCAAAACTGATTAGATATTAATGGACGAGATATTTCGTAATAAAAAAACTGACCTGATCTTGATCAAGTCATCATCAAAAATTGGCAATATCTTCATTCGGAATTCAATCGGCACTCTTTATGAAGAGATATCTCGTCATTATCAAAGTTGTTCAGATCTTAATGGACGAGATATCTCGTCGAAACCACTTGAAGAGTCATGCTTATGAGAAATTCCAAACTATTCTGACGCAATGAAATACAAAGAATAACATTTAAGCCTATTTGATTGCGCTAATGGCATGAGAGCTAATGTCTGGCATCTGTAAACAAGAATATTAATATAGAAAATACGAACTGACAGGTAACATTAGTACGGCTTGATGCTTGTTGTAGCCTAATACCATGTTCATATGAAATTCAAAACTGTTCTGCATAATGAAATGCAAAAACTTACATTTAATCCTATTTTAATTAGACAATTGGCGTGAGAGGTCTGGTATTTGTAAGTAACAACATTAAGTATGGAAAATAATAAAGTACAGATAACATAAATACAAGTTTTTTATGCTTGTTGCTGCTTAATATCATATATGGATTTATAAACTGTTTTGTCACGATGAAATACGAATAACATTTAAACCTATTTAATTAGACTAATGGCATGAGAGCTAATGTCCTGCATTTGTAAGCAACAACATTAAATATAGAAAATATGTACTTACGGAAAGCATAATTACTGGTTAAAGCTTGCAGTTGAAGCCTAATACCATGCTTATATGATATTCCAAACTGTTATGCCATAAGGAAATGCAAACAATAGCATTCAAGCTTATTCAATTGGACTAATGGCATGAGAGATAATGTCCGGTATTTTTAAGCAACGACCTTTATTATGGAAGATGTGGACATACAGAAACATTATTGGTTAATACTTGCTGTTGCAGCTTAATACCATGCTTATAAGAAATTCTAAACTGTTCTGGCATAATGAAATATAAACAAAACCATTCAAGCATATTTTACCCCATGAAATTTATGAACCCGTTTACTTGTCCGTACTTATAAGAATCTAAATTCTGAAATTATTTTCATGCGTTTTTAAAACTGAAAAATAGTTTTTTCAGCAAACTTGAATTAAACAAATCGTAGCTGGAATGTTTAAATTCTGAGTTTAACATATGTCGGTAAGTTTTTAAATCCAGACAATTGCAAATATACAATTTATTTTTACTTTCAGAAACAAGTCATGAGCGACCGAAAGTGTATAATGTTGATAGATGTATGACCTCAGCGGGCCGGATTGAAGCAGTTCGTGGGCTAGATACGACCCACGTGCTGTATGCTGTACACATCTGATCTAAATAAGTTTCCTGTTAAGTAAAATGGCGTGAAAAGGAAAACAAACGAACTCCTAGGAAGAGAAATAGGTCAGGCTAGATTCAGTACAAAATTAAATATCGAAAAATAAAACAATAATAAAACAAAGCAACCAAATTTCAGAAAAATGCGAAAATGAATCTGTACCTTGGTGGATAAAAGGCTAATGGCGAAATTCGGTGATTTCGAGTTATATTCAAAAATCACTTCTAGGTTATAAACGTTATAATAGAAAAAGCGCCAATATCTTCTCCTGTCATTAGCAACCAGAGGGTTGCGAGTTCGAAACCAACCAAAGACCGTCGTGTACAAAGGGGCCTGGTGCACATTAAATCTGTTGTGGCCTCAAATGTCCTCACGTTGGCGTGGTGCAAAAGTTTGGACAGTGGGGTGCCAGTTCAGGTGTTGCCTCGTTATCTGAGCGAGGTTCAAAATTACGTGGTGTTGTCCTCGTATCTTTCCCTTCAGTATTGATCCCGAAACGCCACCAATATACCGTGTGTTGCTCCAGTGCGACGTTAATTAAAATACCTACCTACCTCTCCTGTCAATACATTATGGGGAATCAAAACATTTTTTTGTATAAAAATCAAACTATCCGTGCACCACAAAAGTACAACACGGGGATGGATTCTTTGATTAATTAAAGAAACAGTGGAACATAAAATTTAACTAAAATTACTTTTGATGAACTTAACAAATGAAAAGAAAAGCAGATTATCTCCAACAAAAACATTGAGTTCCACTGGCCATGATTTACCCAATCTCGAATCGTTAAACCAAAACATCGAAAAGTATTTTTTAAGCTGTATTAAAAAATAAAATTATTAAATTAGTTGTAATTAAAAACTTCCAAAATGAACATTGCTGTGATACTTTTATAAAAGTACGGATTACTATGGGTACTTAAAACTACAAAATGTATCGTCATCCATTTCCTTTACAATAAATTCCTGAAAGTATAAGCAACAGTAAAATCATTTAAGCAGCTTTTACAGAGTTTTATATACACACAAAAGCTATTTATTTCGTAGGAAGGTTTCTAATAAATATTCACTACACTTCAGCAACCTGATAAGCCTATTATTATCGCTCCTGCTCGCACACAATCCACCCTGCCACGAAACAATACTATATATTATACTTTGAATCTGAAAGAAACAAAAGCTTGACATAATGGCAGCTTGTCAGTGAAAGAAAAGTTTCTGTTTTCGCCACTTTGCTTCTTTCTTAGGGGAAATATCTTGAAAATGATCGAAAGTGTCTTCCAAGATAATTGTATGACAGGATGGGCATTATCTACATATATGTGACAGGCTTCGAAGGTTGCTTCTCAAGAAATTTCCAAGAAGCTAAGGAAAAATCAACCGCAAGGTAAATTGCTCTCCTGAAATCGAACCTTTTGACGCTTCGTATTTTAAAATGTTCGGTCTACTTTGGCAATAAAAGCAGGTTGTAGTAAAAAGTATTGCATATGTAGTATTATACACACCAAAGATTTATTGTCTGATGTTTTTAAGATGTAGATATCACGCACACAATCAAATACATCTATACACTTATTGTCACGTTGGCGTGGTGTGGAAGTTAGGAGAGTGGGATTCAAGTTCAGGTGTGACCTCGTCATCTGACCATGGTTCAAAATTACGTGGTGTTGTCCTCGGATCTCTCTCTCTTGGGGGTTGATCCCGGACCGTCGCCATTAGCCCTTTGTGTCGTTCCAGTGCGAAGTTAATTAAAATACCTACCTATACACTTATTGAGAAAATTGGGGAAGGATATGAAGTGATAGGCACGTTGGCGTGGTGTGGAAGTTTGGAGAGTGGGGTGCAGCTCAGGTGTTGCCTCGTCATCTGACCGTGGCTCAAAATTACGTGTTGTCCTCGATCTTTCCCTTTGGGATTGATCTCGGACCGTCACCAATAGCCCGTTGTGTTGCTCTAGTGTGAAGTTAATTAAAAAAACACCAAATACCAAATGGGGGTATTTCAATTAACGTCACACTGGAGCAAGACAAAGGGGTATTGGTGACGGTCCGGGATCAATTCCAAAGGGAAAGATCCGATCAAATACCAAATGAAGTTATGGGTATGGTAGGTAGGTATCTTTAATTAACGTCGCACTGGAGCAACACAACGGGCTATATGAAGTGATAGGAGAAATCTATAAAGCGATCTCGTATTTATGTATAAAGGCATTGAACTTGATAAACTTTTTCTGATTAAAGTTCATATTCATGAGTTCATAAAAGAATCATATATAATAAAAAAGACATATTTTCATTGTAAAAACTTTCACTGTTTTTATTAGTTAGAAAATACTTCATTTAAATTTCAACATTTGGGTCGTAGATTTCCTTTGGACTTTATATCTAAGTTTTCTGAATCGAAGTATGTCGTATAAGGCAATGAGTATACAGGTATCTTAATTGATAAGCTATACGTATAAAGCGGAGTTGGCGCTTTATACATATGGATATCAAGTTTACCATCCCAAATTTGGTAAACACCACCAAAAAATTAAATTTGGTAAATACCACCAAAAAATTAAATTTGGTAAACTACCACCAAATTTGATACATTTATTCATTAGAACTCGTGCGGAAAACGTAGGCTACATATTAACTCCCGTTCAATTTGTCATGGGTGTGTAGAGGGGGCTAAAATCAATTCGAAATCCCCATAGGAATAATATTGAGTTTTATTACAATCACCGTTTGACCTGAATAAATTATTCATGTGCAAAATAGTTTGGATTTGAAAGGTACCATGTGGAGTTTAACTCACATGAATAATTTATTCAGGTCAAGCGGTGATTGTAATAAAACTCAATATTATTCCTATGGGGATTTCGAATTGATTTTAGCCCCCTCTACACACCCATGACAAATTGAACGGGAGTTAATATGTAGCCTACGTTTTCCGCACGAGTTCTAATGAATAAATGTATCAAATTTGGTGGTAGTTTACCAAATTTAATTTTTTGGTGGTGTTTACCAAATTTGGGGTGGTAAACTTGATATCCATATGTATAAAGCGCCAACTCCGCTTTATACGTATAGCTTATCAATTAAGATACCTGTATACTCATTGCCTTATACGACATACTTCGATTCAGAAAACTTAGATATAAAATACAAAGGAAATCTACGACCCAAATGTTGAAATTTAAATGAAGTATTTTCTAACTAATAAAAACAGTGAAAGTTTTTACAATGAAAATATGTCTTTTTTATTATATATGTACTCCAAATGTGGTACGCTTATGCTTTAGAACCCTGCGGGAAACACAAGCTACATATTAACCTCCGTACGATTTGTTCTGGGTCTGCAGAGGGGTTTAAAATCAATTCGAAATCCTCATAGGAATAATAATGAATGTTATTACGATCACCGTTTGACCAATTCACACTAAATTTGGCACTCTTATACTTTAGAACTAAGCGGGAAACATAAGCTGCACATTAACAGCCGTTCGATTTGTTCTGGGTGTGTAGAGGGGGTTAAAATCAATTCTAAATTCTCACAGGAATAATATTGAGTGTTATTACGATCAGTTTGACCAATTCGCACCACATTTTGTAGTCTTATGCTCTAAAGCCCTGCAAGAAACACTGGTATATGTGTGGGGGTGCACGTTAAATCTGCCGTGGCCTTAAATGTCCTCACGTTGGCGGGGTGTTGAAGTTTGGAGAGTTGAGTGCCAGCTCAGGTGTTGACCTCATCTGACCTTGGATCAAAATGACGAGGTGTTGTCCTCGAATCTTTCCCTTCAGTACTGATCCCGGACAGTCTCCAATAGCCCTCTGGGTTGCTCCATTGCAACGTTAATTCAACTAGCTACCTTTAATGCTTCATTTTTTAAATCGATTTAGAATTCTCAGCTTATGTACCTGAATCAAGGCAAGCGAAATGACGCGATCTGAGCCAAAGAATTATGAATTTATTACAGTTTAGTAAATAAATCGTTATTGTGTTCTATCAATGCTGCATCAAAGGACTTTCTCATTGCTCTATTCCTGAATAGATTCGAAAACGAAATCCGACACGTTTGCTCACATATTTATTTTTCGATATTCTCTATTTTTCAATGACAAGGAATTTCATTTCTGCTTGTGCTTCATGCAATAGAATTTTGCAATTCAATCCCAATTCGATGTTTTTTTATTTATTATACCTTTACATTGTACAGAAGGTTTAAAATTTCGCTTTAATGGTTGACACTGAACTACTGAACCGAATTCTAAAATGTTATTTTTAAAATTAATTCTATCAAAAATATAAATCCTAATAAAATTAGTGTACGTGAAATGATTTTCAGTATTGTTTATAAAACTAAAGAAAAGTTCCATCAACGTATTCGAAGTAAATAAGTCCGTAACACCCACACTGTAAAGTTTAAATACTGAGTTAAACTCCACATGGTACCTTTCAAATCCAAACTATTTTGCACATGAATAATTTATTTTAACTCTCAGAACACAATATGTAAATTCTGTGGTATTAGAGTAACCAGAAAAACTTTGTTTCAACTAAACAACCAAATGTTATCCTTTTGCTTCGTTTCGCAACCCCCGATGGGATTTGTCTCATTTTTAACCAAACTAAATTCAGTCGCATTTAGTTTAGTTAACATCGTTTTGTTTATTTTAGTCATAGATTTAGGCAAATTTAAATTTCAAGAATGAAAAAATCTTACACCATTCTTTGTACAAATACAATCATAGGGTATTCTTTTCCATTTGTTTTTCATTTTTTAATTATTTTTTAGAATACCATATTTTAAATCCTTAAGGTATTTTAAAATAGATGAGATTCAAACACCTTTCGAAGCTTTGGTAGATTAGCAGCCAACTATTACATTAGAATTTAATGCTATGTTTTTTTATTCAATACTTATTGTTAGCATCTGAGCTTCAATTTTGATGATCAAAAATAATTTTGTATTCGACTTCCTAATTAAAATGTGAATTAATAAAATTCGAGCTTCACCTAAAAAATGTTCCTCGTTAGATTTTGATATTTTTAAAATAAAAGTTTAAAAAGTATTATAATAAATTATACTAATAACTATTATGTTAATAAGATTTTTCAATTTATTAACAAAAAATTATAAACATTAATATTATAAATTATACTAATAACTACAGCATTTTTCACTCAAATTAGGTGAAACGTAAATTTTACAATTTGGCATTTTTTTAACAGTGGCAGTATACAAAATTTATATTTAGGTCATCAAAATCCTATCCAGAGTGAATATATACTTAATTTAACAATTGGGTACCTATCGTTCTTCAACACCAAGGAAATTGCTCAAAACATTTCAGAGACACTGCATATGCTTTTAATGATAAATGAAAGTTTTTGGCTAACCTAAATATAAGAATAATAGAAAATGAAAGGTATACTAAACATTCATAAGGACCTATTAACCGTATACCATTAATTTTAATCTTGTATACCTTCTAGATTTGATAAAAATTATTCCAATGATCATTATAACTCTTAAAAGTGCATAATGTAATAATATCGAGTCAGTGGATAAATAACATATTTTGCCTTTTTCTCTGAAATTATCGGGACTTGGTAGACCAGTTGGAAGAGCTAACGGATTAGCAACCAGAGGGTTGCGAGTTCGAAACTCGGTCCAGCCAAAGACCGTCGTGTACACGGGGACTGGTACACGTTAAATCTGCCATGGTCTCAAATATTCTCACGTTGGCGTGGTGTGGAAGTTTGGAGAGTGGGGTGCCAGCTCAGGTGTTTACCTCGTGATCTGACAGTTGTTCAAAATTATGTGGTGTTGTCCTCGCTCTTTACCTTGGGGATTGATCCCGGACCGTCGCTGTTAGCCCGTTGTGTTGCTCCAGTGTGACGTTAATTCAAGTACTTACCTACCTTGTGAAGTATAAAATTGGAAATCACGCGTAGCATTTATGAAGAACATCGCAAATGTGTCAGTTAAGAATTTGCAATTTGTAAACACAGTGAAACGTTTTGATTCAAATTAATGTATTCAGTGGTTACACTCCTTAAAATCGTGCTTGTCTTAATTCAGTGTGGTACCTTCCGTAGTTAGGGTTCTGCTTTTAGTTATAGTTTCTGAGGCAGACATGGCTTGCCACTGATCCGGAAGATTTCCTAATGTTTACTTCTCATTTAATCCAGTTTGTGAAGCAGTTGTTTCATCCCATCACAGAGTTTTTCAATTCGGTGATCGTATTTAGATTTAAACTAAATACATGCATACTAAAACGAATGTAGTTAGATTTAAACTAAATACATTCAATGGTTTCACTCTTAAAATGCCTGCTTGTCGTAATTCAGTGTGGTACCTTTCATAGTTAGGATTGTACTTTCAATCACTGTTTCAAAGGCAGACTTAAGGCTTGTCACTGATCCAGAAGATTGCCTAATGGTTACTTCTCCTTTATTCCAGTTTGTGAAACATTGCGATATTTTTCAATTCAGAGATCGCTGAGATTCAGTTACGGACTGATTTCATCGAACCCTTCTCTGGAGATGATTGAGAACTACGCAATCCCAATACCATCAGGGAAATGGACCAATTTGATGGAGGTGATGTCATGATATGTGTAAGCAGTATATTGAATCCGTATACAGACATAACTCCGCATATTAGACATAGGTTACTATATATACTTTGAGGTACAAAGACACTGCACTGAAACTTCGAGTAAAGTTATCTAGGATATCACATCGATCCAGAGTTTATATTCATAGATAAAAATACATTTTTATCTGAACCAAACTACTGGATTACTTCATCCAAAATTAAACAATTTGTACTTATAGGGACTAAATTTGTTCAGATATGAATAGTGATGACTGGTTAATTGGGTTTTTAAAGGGCCATATTTTCGCCAAGCTGCTCCAAAAACAATACATACATTGTCAAACAATGGACATACATATACGAGGAAAATTTTGCTGACACAGGAGAGAGAAATACACATAGGAAATAGTTGAATCTGCGTCGCCTGCAACTCGCAGGTTGCTAGTCCAGTGGGCAAACCCATTAAACCACGGCGGTCCCGAATAATGATGGAGTATACATTGAATTGATTGCAGTGAAGAGGTGAATCATTTCTTGTTATAGAGTGCGATAAAGTATACATTACAGAGTAAGATACCGAGTGTAAACAACTTGAAAAGAAAAGAAAAGAAAATGGGAAAGGGGTAGTATACTTAGAATATGATTCTGACTTCAAAAAAACTTGAAAAGAAGCATAAAACTCGGCTACAAAGCCAATTAAACAAAAATGCACCACGCTTATCTAAGTTTTATATATCAAAAGGATAAACAAATTCATAAAATTGAAACTTGCATAACTGAGACAATAATTTTTCCCTTGTTTGTTTTACATTCTCTAAACTTACAATTTGTTGAATTTACAATTTGTCAAACCTAATTTCGTACCACTCTGAAAGTTAATTTCTGATATAAGGCAATAACCTTTTTTTGTTTTTCTGCTACTGCACTTGCAATTTACTATGACACAAATTAGGTTTCGTGCACTTTGAGAATTAATTTCTGCAGTATTCATGTTATGAAATATTTATTGACAATGATTACCTAGTTGCGTTTAGTTTTTCCACTTTACTCTCTGAGCGTCACGGGATTTCCAAGAAGTGTGGTATTGTTTTTAACCCACAGCATACACTTAATGACTAACCACACCTATAGGTTGAAGAATTCGTGGATTCTTACAACCTTTGGAAATATTATAGTGGTCCTTCCTTAGAAAATTTTTTGGACAGATTCTATTGGTTGGTTGGTTGATTTGGGGTTTTATTGCGCAAGGCCATATTCGGCCATGTTGCGCCAGACACAAGACATACAATAAGTACAAATAAGAGGCGCACACAATGAAAGTTTTACTGACACAGAAGAGAGAAATACACCTAGGGAGGAACTAGTGTTAATTGAATTAGGAAATAATTTTTTGGAGAAATACTATTTGTCTTTTCCTTAGAATAGAGAAGTCGCGGTAGCCTGGTTGGAAGAGTAGTGGATTAGCAACCGGAGGATTGCGAGTGAATTTGAAACTGGATCCAACCATAGACAATAGTGTACAGGGGGCTGGTGCACGTCAAATGTCCTTACGTTGGCATGGTGTGGAAGTTTGGAGAGTGGGGTGCCAGCTCAGGTGTTCTCGTCATCTAACCGTAGTTCCAAATTACTAGGCGTTGTCCTTGATTCTTTCCATTAGGGATTGATCCCGAACCAAAAATCCGGACCTAAATCTTGACCGAGGTTCAAAAGAGGATAAGCTGAGCGATTGTGGTTTATGAAGTACTTTGCTGACTAATATTGTTAAGACGAAAAAAGACCATATTACCGCTAATCCATTAAGTGTGATATACACTCTAGTCCAAAATTATCTTTACATGCATAAAATCACGGATTTCTCAGAAACTGTGAACTATAATTTTATGAATTTGTGTGAAATGATACATAACATCATAACACATAAATACAAAGGAAAAAATTTAAGAGCACTGCATATGATATAAAACTGTAGCTTGAAACAATAAAAATGGCAATAATATGTGACAAGGAGAGTTCAGAGAAAAAAGAATAACTCGGAAAAAATTAAGACTTATGAATTTAATATGGAATGTGATCTCCCCTGACGTGTACACACATATCACAACGTGTTTTGATGCTGGCAATAATGTTGTTAACCACACTTTGGGGAATTAAGTTCCACTTCTCCAGCAATGTGGTCTTCAGGGCATTTATATCTCTTGGAGGAGAATGTCTCCGTGTAACTGCTTTTCCAAGGTAGTCCATACGTTCTCTATTGGGTTCAGATCAGGAGATTTTGCACTGTGTTTACGACCTATAAAAACCTAAAACGCCTTTAGTACTTAAAAGGATTTTTGAAACCTACAAAACATTTTTTGGGGGGATATTTCGACTTCAAATGCGTTTTAAGTACAAGTTTAATACAAATTTTGCGAATGCACTGTGTTTAGAACCTATAAAAACCTAAAATGTCTTTAGTACTTTAAATAATTTTTGAAACCTACAAAACACCTATTTTGTGATAGTTCGACTTCAAATACCTTTTCAAGTGTAATTTTAATACAAATTTTGTGAATGCACTTCATATGCGAACTATAAAATACACTCGACTCTATATTTAGAACTGAAAACATGCGTCTAAAGCAAAGAGGCCTTAAAAATGCATATTGGGTAAGTAAACATAGTGTTATTTTCAATATTTCACTTATTTTTCAAAAACTGACGGAAAGGGAAAGGCTGGAGCCAATAAAATCATGGGTTTCACTATTACTATGAATGACATCATAACGTGTCTAAGTCCTAACGAATGAATAAGTTTGATATTTGGTTTGTTAACAGTTTTTGTTATACAGAACCCAATTGAAAAATAATAAAAATGGTTACGGAAAATGACGCCAAACCCCGTATTTTATGTGCAATAATCTAGAAAATGTTAATGCTTCAGGTAGGTTATAACGCTTACATTTTTCTGTTTATTACTGTACAATCTGTAGTTAATTCTGTAGATCAAATTTCCTGTATTTTCCCAATACCGAAAGTTTCTACAAATGTTTGGGAAAATGAATGCATTATAGAAGGTGAAGGTGTTATCTTGAAGTTGTAGTGTGAAAGGTAAGGATGTTATTTTGAAGTTTCGTTGAATCATGTGATAGTGGGAGGGACTGTCACGTGATTACGTCACCTGCATTTATGGAGAAACAAAAATATGTAGTTATTTCAATTAACGTCATGCTGGACAACGGGCTATTGGTGACAGTCCGGGATCAATCCCGACGGGAAAGATCAGAGGACAATACCACGTAATTTTTAACGACGGTCGAATGACGAGAGATGACGGATTTTTTGTGCTTACGAGCATAGTTGTATCCAATAAGTTAGATACTGTCCTGGTAAAAAGCCCTGTTGGCTTCCTTTTTTGCTAATTCGACCAGACAAGAATTCAGGACTTCAAAATAATGGAGTTTGTTAATCGCGTTTTTCGTAGAAAAGCGGAGAATCATCCTACTTAGGTGGAAAGGAAATTTCCCAAATGAATTTTGCCTCTTGACGTCATGTGCTCGTATTGCACGTTTTCTTCCGAACTGAAGCTAGCTTTTCTGAAGATTGTGATTTTGCTTTATACCAGGGGAATTTATCTCCGAATTCGATTGCATGCAAAATTGAAAATTCTAAATATGTAAAATTGAATTTTGCTTAACATAAAGTTTAACTTAGCACTGTAAAAAGGCTCTATGAACTTTTCACCAATTCAAAGAAACAGCTCTGCAGAAATCTTGATGCAATACTTAACATTCTGCTGTATCTATATAAATAAGAATGGAGTGTTTGTACATTGAATATTTTCGACCTATTTCACGTTTTCTATCCGTTTTGGACCCTTCTGATGCAAAATCCTTTTTTTTTGCGCGTTTAGTGTCTGTCTATCTGTATATGTGTGCCCGTGCTACGTCCAAACGGTTGAACGTATTTTCATGAAACTTTGCATACTGTGATTTCTTACATTCATTTAGTGACTGAACTTGGTTGCCGTAAGTCTGTCCGTCTTGCGGTTCTATGTTCGATTTTGTGTCTGTGTGTTTGTACAAGTATCATATAAATTTATTCAAAACATTTTAACGCAATGTCCTACATTTGATAAACTATATTTTAGTGTAGTGAATGCATTATTTAAATTCCTTTGATTACGCATTTAAGCAAGTTTCATGTTAAAACAGCTGAGTAACTCTACTTAAATCAACCATAATTTGGTAGTTTTGGAGAAGCTGGAATGCATATTGATAAATTTTTTTACCAGTACTGCTGAAAAATCAATTATTTTTTAAAACTATATATTTTTGCAGAATTTAAATTCCTTCTGTTTTAAATATTTATTATTTTAATAAATTGCAATTCCTTTTCATCACATGCAACACCACCGCAAAGTATTCTGTTTAAAGCGGCATGTAAGTTAGAATAAAGCAAATTTTAAGTGGATTAGTGCCATTATTCAAAGAACGTTAATGTTAAAAATATCCGAACTCTGACTTGAAATATTACAAATTCTTTGTCATAGCGACAGATGGCCAAGGTGGCTTACTTTACGAATTAGAGCTATATTTAAGCAACTTATATAGGGAAAGTTTTTAAAACAATGATTTTCTTTAGAAGAAAAGCTGTCAAATTAATTTACCATTTTAAAAAATGGTAATAGGTTACCTTTGCTTTATCACTACTGAAGATATTAAATTTTAAAACAAGTTCTTTTATTATTTTCTATTATTGCACGTGCCACGAAAAGGAATTTTCAAGGAAAACGTATTCGCTTTTAAAACGAACTTAGTGATAAATATCTTACCAAATTAGTCATCTTTCCCTTAATAGTATCAAAATTCGAAGAGTGCCACAGATAAAAAAAATATTGTCAGGTAAATTATTTGAGAGAGTATCCGCAGTAGATTCGTCATTTTTACGAATTGAGTTGAGCAATTTTACAGGAATAGAACTTAAGAAAGGGAATTCTTAATGCTCCCTCAAAATCGTCTTTTGTAGCAGTTACCTTAGTGTCTCACCTTTCGCCAAATTGTACATTTAGCAGGGGTGCGATATATATGAAATGTATTACATGGATGAATTTGCATGTATAGAATTTGTGTACAAAGTTGGTTGTAGAAATTATAAAAATGTCGAAAAGCTGTTAAAAATTATTTTACTCGTACTTAAATGATTTGGCATTATTGTGGAAAGTGATTATTTTCTGGTCACTTTCAATATAAACTTAACCAATTCAACCCGAGTGATGTCGGGCAGTTTTTCTAGTAGAATTATAAATCTATTAATTGTCTATTCTAGATGTTGAACACAGATGTTTACTGTACTAATCCTCCTGTGGTTGATCTCGACGAGGTATCTCGTCATTCATTAGATTAAGTCAAAACTGACCAAATCTTGATGGACGAGATATCTCGTCATTAGAACTGAAAACTGACCAGATCTAGATCCCGTCATCATAAAAAAATTGTCAATATCTTGATGATGAGATGTCTGGTCGTTAGCAAAATTAGTCAGATCTTGATTTCGTCACGTAACTTTTTACAATTGTTAGATATGTCTTCAAAATATCATTGTTAAAAATGTCTAAAAATTATCTTATCATCTTAAGTGATATTTTTGTTAAAACCTATGACAACATAAAATAGAGTTTTAAAACCTATAAAAACTTAAAACAGGAGTTGAAAAACCCAATATAAGATTTTTGGCACCTAAAAATCCAGTGCCTAGTCATGGGGAAGACAAGTTATAACTATTTTTATATGGTTTCAGATTATCAATGTTGCGTTGTCGAAGATAAGTCATGGTTTGTATTACTTCGCTGTGATTTTTTTGTAATGCTTGTATATCAAGTGATGAAATTCAAATCAATGGGTGTGTTGAAATGCCATTTAGAAGTGAGGGTGACAATACGTAATGTAATGGATTGTTGAGCCAATTCCACAATAAACTCAAATAGTGCTTGATTTAATGTCAAACTTATTGGAGATAAGCTGGGAAAGGGCCATTGTTGGTATAGAACTGACTTAATATGGTGAGACAACTTTTAATACTGTTAGTTGTTTCTTTTAAGACATAGAAAACTTGTCTTCCTTTATCGGAGTCTTCCCATTCTATTTGCCATTCTTTAGCAATTTGCTCATTGAGATACTTAACGAGTTGGCTCTCTGGCCATTTGGGGAGTGTTCTAGAGAGCACAGTGCCTTTTCTTGCTAGTTTCGGCCCAGTTAATGTGCATTTGGATCAGGTGTTGTTGAGGAGATTTTATTTTTGCATACCATAGCGTTGTTAGCAAAATAGTTGATGGCTTTTAAGGTTCTATCGATGTCAGAAAATATTGAAGCTTTTTATTTTTAGGCTGATGGCCCATTCTCCCAATGCCTTTATAAATTGCAAGCATTTCGACCTGAAAGACAGCATGATTAGCATGAAGAATCGATGACAAACTGGCATATGGTATTCCAGTCTTATATTTAATGATAGCATTACCAACTCCTGTGTCAGTTTTAGATCCGTCAGTATATATTTGAAAATCATGTGTCAGGTTAAATTTAGTTAAATGTAATTTAACTCTATATTTTAGGATTTATACTCCTTTTATGTGTGGATTTCTGGTATTCACCGCTCAAGTACCAGTTTGGGCTCCTTTTCGTGTATATATGTAATCTATACATTTCTAATAGTTGCTTCCTTTTTTAGTGTAAAATAAGCTAGCATGAGACCTGCTAACACGCAGAGAGCATCAGTCGACGTAGTTTTTTTAGCTTCAGTGGTTAGAAATGCTACTCATCTTTGCAAGTCACCTATAATTTTCTGAACATTTGCATTGGGCTTATATCTCCAAATACCGGCTGCATAATACATGGTTATATCGATAACCGATGTTTACCAAATTTTAATTAGATGTGGGGAAACACCCCAGTTTTTGTATTTAAATCTAAATAGTCTGTTGGTTCTCTTAAATCTAAATTGTTTGTTTTTATTTTCCTTAAAAACATGTACGAATATTAAAATACACAGAAGCCTTTTCTTCTAATGCCAATGTATTCTGATCTAATAATTTCTCTGTCGTATACAATAAGCACCTTACACCACTACAGCTCCTTTGTGTACCCTCTTACACTCGGGTGGCGCTTGCAGACAGACACATCCCAGAGTGAATACGATTTAATTTTGTATTCTTTACTTCCCTTTAAAGTTTATACAGGAAATATTGAAGCATCGTGTATAAACCGAAACTAATGAAGTACTCAAAAACAATTAATTTCGGTTGACTCGCTCAAAGTTTTCATTTCCCTCAATGAGCATTTGAATAGAAAAATGCACTAAAGAGGTTGCTTCTTGTGCAATGTATTCGGATCTAATGATTTCTCCTCCTGTCATGCACAATAAGTAAAATTACCTTTCTCCCTTATGCACGCAGAAATCTAGCAAATACGAGTAATTTGCTTTTAAAGTTCAAATTGAAGTCGATATTTGCATTCATAAAGAATTCTTAATTAAAGATGTTTTTTCGTGAAAAAACCTCAAGACTTGATGCAGAACTTCTCCAGTTTTGATTTTTTTTAAATAAAACGGGCATAATCTTTCCCCGTCACATTTAAGCTTTCCTTATTTTTGCTTGATTTCTTTGTTGCGTTGTATTTTTATGGAGCAAGGTGCTTCGAGGAGAAATAAAGGAAACGCCACAAATGTTCATACTCCGGTTCTTCTAAATTAATGAATATGGTGAAGCGCTTTGTGGATTACTTATGGTCGGGGAAATCTGCCTCAACAAATTACATGGCTGAAAGCGCTTTATGAGTAACAGAGGACTTAGACCTTTTGCATTGTTTGGTGTAAGTAAATAGATATGAATTATGATAAACGCCAAAGCTTGTACTACTAGTTCGCACGATCAAAATATATTATTTTGCTTTTTAATAAATATCCTCGGAACTTCCAAAAGGAGTCATCATTCAGTTAAATTACCGATATGTGCGTTCAAAGTCGATGAATGTTGGCTCCCAAAAAATAAACAAGAGTAAATAAAAATCTGCTGGACGTAAATTTCAATGTAGCTATTTGCAAAATAACGATACGCGGGCTTGATAAACCTGTTTGGGGGTCGTATCTGGTCTGCGAGCCAGGTAAATCCGTGCGGCAAACCGTATCAGGTCTGCGGGCCGAGTAAACCTATTCGGAGGGCCCAATCTGGTCTGCGAGCCAGGCAAACCTGTACAGAGGGCAGTTTCTGGTATGCGGGTCGGATAAACCTATTCCGAGAACCTCACTGGGATTGTGTATCTGATAAATTGTTCTGAGGGCAGTTTCTGGTCTTCGGACTCGACAAAAATTATTTGGAGGTCTAATCTGGGGTCTGACGACCTGATAAAAATATTTTGAGGTCGTCACTGATCTGTGGACGTGATAAACCTATTCCCAACTACTCTTATCTTACGCATACGGTTCTTTATTTTTGAGGTAGGTAGTTTAATTTACGTCACAGCAAAAACGCATATTACTAATTATACATTCCTTCAAAATAAAATGCTATCAAATGCTTCGAATCGTAACATATGCCTCATGGTGCATTTCAAATGCTGTCCTCCATCACGACCTTAATATTGACCCCCTTCCCACTCATATTCGAAAACTTTCCATAAAATGCTTCAATACTATTCCCAAACTCGCTAACAATGCAATTTAAGTACAGGACATATTCTTTAATTCATCTCCTAACATACATAATTCCCTTTCTCTATAACCACCATAAACGACCGCTTAAATACATAAACCCTCCGCCTTAGAAACGCTGATAATGCACTGATCTAGGATAAGAATCGCCCGCATCCAGGTACTAGAAGCATAATGCTGCTCAACTGATCCTTTTTGAACTAATCCTTCCATCACAAGTGCTCTGTAGCTGAGTTGGTAGCGTCACTGATTTCAACGCCAGTGACACCAATTCAATTTTCATTTTTACCCTAGCGTTGCTGCATAGTGTTTGCAATTCCGTAACGTAAGTTACGTATTTATGTCATTATCTTGTCGTCAAATGTAAATTTTTATATATTAAATTACCTATTTATTATTATTTATTAAATTACTTAAATTACTATATTATTAAATATTATTTCTGTATTCAATATTCTAATTCTACCAGTTTATCAGTATCCCGAGGCTCTGGAGATATTCTTATTCTTTTGTTTGGCCCTCCATGTACACGCCACCCTCTACAACTTAAATATCTATGAAAAATTAATTAAATATCTATGAAAATTAATTAAATACCTATGAAAAATTAATTAAATACCTATGAAAAATTAATTAAATATCTATGAAAATGAGTTCCTTTTTTTCTTTTTAAGCCCTTAATTCCTTTCCTTGCAATTAAACTATTTATCTCAATAATCTAATGGAGAGTGAAAACGTCTACGATGCTGTGGACTTCAAAAGTATGTGATTCAAGAAAGCCTACGTTTTTGTAACCCTAGCTATCTTTCCTGTATGTCAACATTCGGAAAACTGCCTACAGTTACTGTTTCAACCTAACACTCAACGTATTTTCAATTCGAGACAATTTAAGCAGAATTTTAGAAACATCGGGCACGTTTTTTGTTTTAAAAAATTCAATTCCCTTTGAATTCAGCAATTTATTTGCTGTTCTAATTTAATTGATGCACATCGATAATGCTAATTTTTATCTTCCAAGCTTGTTCTGATTCTTTTATGCTTTTAAATACTTAGAAACTAAAAGAAGCATCGTTGAATCGATTAGGGATTGTAAAATTAAAAAGGTTAAATATACGACACAATTGCTTTAGCGTTTCTTAATTGTTTAAGCTGTTCCGATCAAAGCGAATAACAATCAAATGTAAAATGCTGATATAAATTCCCATTTTAAGTTTTAACTTCTAATTTTAAATATATTGTCTAAGCTGTATGTTAAAATAAATCCTAAAGTAGGTAATTGCAGTCACATCTAAAAGCATAAAAACACAGATTAATATTTTTAAAAAGGAAATTTCATAATTTTTTCAGATTATATACTACATGTTGAAGTGATGGAAAATACACATACATTAAAAAACCCTAAAATTAAATACAGTTCTCACACTGCTGATAAAATCATCTCATATTCTACAAAATTGATTTTACCAAACATCTGATTTTCATAATTGGTGGCTTGAAATGTAGACTTTTTATTAATTCAAGTGATATGTTCCCAAAATATCGGTGGTTTGTATTAGATCCTTGATGGAATGAAAATAAATTTGGTGCTACGATTTTGTTGAACTTTATTTTGTTGGAAAAAGTAACATGAAAATATATTGTAGGTAGGTATTTTAATTAACGCCGCACTGGAGCAACACGTCTCATCACCATCAAAACTTCTGCAATATCTTGATGACGAGATATATCGTAATTAGGAAAATTGATCAGATCGTGATTAACGAGATATCTCATCGAAAGATTAGACTTAGAGGTTAGAGAAAGACCACTTAGAGGTATCTTATTAGCGTGGCACTGGTGCAACACAACGGGCTATTGGCGACGGTCTGGAATCCTTCCCCAAGGGAAAGATCCGAGGATACCACCACGTAATTTTGAACCACGGTCAGATGACGAGGTCACACCTGAGCTGGCACCCCACTCTCCAAACTTCCACACCACGCCAACGTGAGGACATTTGAGGCCACGACAGATTTAACGTGCACCAGTCCCCTTTGTACACGACGGTCTTTGGTTGGATTCGAACTAGTAACCCTCCGGTTGCTAATCCGTTACTCTTCCAACAGGGCTACCGCGACCTTTAAAATACGAGATGGAAATGTCGTTTTGATTGTCGTTCCTATTGGTTTTTATATTTTTGTTTATAATTTGTTCTTATATTTTTGTCCATAAAAAGTAGTTTAAATGATATAGAAGCTTTAAAGTGATTTCATTTATAAATATAACATCCATACTATAAAAGTGAATGCTTGAAAAGAATCCACGGGAAAATCACATTTTTTGCAGAACTTTGAACCATCTACCGCTTTTCACTGAAACTTCAGCGCTTAAAGGTACTGCACACCCTTAGACTATTTTGACTGAAATGGCAAACCTATAACTATAGCAGTAACATTTCAAAAACAAAACTACTGGAAGTACAAGCTAAGTACCTTTCCTCCGAATCCTTTGGTATCATTAAGAGTAAAGTATAGACATCGTTTTTTCTTTCCCTGTGCCATCCTCACGTTTGAAAACCACATGAGCTTTATAAATTGAAAGAATTTTTTCTCCAAGGATTAAAAGCAATGATTCGGTATTTTTTTTATTGCGTTTTAAATCACTGGTATCAGATGTACCCTGCGACTGATGGAACAGAAGGAAATAAACCGTTCAAAAGGAAAATAATATTTTAAAATGCTTCTCTTCAATGATGCTCAATGTTCTTTGAACCTGTGTTAGAACTTCAAATAAATATAACATGATTCTTTAGTTGATAGCGGCTTGGATCTGGTGCTTTGGAGTTTATTTATGCTTAGTTTTAGATTTTCTACCACATCATTCTTTCCACGAAATACGAAATAACTTGAGGGGATTGGAAAAGTTCGATTCTAGCATTGTTAATTTACTTAATTTATGTATACTTTTCTCAGAGTAGTTACCGTTTTGAATTTTTTTCAATAATCAACGGAGCACAATGGGTTTGCCCACTGAGCTAGTAACCTGCGAGTTGTTGGTGGAGCAGGTTCGATTCGTCCCTGCGTGTAGCTCTTCTGTGTCAGTAAAACTTTCGTTGTGTGTCTATGTCCATTTACTTGACGTTGTTATTTTTGCAGTTTGACCAAATATGGTCATTGCGCCATAAAACACCAACCAGGCAGCCTCAATCGACATTCTCTTATACTGAAGTGAAGATTTATTATTAATATGCATACATTTTCTAAATATGTATATATCATTGACTAGAAAACAATCGACATTCACGTATACTGAAGTGAGGACTTATTAATAGGTGTAATATTTTTTAAAAATATGTATATAACATTCACTAGAAAATCAATCGGCATTCTCTAATACTGAAGTGAGGATTTATTGTTAATGCGCATAACACACACACGCATTTTTCAAATATACACATATTTTTTAAAAATGTGTATATAACATTCACTATAAAATCATTCGATATTCGCTAAAAATGAAATGAGGATTTATTATTGATAAGCACAACATTTTTAAGTATGTATATAACATTGACTGGAAAATCAATCGACATTCACTTATACTAAAGGTTGGATTTATTATTAATCTGTATAACATTTTTGAAACATGAATATAACATTGAGTAGAAAAGGATAAAATTCTTTTTTCATTTTTGTTCTTAAAAATTATTTGTTTAAAAAAATGTTTTATGTAAAATAAAAATAATTGCACCACATACAAGATTGACTTTTAGTGTAAGCAACAAACCAAATTATCTACGAAGATTTTACTCCTGCTGTGGAAATGCTCTAGCATGATACATATCGGGTGTTATCTTAAAATGTAGTTTATAGCCATTTTAGCAACATTTGGCATTTAATATAATTAGCATTGACCAACCAACTATCATGTATCAACTTTTTATTGGCGAAGTATTGAAATCGTAATTGAAAGACAAGCCAACTGAAGTCACGTTCAAGAAACACATATAGCCACAAAACACTACCGCCACCTATATTTAGCTTGACATAAAATGCCTCTCGTAACAAAAAGGTCTCTGCCCAACCACTCACTGCAGCAGAATGCAACAAAACATACGACATGTGCATGCGTACTCCGCTTCTGTACAGAAAACATGTTGGTGTGCATGCGTACTGCCAATTTAGTGTCGCAGGACATGTTCGGCCAATGCGTGGCTTGCCTTTAGTATAATCTATCATGCTTGTAAAAGATGTGAAGATTTTACTTTCCAGTTTAAAGTAATTTAGAAATGTATGAGTGGAGAATGCTCGTTTCGGGAAAATCGAGCTTAAAAGTCAATATTCGAGTCTATTGAACTGATGTTTATGTTCTTAAAATTCCTAGAAGTTAAAACGAAAATGAAGGACATAAAATCTCTCGAAGTCCCTAAAAACTTCTGAATTTATATTTTTGAAAATTTTGAGTACCTACTCTCTTTACAAAAATCTCTAAAGTGTCCAATTTCAATTGAAAGGAGAAATACTGAGAGAAATAGTTTCGATGAATGAATATGAAATACAATATATATGAAATTTTATTCTGTAGACCAAATGTATTATTGATAGAAATATATCCTTACTCTTTTATCAAGTCTCCAAACATTTGCAGTGCCGCTTTACAATACCGAATTATCCGCTCTTAGTAGAAGTATTACTTAGAAGAATTTACCATTATATGTATTGGAAAAAGCCATTAGGAGGAAGATCATTATGTATATAGCAGAATTCCATTATATATTCAGTGGGAAAACCCACTAACTCACGGTTTTCTCACTACTATTATATATCCAATAGAATACAATTATGCATCCAGCAGAATACTATTATATATAGAGAGCATGGTAAAGCACTTATACACCTGATACCTATCAAACTGAGATAGCTAGAGATATGAAGTGATGAATAGGCGTTGTAATGTGACTATGCTCTAAACAATGGGATCACTTGCAACAATCCCATAGTGGTAAAAATTGGAAATAAGTATTCCTATCTCGAAAACTATTGATAGGTAGGTAGGTGAATTAACGTCGCACTGGAGCAATCCCACCGGCTATTGGTGACGGTCCGAAATCAATCCCGAAGGGAAATATCGAAGGAAAACGCCTCTTAATTTTGAATAACGGTCAGATAACGAGGTCAACACCTGTGCTGGCACTCCACTCTCCAAACTTCCACACCCCGCCGACGTGAGGGCATTTTAGGCCACGGGAGATTCAACATTCACCATCCCCCTTATATACGGGTTTCCCACAGGTCTCTAAAGCATAAGTACAAAATTCGGTGTGAATGGGTCAAACGGTGATCGTAATAACCCTCAATATTATTCCTGTGAGAATTTCGAAGTGATTTTAACCCCCTCTACACACCCAGAACAAACCGAACGGCTGTTAATATGTAGCTTATGTTTTCCACTTAGTTCTAAAGCATAACAGTACCAAATTTAGTGTGAATTGGTCAAACGGTGATCGTAATAACATTCATTATTATTCCTATGAGGATTTCGAATTGATTTTAAACCCCTCTGCAGACCCAGAACAAATCGTACGGAGGTTAATATGTAGCTTGTGTTTCCCCCAGGGTTCTAAAGCATAAGCGTACCACATTTGGGGTGAATTTGTCAAACGCTGATTGTAATAAAACTCAATATTATTCCTATGGGGATTACAGACTACTTCCGAAATCAACCAATCTGCACTACGGAGAAGAGGTATCAAGACAGGTAGAATCCCTCACTACTAGGAAGAGAGAAATGCACACAGGAAGGAGTCGATCAAAATATTAGGAACTATCTATATTTCCCATTCAGCAATTACACTATCTTCCAAAACTTGTCTCAAATTTGGATATTAAACTTAAGTTCGTATTAAAGATCTGGTGAAAGAAGTAAGCACTAAGTGTGTGTGTTCTAGTCGGAAGTCATTACAGTTTTCGAAATTCCGATGATCAAACATCAGCTAACGTGAATGTATTTGAGATAGAACTGAATTTCGGACTTTGAACGAACTCTTGATCTGCAGTTTGACTTTAGATGTTTGATTTTCAAACTAGTGATAGTAAACATATATCACGGACAAAAGCTGAAGTGTGGGCGCTCATCTCTTTCGATTGGGTAGGTAGGTATTTCTATTAACGTAGCACTGGAGCAACACAACGGGTAATTGGTGACGGTCCGGGATCAATCCCAAAGGGAAAGATCGAGGACAGTACCACGTAATTTCGAACCACGGTCAGATGACGAGGCAACACCTGAGCTGGCACCCCACTTTCCAAACTTCCACAACACGCCAACGTGAGGACATTTCAGGCCACCACAGATTTAACGTGAACCAGCCCCCTTTATACACGGCGGTCTTGGTTGGATTTGAACTCGCAACCCTCCGGTTGCTAATCCGTTACTCTTCCAACCGGGCTACCGCGGCCCCTGTTTCGATTGGGATTTCATCGCTGAATGTAATGTAACCTATTGCGCTTTCTTATTGTGGTGGGTACAGTTTTAATATTTGTAAAATTACAGATACCCCCATCTTAAAAACTATAAAATATATTTTAAATAATATTCCGTTAGATAATTTGAATAAAAGATGTGTGGTCCAGATTACGTCCGGATCATCATTGTTTCTATCCTTTTTGGTAGATAGGAAGTTGAATTAAAGTCGCTCTCTGGAGCAACACAGAAGGCAACGGTCCGGGTAGGTTGGTAGGTATTTCAATTAACGTCACATACGGTGCAGGTTTAATCCCTCGTGGTCTCAAATGTCCTCACATTGGTGTGGTGTGGAAGTTTGGAGAGTGGGGTGCCAGCTCAGGTGTGACATCGTCATTTGACCATGGTTCAAAATTACGTGGTGTTGTCCTCAGGTCTTTCCCTTGAGGGATTGATCCCGGACCGTCACCAAAAGCCGGTTGTGTTGCTCCAGTGCGACGTCAATTAAGAAATACCTAATTACCATACCTAAAAAGTTTTTCACAATTTAAAAATCCTTAATCGTGTTGCAGACGGCGCAGGTTCGATTTCTGTCAGGTGCATTCGTCCCAGGGTGTATTTCTTCTGTGTCAGTAAAAACTTTCATTGTTTCTATTATTGCTATTGTACATCTGTCTGGCGCAGCATGGCCAAATATGGCGCTTGTGCGTGCAATAAAACCCCAAATCCAACCAACCAACCTTAATCGCGAAGAAAATTAAAAGGGGTTTTACTAATATGGTTGGTTGGTTGGTTGATTTGGGTTTTATGGCGCAAGATCGAAAAGAGGATAAGCTGCGCCTTTACTAACATGATACAAATAAAATGATGAAAAATCCATCGAAATTGATTGATTTCAATTGCTCTTTTAATTAAATCCAAACTGCCTAATACAAGATAGTTGAAATGTTCTTAACACTGTCATCCCACAATAGATGCGACCAATAGACCCATCGGAGCAGATGCCTCGTACAGATCGATTGGTATACTACACTGGTGTACTAAACTTAAGGTACAATAAGGATTTAAGCTGCTGCGTTGTAAAGCTATATGGATGTGATACGAAAAGTGCTTCAAGAATTAAAGAACAGATGAGTCAAAACAAAACGACAATAATAACGTAAGCCGAATTGTAAAAAGTCAGAATTAAAGTGGTGGCACTGCACAAGGTGCCACGAAACAGAAGGGTAATTGTGAAAACCTGATAGTTGTCTCGACGAGGTATATCGTAATTAGCAAAACTGACCGGATTTTGATGGACGAGATACCACTTCATTGAAAAGAAACTGACCAGATCCAGATCTCGTCACCATCAAAACTTCTGCAATATCTTAATGACGAGATATCTCGTTATTAGAAAAATTGACCAGATCTTGATGGACGAGATATTTCTTGATTGAAAAAACTGACCTCATCGAAAATGGGCAATATTTTCATCATTCGGATTTCAATCGGCATTCTTTATGACGAGACATCTCGTTCGTTAGCAAAATCGATCAGATCTTGATTGATGAGATATCTCGTCGAAACCACTTGGAGGGTTGAACGAAGAGAAGAGGCGATCCTTAGTAGACTGTATGACCACCTCGAAAAGTACTGCAGGTTTTGCATCGCGTTAGCATAAAGGGAATGAGGTTATGGAGGAGTTCCTAATGTAGGAGTTCCTGTGTTGGAGCCTCAGACGTTGCGATTCGAAAATTTGAATATGTACCAACTTTCTATTGAATATCCTCGGTTATGCAAATCGCCAGATTGTTTCGTTTAACTTTGAGGTTGTAACCTATAAAATAAATGGTTTCCTTTAAGTTTTGCAGGCTTGTCTATAAAAGTTCAACTACGCGTGAAATATGTAGGTTTAAACTTACGAATTTTCCCTTTTATATATCTGCTCTCGGCTTGAAACATATTCTCTTTTGACGAAGTTTCAGTTATCAAAACGAATATTCTATTCAAGTAGTTCATTATGCTCATTAGTGATTTTACAGCTCTTGTCAGCACGAAATTAAATGGACTATAAAGTAAAAAGGATATTGTTTTTATAAGCGGGGAAGCTCAGTTATCTCAGAGACAGAGCTGTCCAACAATTTATGAGTAATTACAGCAGATTAAACTTTGGCGTATTTTTTCTTCCAGGGAGCTATTCATAACGGGCAAGATGTTTTGGTACGTTTTTGAATTATGTCCTCCCAACTAAAATGACACACGAAAACACGAAAAAGAGGGGACGGTTTTGTTTTACTTTGCGATGCGTAACAGAAGTGTTCTCATGGGTTAAGAGCCACAACAGAGTCGTTATCATTACCTCGGGGTGTCGTTATTATTTTCTTTTTTACGCAAATTAAGAACGACTTTCTTTCAACAATGCACTGGTTGAATTTCTTTGTTTAGATAAGGTGTTTCTAAATTACCCACTACAGATATACTGTTATTCTTATTATACACTGTTTCCAAAATTTAAGCACGCGACAGTAAATTTGACATAACTGAAAAAGTTATATATTAATTGAGTCAAAATTTCACATGAAGATAGGCAATTTGGTTACCGATTCGACTAAAACTATAGTAAACAAAATATATTTCTGTGTATTTTAATGATTTATATAAGTACAACACATTTCACACATTCAAAAAATTATGAGTTGTACAAACAAACGAAACGTACTTTAATAAAGAATGCGACCACCCCTGACCTCCATACAAGCTCCGCAGAGACATTCCATACTTTCAATTAGGTGGTCAAGCGCACCCGAGAGCAATAACTACCATTCCTCTAATAGGACAGTTTCCAGCTCTTTTAGAGTAGTTGGAGGGGGTATACAAGTAGAGACAGCACGTCCAAGGGTATACTTTCGATGGAGTTGAGGTCTGGCGAATATGGTGGCCACACCATGCGAGCAATGCTTTCACTCTCAAAGTACTCATCCACCATGTTTGATGCATGTGAACGTGCATTATCACCCATAAGAAGAAATAACGAACCAACTGCTGCAACATTCAGTCTCACAATGGGGTGAAATATTTTATCCCGATACCTTTCAGCCATCACAGTACCTCCTGTGAAGACGTGCAGGTCGATGAGATAGCTCGAAGGAAATCCAGACCACACTAAAATACTGGCAGTACTAAAGTCGTGGTGTTCAATGATATTACTGAGCTTGTTCCGTATTCTTTGTTCTCTCCAGCTAATTTATACGCCTATTATCGGAATCCAGGCCAAATTTTGACTCATCCGTGAACAGTTTGTAGGACCATTCCAATGCTTTCTAATTCGCATGATTACGACACCACTTCAACCGTGCTCTTCTAGCTTTGACGCTTAAAGGGACACAAATTCATGGTACCTGGGCATACAGTCTTCCCATATGTAGCCTTCGCCGCACAGTAGCGGCAGGTATTGACCTTCCAATTGTTGTAGTAACCACTGCTCTCAGAGTTGACCGGTCGCTCGTCGATTGCGCTTAGCCAATAAAGGCATACTTATCATCAGAGGGCGTGGTAATCCTTGGACGACCGGAAACAGGTCTACCGGTCGGATAAATGACGGATAACTGACCCACTCGTTTGAAATTGTTTCCATTGACAAGAAAAAACAGAGTGGTCAACACCAAAGAAAATAGAAATGTAACCAACTGCAGATGTGTGGACTGTTCATCCACGGTTTCCTTGTAGCCCTTCGTGAGCAGTCAAAATCATAATGTTCACAGTTACTTTAGAGCAGAAGATTCAACTGTTCAATAGTGAGTAGGAATGTGTAAGTAATTGAATTTAAGTCGCACTGGAGCAACACAACGGACTACTGGCGACGGTCAGGGATCAATCCCGAAAGGGAGTAAGAAGGAAAATGCTCAATTCAATCAACGTTCAGCGAGCAGTTGCTTTCAGCATCCCTTTGTGTTCGTCTCTAAAACCGACGGGTAATTTCCAACGTTAAAAGTTCGTTTGAGAGTTCTGTTCGATAGGCGTCCAGACCTATCGCAGGATAGTTCGATAGCTCAATAGAATAATGTTTCAGAGCCGACAAATCAGCAGTTCTGTAGTGAGTATAAATGATGTACAATATTTTGAATAGTTGATTCGCAACATTGTTCACACTAGAGAACAGTTTCTTCAACTACCACGATCTGAATGTCCTTTGTGTTCGCCTTTAAAACCCACAATCGACGGATAACTTCGAGAGTTACATGGTTGTTCAGGAGTCCAGATAGATTGGAGTCCAATGTAGCGAATGTGCTTACATTACATGCTACAGGTCGTTAGAGAATACGCTGCTTCATAGAGCTACACTATTCTAACTAATCACACTCTGCCTTGCCTTGTGTCGTGGTAAGCAGTACTGATTTAAATGAGTGTGTCTATCATAAACAGAACATGCCACCGTCGGTGGCATGCCAATCCAGAATGTTGCGTTGGATCGTATTGTATCACATCACATAGATTATATCGTGCAATATTGTATTGAATTTATAATCATGCTCATTGGATAATCAATCATTTCGGATTAGCAAGTCTCCATGAACCTCCATAAATTTCATCATGATAATAATTCTAACCCTCGATCACGTGTTAGTAGCCATATTTCTTACCACGACATTTAAAAACTAGAATTTTAGTTTTAGTTCTCCGTTTCATTCAAAATTACGTTATTTGCGTCATCTTATCTCCAACATCAAAGTAGGGATGACGCGATATGTCTTTTTCAAAAGTGTTTTTTGAAGCGCTATTCTCGTTTTTAACAAAATATCATTTATACATTTCAAATACAATAATGTACTTCTGAATTGGAGAAAAAGTTTTTTCGGATATTTTGCTTCCTGAATTCACAGGAGCCAATTTTCTGGAAAGTGCACCAACTCTCTCTCACTTGCATATATTTTGTACTACCTGAATTACCGGCTTTGCTCGGGTTAAACTGCTTGTAATTCATCGTAATATTACTCAATGTTATTCCTATGGGGATTTCGAATTGTTTATAGCCCCTTCTTCAGACCCAGGACAAATCGAACGGGGTTAATATATAGCCTGTTCCAGCAGGATTCTAAAGAATGAATATACCGAATTTGGTGTAAATTGGCATCACAGTGATCGTAAAAATACTCAGTATTATTCATATGGAAATTTCGAATTGTTTTTAGCCCCCGTTGCACGCCCAAGACAGATAGAACGGGGGTTAATATGTAGTCAACGTTACCCGCAGGGTTCTAAAGAATAAGTATACCAAATTTGGTGTGAATTGGTCGAACGGTGTAGATTTGTGAAGAGAACAGACAGACAGACGCTAACTCTGCTATATATACATATAGATCGTAGTCCTATATTGCACTTATATACAACCCTGCACATTAGATTATCAATTGCTTTGATTATAAAGTCTCCATTGCGTTAGAATTTCATCATAATAATAATTCTAACTCTCTAGCCCTTGTTAGTAGAGATGTTCCTCATCCACGTGATTTTATGGTGATCGATAGGCTTTTTCATGTCACGATGTTGTTAGGGAGAAAGCTCTTATGTAGAACAGAAGTGTGTCAATTTCACCACCGGGGCAAATGTCCGTATTAATTTGTCCAAAACTCTTTTGATGGAAATGGACCAGGTCTATTGAAGAGTGCTTCTTTCCTGTTTCAACCTGCTGCTTTCTGGGAGAATGTTATTTTAGAACGTTATGTTAGATAGTTTTATTTTTCATCGAAGCGGAGGGGAGATGGCGCACAAGGAGAGATGACGCAATGGGGTATTACTCGGATACTACTCGCGACATTCGTCGAAACTTTTATTTCTCTTTATTTAGTAACTTCAGAAGATTTAGTAAAGCATGTTGGGTCATGTTCGCATTCAAGCCACAGTTTTTATTATCGATTGAATAATTGAAAGCTCAAAAGATGCCCTTGTAATTTTAAAACATGTATTTGACTTTATCTTATCTTTAAATTTTTATTTTAATTGTTCAGGAATGTGAGGAATAGTTAGGTAAGTTTAGGAGTAAGCTGTGTGATATCGGCCATGTTATCATTTTTGTTATCGAATGACTGAGTGAGTTGTCTGTTCTTGATATTTGGGAGGCATGACGCACCTATTGTCTGAGTACGATGACTCACTGATGTTATTTAATGTTGTGTAGAAAGGTGTGTTAGAACCCTCCTATAGTCATTGGATTGTTAAAAATTGATTGTTTTGCGATATATTTTGTTAGACATTTTTAAACATATTTTTAATTTGCTAGATAAATTAGTTTCCTACTTTGATACACTCGATTTGATCATGCCACGTATTTATTTTAGAAATATTGAAAGATAAGTAAGGCTAGGTGGTCCCAAGAAGCGTCAAGACACAAGCTATTTACGATATATACGTATTCTGGAGAAATTGGTACTCTTGAAGCACAGCGCATTTAGAGTATACCAGATGCAAAACTTTGGAGAAGAAATATGGACATTTTGCCAAAGGTTCATTGGAACCAAGTGATAAGACAATTCAGTGGTCACTTTTTCTATATTCTCACAAATGGGTTTCAGTGGAGGGTGATTATGAGTGTTTAATCAAATTCGTACAAAAGAAAGTGCTGTGACTGCTTTTCGAATAGTAACGCTAGCTTTTCAAGCCTCCAAGTGGTTTCAACGATATATCTCGTCCATCAACGTCTTATCAATTTTTATAATGGCAAGATATCTCGTCTCCAAGATATTGCTTATTTTTTTATAATGACGAGATATCTCGTCCATCAAGATCTCGTCAGCTTTGCGAATGATTAGATACCTCGTAGAGACAGTCACTAGGAGGATTAATTGCCTTTTCCTGCAGTTTTATTCTGATGGTTTAATGTTTAATATTTTTATGCTATGTTTTCTATGATCTGTTGTCTTTTATTGTGTATTAAAGCTAAGGTTGTTTGTAGTGCCTGTGGTATTGGAAATAAATATGATGCTATTAGAGGGCAAGCTGTGATGTAGTGCAGAGATGTGAAATTTTCATCACGGGAGCAAATGTCAGTATTAATTTGTCCAAATCCTATCAAAGTGGAAATGGACTCCCCTAAAGAAAAGTGTCTTTTCCATGACCCACCCTGTGCTTTCAGTGATACTCTTGGCAACATCTCGTGAACTTTCATGCCTATCTTCCCCTCGTCCCATTTGTTGAAGAAGAGTGTCTTTTCCTTGGCCCAATCTGTTGCTTTCAGTGATACTCTTGGCAACATCTCGTGAACTGTCATGCCTGTTTTCCCCTCATCCCATTTATTTTGTCCCGCACCAAGAAGCCATCGAATGATTTCCCTCCGACAGTACGCAATGGATTCTGGAACTGCAATATTTCACGACGATGAACTGGACAGAGTGGCGAATTCCCACTAAGACCAATAGAGCTTCAAACGTATCCAATTCAACATACTAGTGGAAACTATGAGTCTCGTAATGATATATATAAGTCTCCTTCACTGACGTTATTGAATTCCGCAGCTTTAGATAGCAAGTCTACTACTCATGGATGTTGTATTTGGCAGTCAGCATGTGCAAGTTTCTCAAGAATTTGTTTCATGTGCCACAGTTACACTAAGATTCACATTTTAAACTTATTATAATCTACGAATTCAATCCAAAGTTTGCAACCCTCCAAGTGGTTTCGACGAGATATTTTGTCCACCAAGATCGGACTGATATTGCTAATGACTAGATATCTCGTCATCAATAATGCAGATTCAATTCCAAAAGATGAAGATACTGCCGTATTTTTTATGACAAAATCAACATCAAGCCAATTTTTTCATGACGAGATACCTAGTCGAGACAACCACCAGGAGGGTGAAATAGTATTTCGTTGGCGTCTCAAAACATTCTTTTCTCATTAACAGGGCCCGGTATTTGGTTATTTCTCATCGCTTGATTGTAGTTCGTATTCAAAAAATCGGAAATTCTCTTTGTAATCTGATTCCAAAAATATTTAAAATTTAATTTTGGTCATTTTTCAGTATTTTTCATTTTCCTCCTGCAATACATAACGAGTTCAAGAACGAGAGTCCTGCAATACGACGATGAACTGAGCTGATTGGAGAATTCCCACCATGCCCAGTAGCGCTGCAATCCTACTTCATTGAACCTACCAGTCAAGCATATAAGTCTCCGTAATGAAACAGATAAGTCTCCAAGACTGACGCTATTGAATTTCTCAGCTTTAGATAGCGAGTCTGCTACTCATGACGACGAATTCTGCAGTCAACATGTACCACGGCTCCCTATATATACTATATATATATAACACTTTGTCTCTAACTACTAACACCATCGCACGCTCTAGTGCCTTGTGTCGAGACACTACTAGTTTAGATGAATATGGTTGAAATGAATTGAGCGTGTCACCGAGATACGGATTTATATTATATTATACAATCTCATACTATATATACAACATGCATATTAAAGTCAATCTCTTATTAAATCTATTATTAAGTTCTCCTGGGGAATCTATAAATTTCTCCATGCCTGCTATTTTGACCCTCAAGCCTTTATTAGAAGCAATGTTCTTGAGCCACGAGATTTTAAAGTTTGTGTATAAAGCATATCTCATGTGCCGCAGTTTCACTAAGATTTACATTTGGTAATTATTTTTATCTTCGAATTCGATTCATAGTTTTTCATTGGCTTCTCAAAACATTTTTTTCTAATTAAAAGGGCCCTGATTTTGTTGTTTGGTCATCTTTCGTTAGTTCGTAGACACTGGAATAGTCAATGACATGTCGGTAGTCACCACAGATCCTCAACAGTTCGTCTCATGTGTCACAGTTCCATTATGATTGACATTTGGTTTTATTATATTTGAATTCGACCCATGGTTTTTAAATCATATTTCATTGGCGTCTGAAAGCATTTTTATAATTAACAGGGCCCAGATTTTATTGATAGGTCATCTTTTGTTAGTACTTTGTAGACATGCTCGAATAGTCAGAATTCCCGTTTGCAATCTTCAGATTCTGAAAATGTAGTTTGTTTTGACGAATTTTTTGTTATTTTTTGGTATTTTTGATTCTTAAGTCATTTTTGAGATTTTTAAGGAAGAGTTTGGTCATTTTTCGAGATTTCAGCATGTTTTACTTTCGTGTTGACCCACATTTTTGTAGAAACATTCTCAAAATCTTTCATCCGCAGTTTCGTTTATTCCTACAAAACACGGTACAAATTGCTCATCTGCTAGCTTCTGGCGCCCAAAGAATCCGTGATTTTCGTATTTTTTGACGAAAAACAAATCCGTCCAACGATTTTTTTATTAGTGGGTGAGCACGAGGAAAGAATGGGGGTCGGAGGGGATTTTCTCTGGTTTGTCAGAAGAAAACGAAACATCACACACTTTAGGTATTTCCAAATGTTAAATGTTAAATCCCAAACGCCTTTATCAGCGGAGTCCAGGTGAGAAGATTTCGGTCGCTTTTTTCATCATTGTAGGGGCAGCTAGTTACGCGAGGGAGTCACTTTGTGACTCTTTGGGCTGCGGTCAGAAGTCAAGGATCTTGTGTTCACACTTGACAGTGATGTACTGCTGTTTCTCGGGGATAGATTCAAATGAAACGCTTAATAATGCCAAGATCTGGACCATCTAAGTGGTTCAAAATTACGAGGCGTTGTCCTTGGACCTTTCACTTCGGGATTGATCCCGGACCATCGCCAATAGCCCAATGTGTTGCTCCAGTGCGACGTTAATTAACTACCTACCTACCTGCCTGAACCGTCTAAAGCAGTGTTTCTCAACCGCAGGGCAGAGGCCCTATATCGGGCCTTGACGTCAATTACACCGGGCCGTAAAAGGTTCTGGAATTTATCATTTTTGTTATTTAACCCTCCTGGTGGTTGTGCCGACGGCGCATCTCGTCATAAGCGAAACTGACCAGATCTTGATGAACGAGATATATAATCATTAGAAAAACCGACTAGATCTTGATCTCGTCATTATCAAAATATTGGCAATATCTTGATGACGAGGTATCTCGCCAATTTTTGATGATTAGCAAAATTGGTCAGATCTTGATGGACGAGGTATTTCGTCAAAACCATTTGGAGAATTAAGCATTTTACACAAAAAGCAGAAAATACCTTTTTCATTGCGTGGTTCAAATAATTTGATCACATAAATCATTTGATCCCTGACATCAATTACACCTAGCCATGGGAGGTTCTCCTGGAATTTGCCATTCTTGTTTTTTTATCCCTTCTGATGTTTTATCTTCACGTCGAAAACTGCTGTGAAGTGACCACCCTCTAATGCAAAAACCTATTACAAATTGTTACCAGTTCTTGGCAAAGGAGGCTTTTTTCCCAATTCCATCTTCATTCCCTTAGAGTAACATGGTAGTTTTATCTCGACGAGATATCTCGTCATTAGCAAAACGGCAGATCGTGATAAACGAAATATATCGTCGAAACCACTTAGAGGGTCAAGTATTTTCCCCAAAACACACAAAATACATTTTAAGTATTGCGTGGCTCTAATGATTTGATTACCCACTCTACATAGTAATTAGCTGTCATCAGAGTTTCAATGCCCACCCAGAGTAGTTTCGGGGCCGCGGTAGCCCAGTTGGAAGAGCAACGGGATTAGCAACCGGAGGGTTGCGAGCTCGAAACCCGGTCCAGCCAAAGACCGTCGTGTGCACGGGGGCTGGTGCTCGTTAAATCTCTCGTGGCTTGAAATGTCCTCACATTGGCGTGGAGTGGAAGTGTGGAGAGTTGGGTGACAGCTCAGGTGTTGATCTCGTCGTATGGCCGTGGTTCAAAATAACGAGCACTTGTCCTTGTATCTTTCCCATCGGGATTGATCCCGGACCATTCCCAATAGCCCATTGCGTTGTTCCAGTGCTACGTTAATTAACTACCTACCCAAAGCCATTTCCTAGTTATTTGTTAAATTCTCATATCTGTAATTGAGGGGCACATTAATAATGATATTAATTTTTGCACTATCAAAATTCAAAATATAAGGAAAACAGGTATCATTGTCCTCTCATCTATTCTCCCTCAAGATTACTAATCCCATGATTTAATTGAAATTTATGATGCATTTTTAATTGAAAAAAACCGTTTAATTCTACGGTATCTAATACTTTCAACACTGAAAATTAAAGTCTTGATTACACGTATAATCTCCTTAATATCTCCCCCAATTTATTATTCCCATCTCTATAAGATATGCTTAGAAATCATTCTTCTTTCAATGTCCATAGGCACGAAAGTAATTACTGAGTGTTTAAGTCTTTAGTTCCTTGTAGCATTACTATTTATATAGCTCATTAATTTGAAACAAAATTTTAATTTGTGTTTTTTCTCGTACACCACAATTTAATTCGGCGAAAATTGCTTTACTTGATCTCTTGTTTTACATTAAATTAAATCTTATCTGAATTCTTAGTATTCAGTGATTTATGCATTTTCGCTAACTGCTGACCCTATCTGCAAATCTTACGATTCTACGATTGAATATATTCAGGGAACTAGTTGATTATTGAAATTATACTCTTTGTTAGCTATTTGAGAAATATCTGTTGTTATCGTCATTGTAGATTTAACCAGAGCGCTCACAAAAGACCCCTAGGTAAAGGACAGTACGCATAAGATAAATAAGTTGTAGTCGTCCAAACAGGTTTGCGCGGCCCGCAAATAAGATAAGACCCTCCAAATATTTTTTTATCAAGCGCTCCAGATACGGCCCTCCAAACAGATTTACCCGGTCTGCTGGCTAAGTACGGCCCCTTTGGAAAAAAATTACCAGGCCTGCCGAACATATATGGCCCTACAGAAAGGTTATATCCATAAAGGTTATATCCGTATTATATACAAAAATGCTTACTTATATATCCTTTCATGTACACAAAATATTCATATATCCCAAATGTACACAAAAAAGTTGTAAACAGAGACTAAAATTTGCATAGCGCAAAATACACTTCACTAGAAAAAACTGAAAGAAAAATGGGTGCACAATATATAGAGTGGTTACTGTATATTGAATTGAAAGTTTTGAGCTGTTTAACTAAAACCATGAGCGTCTTCTTCCTTCATTAGTAGGTGAAGAATTCTAATACATTTATAATTCGCAAAGAGAACTTATCTTTTTCTCTTCTAAGAGCGCTAGGAAACGCTTCTCAATATTTCATAAGCTGGTACATAAATATCATGTGATAGCCCAACAGTACATAAGACGAGTTATAAGGAACCTAGTCTGAAAGTTGCATACTGTAGAATAATTTTCACAAAGGAACTGAAAGAAAAAATGGGAGCACTATATATCGAGTGAGTACTTAGTATTGAATCCACAGTTCTGAATTGCTTAACCCGTCTGGTGGTTGTCTCGACGAGGTTTCTCGTCATTAGCAAAACTGACCATATATTGATGGAAGAATTATCTCGTCATTAGAAAAACTGACCAGATCTTGTTCTCGTCATTAGAAAAAATCGGCAGTACCTTTATGACGAGATATCTCGCCAAGTATTAGCAAATTTGTCAGATTTTGATCGACGAGATATCTTGATCACTTGAAGGGTCAACTAAAACCATGCACGTCTTTTTCCTTCATTAATAGATGAAGAATCCTTATACAATTTTAATTCCCAAAAGGGACTTTTATTTCTCTTTTGAGAGCACTATGAAACACTTGTCAATATTTCATAAGTTGATACGTAAATATCTCCTGATACCCCAACTGTACACAAGAAACGTTGTAAATAACCGAGTCTGAAAGTTGCATATCTCTGAATAGCATTCACGAGAAAAGAAATTGAAAGAGAAAAATGGGAGCACGATTTACCGAGTGATTACTGTATTTTGAATCCAAAGTTCTGAACTGTTTAAATGTAACCCCGCACGTTTTTTCTATCATTAATAGATGAAGAATCCTTATACAATTCTCTGATATATTCCCAAGAGGAACTTATTATTTCGCTCTTCTATGGGAGCCATGAAACTCTTCTCAATATTTCATAAGCTGGTAAGTAAATATCTCCTGATAGCCCAACTGAACGTAAGGAAAGTTATAAAGAACCTAGTCTGAAAGTTGCATATTGCAGAATACCCTTCATTTCCATGAGAAAAGAACTGAAAGAGAAAAACGGGGTTTCATCCCGCAGATAGCTACTCACTTTCATTTCTTTTTAGAAAGTAAGGAGAGAAAATTAGTAATGGAAATATTTGCAGCGGATATCAACTTATGTGAGATTACGTGCCGCTTTTTTTTCTCGGGTGAAAAAGGAGCTCATATTCTCAGAAGAGAACAGTTCTCCCTTGTTTTAGCAGAGCTTAAGTAGACAAGCTTCATTTGTTTGAATGATCAAACACATCATTTCGAGCATGGAGATGTTAATGAAGCAGGGACTACAGAAGAATAAAAATTTTAATGTTATGGGAATAAAAGAATACAAAATGGATGGGAATACTTTGAATTATAATAATATATGTGGAAAACACAAAAAAATTGGTTGTGTTTTTCTTTAAACGCATATTTTATATGAAAGAAATTTACTCTTTCTTTTTGTAAAAGATGAAGACTTGAAATTTGAAATTCAGAATCAAGAATCGATAAAATTTATGTGGGTATTCATTAAACCAGTAATGTAGTCGGCATTTTATTTCTGGGAGGTAAAGTTAGAAATACGATTTTTTATGCCAAACGAAGATCTGGTTCGGGAAATCTCTGGAGCCATTCCAGACATTTCCAGGTACATTTGATGTGTATTCCATCTCATGTAGGAATACCGGATAATGAAATGGTTGACGGACTTGCGTGGGCCGGATGTAACTAATATTTGCCAGAGGAAAACTCTTAGCTTTAAGAAATATAATCTTTAACAAAAAAAGGAAAAGAAAGTCTAGAATAGGGCGCCCCTACACCATTGGTATATAGGATTAAGATCTAGATAAATAATCAACTTCAAGGTTATGCAAAGAACAGAGCTTTTTAAAGATTTAGAACTTGTCACACCAAAGCATAGACGTGAACGCTATTGAGAGGTGCTTCAAAAAGTGTGACCAACACGTCGACTAGTAATCACGTGACTCTTCTGTGAACAATTGATTTGGTTGGCCAATTTGGATTCTTATCGCCTCCTTTGGCGATGCAATATCTTATGATAGGGTAGGAGTGTGAATGCGCGTTTCTATACAGTGGCGATAAAAGTGGTAAAATCTCCAAAGTCGACTACAATGTCGCGGGGACCAGGAGGTTACCGCGACATTGCATAGTATTGCTTACTCTACTTTTATAACACCTCTATGCACCAAAGCAATGAAATATGTGGCAGGAAAACAGATTTACCCTGATTGTCACTACTGTCAGGGTAACAGTTGTCCCAATCAAGGGTGAAGTACAGGACATAGATAGTCCTGACCATGTACTGTAGTGTTCGGGGTGTCATGGAAGGACATTAATGATGATCCGAGATAGTTTTTGACATTTTTTACAGGAAGAACATCATGGAACTGATTACCACGGATTTTCATAGGGGATAAGGAAAAAGGATCTGGCTAAAAAAATTTGTAAAACTTTCTCTAGATGGCTTTTTATGTCATATATAATTGGTAGAGTTTGAATATAACAGGCATTCTTAATACCGCTAAATTAGCAACGAAAATTATTTAAACCGATTTTTAGTTGAACTTTTCTTATTAGTATGCTTTGATTGGGTGGGGTTAAAGGACTTAAATCAGGTACTAGTTCCGCACTAGTTCAAGGAATAAAAATCTCAAGATATTTTGTATTTTGCATACAGGAGCGCCAACATTATTATATTTTTTACAGCATCACACAGTTGGGAAATACTTTTTCTGGAAGTATGAGATCGATTTTTAGTGCAAACAAACATACCAGACAGTCTGCGTGGATTTTACTTCTGCTGTCCAAATGCTATCGCATGATGTGTATCAAGTTTACCCGAGAATGTAGTTTATCACCGTTTTGGTGTTTGAACTCGGGTGTGGACCTCGTCATCTGACCGTGGTTCAAAATTACGAGATATTATTATTCTCGGATCTCTCCCTTCTGGATGGATCCCACACCGTCGCCAATAGCGGGTTCTGTTGCTCCAGTGCGACATTAATTCAACTATCTACTTACCTACCTACCTACCGTTTGGTGTTTAATCTAATTGGTGTTGGCCAATGAACTATAATATATCAATTCGGAATTTATTTTTTGGAATTTTTATTGACGAGGAGCTGAAATCATATTCGAAAGTAAGCCAATTGACGTCACGTTCGGTGTACGCACAGGTAACACACATTGCCGCAGAAACGCTATCACCACATATATTTAACTTGATAGAAAATGCCTCTCATATTATAAACTACAAAAAGATTATGTAGTCATAATGTGATGTGGGTAAAAGCAATACTACATTATTCTGAAATACCGTGACTCAGGATTCATACAATGGGACACAAAGTATACTTGAGATCATATACATATCTTTTTAAGTTTTGTTAACGCATGGAGAAGTACCTCGCAAATAAAAATGTAATGAATTTTTTTCATTTAACCACATTATTACTTCAAGATGACTTGCAGAAATCGATACATCACTACATTCTCAATTATAAGGGAGAAATTAGTTTTTATTTCTTATATTTCCACGGATATATTTTAGGGGTCCAGTTAATTATTTAATTAAAATATTTTGCCCTCTGCACTTTCAAAGTTCGACTAAATTAACAAGTTTCCCAGATGTGATGGTTTCGAATTTTTGTTTCCTTTTTAACAATTAGGGGACATCGAAACTTGTTAATTGGATACGCACGCATATATTTGCAAAGATTTTCAATCAATCAAAAAATTTGCATTCTATAATTAAACAAGCATGGATATAAGTAAATAAATAAAACAATCTTAAAAATGATGATGGGAATGAAATTAAATTGTGCAGGTAATATTTGCGCGTGTTTTGACTTGGGTAGTTTTTGTAAGCTGGACTTTTAACTCTTATGATTACACTGTGTATTTTAATCCTTTGTTTGAAAACGATTGTTTTAGAGACCCTAGTTTAACCTGAGTAGGGAACTAAATTTTTCTATATTTTTCTTTCACGTTATGCTATTCATTTTTCTGATATTTAAAAAATAGTTTGTGAATGCAGACATTATTCTTTTGTTGAAACATGTTTCTCATGATTTATTACGTTATTTTATACATTTACGTTTGAGTAATGATATAATGTGCGTAATGATCTCTATTACACCTTTTCTTTCTTAGAATTCCAGCGGCATTCCGAGAACATATTTTCAGTGAAATTGAGCAATTATATGAATGGCGCTTTTATGTACGATTCGTTAATAAACGTAACTTTAACTCTAAAAGAGAATTTATTTGTTAAGCAAAAATAAATTTGTAAAATTAAATTATTTTTAAAAGAAAGTATGATACCTTTCTAATCCAAATAGTCTAAGCTAAAGTACTTAATCTAATACAAATATCATATTAGTTAGTTGATAATAATTAAATGCTAAGAATTAATAATAAGACTAAATATTTATTCATTAAAATTTACCGGTCGCAAGTGCTAGGAAACAGCAAAAGCTTTCACTATACAAAAAATGTGACTTGTGTATTTGTTATGCTATTTTATTTTATTGCTATAAGAGCATATTTAATTCTTACTGAAAAATAAAGTGTAATACGTCTAGACGAGCTTCTTTATAAAGTAATCCAAGTATGCTGAACATGAATTTTTAAAATGTAATTTAATACGAAACTCAAAATTAACGACGTGAACACAAAGAATATGTAGTCCGCAAAAAAGTAACTTAATTAAAAGATAATTTCATTATTTTTACTATATTTTTCATTAAGATTATAAAGAAGTCATGTTCTCCTGCGTTTTATGAGGGCGTTGTAAACATAATGTTTAATGTTTTCAACGATTAATAATGGTATTAAAGTTAACACTGAGATGTAATATATAAGGTCAACTAGCCTTTTTACAAATGAGCAAATTTTGACATGGTAGATGCCTACTTTTCTACGGTATTAAAAAAATTCTTTGGTTATTGTTGAATACAGTAAAATTTCGATAAGTCGTCACCTGGACAACTCGTTATTTCGGATACGTTCGTCAATTTTTTCAGCCCTCTCTAGGTCTCGTAGACAGCAATGTCAATAAACCCTCGTTTACATGTCTCGAATTCAAATGCCATTATAAATGCGGTGTTAAACAAAATTTCAATACTATTAAATACGATATCAAACAAAATTCTCTGTGTGTGTGGTTATTCTTAAATACAGTAAAACCTCGATATATCGTCTCCTGGACCACTTGCCATTTCGGATAAGTTGTCAATTTTCTTCAGCCCAGTCTAGGTCTCATAGACAGTGATGTAAATAAAGTCTCGCTTGCCCTCGTAACGAATTCAAATACTATTAAATGCGATATTTAAAAAAATCAAAAGCTATTAAATACGATATTTTAAAAAATTCGAAAGCTATTAAATTCGATACTAAACCAAATTATTTTTGGTTATTTTTACGTACAGTAAAACCTCGATAAGTCATCACTTGGAGAACTCGTCATTTCAGATAAGTCGTCAAGTTTCTTCAGCCCCATCTAGGTCTTATAGACAGCAACATAAATACCTCGTTTTCTTGTCAAGAATTCAAAAGCTATTAAATACGATGTAGAACAAAATTCTTTGGTTATTTTTAAATGCAGTAAAACACCGACAAGTCATCACCTGGACAACTCGTCATTTCGGATAAATCGTCGATTTTTTTCATCCCCGTCTAGCTTATTTACATAGACGGCAATGCAAATAAACCCTCGTTTACTCGTAGCTAATTCAAATGCTTATTAAATGCTATATTAAACAAAATTCAAATGCTATTAAATGCGATATTAAACAAAGTTCTTCGATTATTTTCAAATACAGTAAAACCTCGATAAGTCATCACCTGGACAACTCGTCACTTCAAATAAGTCGTCAATTGTCTTCAGCCCCGTCTAGGTCTCATAGACAGCAAAGTAAATAAACCCTCGTTTACTCGTCGCGAATTTAAATGCTAGCCCAGACATATCATCACTGTGGGCTTAAGACATGCAGTATTGTGTTTGATGGTAAACTAAATGAAGTCGAAATGAGGACTCTGACCCTGATTCTCTATTAAATTTATTTGAAATCGTAAATGGAAGTGGATACACTATTCCTGATATAAATGACTACATAGATATCGATAACAGCGTTGCAGTATATTCTCAAGCGACCATAAAATTTTAACTACAGAATTTTTAGAACAAAAGCGTGAAAGTGCGAGCGATAGAAGTGAAAGTGAGCCCCCAGATTCTTTCACCGCCTAATAAAATACAAGTTCCTGAAGCCTTCGTAACAATTCAAGATTGCCTTAAGTCAGTTCAAGGTACTACAGACGAGGAATTAAAATCACTGAATGTTTTAGAGTAGAAAACTGTACTGACTAGTGTTCGTTGCAGTTAAAATAAGACGAGTACTGGGCTTTATAATACATATGTAAAGTAGTATTAAATGTTAAGGAATGTTCAAAGGAAAGTTAAAAGGGAAATTTTAACTTCTTTATCATTTATATAATTTTTGGTACTTCTATTGTTTTATATTATTGTTATGAATACCGTGATAAATTTAAAATTTACATAATCGTTGCAGTAATGCAGATTGAGTACTTTCTTTAGAGTACTTTTTGGTTTCTCCGCTTAAGTCGTCACAATTTCTTGGTCCCTTGAGTGACGAATCATAGGTTTTTTACAGTATTTTTAAAACAGCGCTGTTCTTAGCCCGATGAAAATACTCAGGATGGTATAAACCCTCCTGGTGGTTTATCTTCGTGTCGTAAACTGCTCTGTAGATGCCAGCTTCTGATACGAAAACTTGTTCGAAATTGGGACCGTCGTGGCTCAGTCGTATGCCCACTGTGCTAGCAGCCTTCGAGTTGTAGGCGGCGCAAGTTCGATTCCTGTCAAGTGCATTCCTCCTTGAATGTATTTCTCTCTTCTGTGTCAGTATAGCTTTCATTGTGTGTGTCTATTACTAGATATTGTATGTCTTGTATCTGGCGCAGCGTGGCCAAATATGGCCCTTCGCCATAAAACCCCAAAAACCAACCAACATGTTCGGAATTATCACCAGTTTTGGGAAAAGGACAATTTGTTTTCCTACTTGTCTCGTCGAGGTGTCTCCTCACTAGTAAAATTGTCCAGATTACTATGGACGAGATACCTCGTCATCAGCGAATTCGATAGGATCTTGATGGACGAGATATCTCGTCGAAATCATCTCGAAGTTGGAAAGTACTTATTCCGAAGTCGCTGTTCTGTAAATGCTGCTTTTCAGCTCTAGAATAACTCTTGCAGGAAAAGTCACATGATTAAACACAATTACAGCCCTAATTAATTGGTTACAAACCCATTTTTAAAAATATGGAAATAAAATAAACAATCACCCTTTTTCTAAGCATAAAATTTGTCAGTGATAAAGTCCTGCATCATAGGTGTCCAACCCTCGGTCCTGGAGAGTGAGTAATGCGGCCCCATAAGATCGTAATCTTTTAATATTCTTATACGATTTTTAGCGAAGGTTTTCACCACTTGAAGACCTATATTCCCAGAGAAAAATATCACTCGCTTCACAATCACGTCTTATTCATGCAATCGCTTTTGTCAGAAGTTTTTGTTTGTTGTGAACAACTATTTTCAAGGATGAAGCGCATGAAGAGAATAGTTTTAAACTATTTTTTTGCACTGCTATTTATACAGGTTTTAGAAAGTTCAAACCAGTTTCTAAAAAATCTCTCGCAGAGTTGTGGGAGGTCCTTATATGCCACTTCGGACAGCTCAAACTTTGTATTTACGCAAGACGCTGTTTCTAACCTCTTAATTTAGCTTATTCCAAAATCCAAAAGCCACTTCACTCAGAACAAAAGTAAATTCTCCTAGTTTAATCTTGTTTTCTTTTGTTTGATGTTTTGAAAATTAGTTTTTTATATTGCACAATATTCGAAATAAAATTGTAATATTTAGACATTTTTAAATATGCAAACTTTATGTGGTCTTATATTTTCTTAATACACTGTAGGACAGGGTTGTCCAACTTTGACACTATAAAACACAACAATTGCTCTATAGTGGATTACATCACGCTGTGGAGTCTATGATAATAAACAAGAGGATTACTTGGCAATGATGGGTGCTGCAGTTGTTCAGATTCAAAACACACCCATCTCGTATAATTCCATAACAATATATGCATCAAAAAAAATTCGAAGAACCTTTTCTGTCGAGAACTAATAGTTAGAAACTCAAGTAAACCTTGGCGTATTAACCGTAAAACATCCCAGGTGTCTCAAGAGCAGAAGCTGTTACAATGACCCGACTTATAATGATTGTTTAGCTAAACATCTCTAACGCCTAAATATTCTTCAGAACTCCTGGAGTTCTTTTTTACTAATTCCCAAGAAATGGACGTCTGCCATCTGCAAATTTGTTCTGTGCTCTTTAGCTGGGACCTCTATGGCATATACTAGGAGGCTAGATGAATGGGCAGTTAATTTTTCTATTTCTCTGTCTTGTCTTACGTTTTATTTATAAATTTTATTTATTATTTGTGCGCACTTTTGTTAATAACCTTTGTAATGTGTACTTTTTCTGCCTACCATTGGAAATTTAAATTTAAAAAAGAGTCATTTGCATGCTTACCAAATGATGTTGATGTTCATTAATAAATTGAATGTTACGATTATACGTTATTTTATGCTTTAGGAATTAGTTAGTCTGAGCATATAGTTTTCTATTAAAAGTTGAGCGGAGTGAAATTATTCAATGGCATGGCAAATCGGGCGAATTTTCCACCACAGCGAGTGTTTAATCGCTCCCAGTCAGTGAATTGGGATAA
Source organism: Meta bourneti (assembly GCA_933210815.1). Taxonomy (NCBI): domain Eukaryota; kingdom Metazoa; phylum Arthropoda; class Arachnida; order Araneae; family Tetragnathidae; genus Meta; species Meta bourneti. The sequence goes on from OW119934.1 coordinate 43,661,983, forward strand.
CTCACGACATGAGATGACATTCAGCTCGCGGTAATGAATGAAGCCACTGTGTGATTTCGCTTGGATTATAAATATTCCCCAAAACGTAATTACCGTTAGCAGTGGGCGTTCTAAAAATTAACGCGTTTCCGATGTAAGGTCAATTTTTGCGCCTAAAGAGAGTTTCGACCCAAACTTTTCAAGAGTATGGATTTTGAGAATTTTTGAGATTTGGATAGTCTACTTTATGCTCTTTCAGGAGATACATAATTTTTGCTTAAACTCTTCTTTTACAAATTTCAAAAATACAAATAAAACTTCAAAAATTCTATTGAATAAACTCAAATTTTGACTCAGTTTTGAAAAATTAAAATATCCAAACTTGGATACCTTATATCCAAGAGATATTTAGCTAAACAATAGTGACCAGTTCGACGTCTAATCACTGCAGCAGCTTCTGCCTTTGAGGCATCTGGAATGTATTTAAGGTTAATAAGACGAGGTTGAGGTTTACTTGAGTTTCTAGCTATTAGTTTTCGACAGAAAAGTTTCCTTGATTTTTCTTCTTGATGTACATTTTTATGGAATTATATGAGATACTTAGAATCGAAACAGCTGCAGTACCTCACTTGTTCATAAAAAAATAAAAATGAACACTATTATTTTCTCAAAAGAAATACTTTCCATCTTTGATTCTACCTGTTCTAAAATACTCTAACCTGGCAAGTAAAACTTTACCAGCATGTTCAATCTTTCACTATTTACTACATTAAAAACATAAAAAAAAACGTTTTATTTTTTTAAGGTACCCCCTTTAAACAAGAAGCAATACTAACATATATTAATTTTGATCAGCAGTAAATTTTTGCCTGATGAATTAACGAAAATTCATTATCGGTGAATTTATTTAGAGGAAATAATTTTTACTGATACACACAACAAGAAAACAAGATAATTCAATGACAAAATTGTGAAATGAAACAAATTCTAAGTCCGTCTATAATGAGGTAATTTGTGCAGTGCTTCATGAAGACAAATTAGCTAAATAAAGCACAAATTATCAAACAAATCGGATGCAATTGTGTGAAATACACACAGTCGATTTAAAGCAGAAACACATTAACTGAAATATTTTTGGAGACAATACTTACCTTATAACAGATTTTTGGAAATACTTACTTTCATGGTGAGGACTAATACATTGGCATATCTTAATCTTGTCAAAACATACATAATACTATCAAAATGCTTACTTTTTACCTAAAAACTAATAATTATTCCTTAACCCTCTGATCGTCGCGGGATTTTCGATTATTGCAGTGTTGCTTTTACCCCACAACACTAACACTTACCCCACCTCATATCCTATAAACTATTTAAAAGATATATATAACTATCAAAATGCTTATAATTTAATTTTTTGACTGAAGAACTAATAGTTATTTATTAACCCTCTGAGTCTCGCGTAATTTACGAGTATTGTAGTGTTGCTTTTACTCCACAACACAGTTAATGAATAAATGACTGCATCTTTCTAATGAATCCACGGACTCATTAGGATTCACACCTACCTTTAGAGAGATTCTATTGGTCCTTTGCATGGAGTACAATTATTTAGAAAGATACTTTTGCTCGTTTACTTAGAATAGAATCCTTTGGAAAGATTCTACTGGTCAAGGAGGCCAAAATTGGCTTGAAGTTGTGCAGAGAAGACTATTGGTTGCAAGGTGGAATGCGTGTGAACCCCTCAGAAAGTAAAACAGCTGCACCGAAGAAATATATTTTAAATGACTTTCTGCTCTATGCCAACGATATATTTATACTTGGTGCTAAATCCTTTTCATTAGTTTGGAGAGTGGGGTGCCAGCTCAGGTGTGATCTCGTTTTGACCGTGGTTCAAAATTATGTGTTGTCCTCGGATCTTTCCCTTCGGGGGATTGATCCCAGACCGTCACCAATAGCCAATTGCGTTACTCCAGTGTGACGTTAATTAAATACCTACCTACCTTTTCATATCAATGAATCGAAGGCTAGATGCAAAGAACTAATAAGCTTCAAATCAGGTGCATTTTATTGTTAATGTACACCCAGAAAATGAGCTTCAGGTGTATTCGATTGTAAAAACAAAATAGTTTTAATAATAATACACGACGTGTTTTTCGATAACATCTCTATTTTAAAACCCTGTTATTAAACGGTTCTGAAATATTGCAAATTCTTTCCATTTCGACAAGACGTGTTTATGGATTAAAATCCCTCGATCTCTAATTTAAATATAATTGGAAATCCTCTTCCCTTCTAAATGCAAAGAAGTTTCATAATCTGCTTATTTGAAAAGGGAGTTTGCCAAGATTTAATTTTCTCGTTTTCAATTTTACGAAAGATTACGCAGTTTTCCTACGTGCATGCTACAACATGAATATTGAAATCTGTTTTTGATTTAATTTTAGGAAAGTCATTTCAGTGCTGATTCCCATCTCGCATATTGGTTAACCTACGTATGTCATGAATCTAATATTTTTACGCTGATTCCAAAAGCTTAAAAGTACTCATTATCTACACAACGAACTCGCGTTACCACTTAAGTTTAGTTCGGGTTCAGAAAAATAATTACCGAATAGTTCAAATAATTGGCCGGGGCCACGGTAACCCTGTTGGAAGATTAACTGATTAACAACGGGAGGGTTACGAGTTCGAAACTCGATCTAACCAGACTGTCGCGTACGTAGGGCTGATGCAAGATAAGTCTTTTGCGGCCTTCAAATGTCCTCACGTTTTCGGGGTGTGGAAGTTTGGCGAGTGGGGTGCCAGCTCAGGTTTGACCTCGTCATGTGACCGTAGTTCAAAATTACAAGGTGCTGGCCTCGGATCTTTCCCTTCGGGATTGTTCCCGGCTCGTCGCCAATAGCACGCTGTGTTGCTACAGTGCGACGTTCATTCAACTCCCAACCAAGTAAAACAATGGTCACAATTCTGAGAAATTTGTTGAGCTTTTGAAAAATTAACTATTGTAATATGTACTGCTGCTTGAATAAATCGAATTATTCGTCTTTACTCGTGCATGGTTCATAGTAGAGCAAATTCAAAGATTCCATTAGGTAGGGCATACCGTCTTCTATACTTATGCATAAAATTCACACAAGAGGCCATCTTCGTATCAAGTTAAGCACTAACTTAATAATTCCCACAATTGAAATACCTATTCATACGCTAATTTCAATCCTATATCAAAATCATTTTTCAATCCTATATCAAGATCTTTCCCTTCGAGTTCGATCCCGGATCGTCGCCAATAGTCTGTTGTGTTGCTCCAGTGTGACGTTAATTAAAATACTACTACTACCTACTTGTAAACTGAAGTTTTTCACTCCTGTTTATTCTCGATCCTTCCACACTGACTCGTCCATTATAGAAATGGATGTTGGTAATAATAAATGATATTATTTCCTACTATACAACTCGAGTTCATCGGTGTTTACTCTTTGTTCTAAAAGATAGATGATCTCCCACCGAATGACATTACTCTTTTTACAACCAGCAAGTTAGTTCTTGCATTATCGTTTTACAAATTTGATTAAAGATAATACGAATGTTAGATTACGAGGGTTTACGAACAGATAAACATAGGGGTTCATTAAAGTTTAATTTGAGGTAAATTAAGGCGTCGCAAATGAGACTATAATGCGATTAAATGGTACCTCTGATGATGAGAGAAATATACCACCCGCACTCAAAAGTTAAATAGTAAAAATCTAGTCCCTCCTCGCTTGCTGTCCCCGATTCAGGTAAGGGTACAATAAATTATGTTACTAACTGCAAGGTGGGAAGCATTAGACATAGTTACGCGGGTCTGTTGCAACTGCAATTTGTTTGCTCCACGTTTGCTGCGTAACGTAATTAGAATCCCTAAAGTAATTCAGATTGCACAGACGGTTAATTTAACTTTGATGGCTACGCGTAATTTATGGGAAAGCCTGAATTTTTATTCAGAGAAAGGGACAAGTAGAAAATTTTCGACAGGATATATATATATACACATGGCGTTTCAAAACTTCCTGTATAAACTCTAAGAGGTAAGGCACACAAAACTAACCGCGGATGTATGTCTGTAACAGCCACCTGGATGTCCTAGAGCAGTGGTTCCCAAACTTTTCAGTCCAAGGATCCCCTTGAAAATTAAAAATATTCGTAGAACCCTTCAGGTTATAAAATCAAAAAGGGTATACCAGCACAAGACCGTTACAATCCTAATTTTTCGCCTTAATATAGGGGTAAAATATAATATTAATAAGTTTAAACACTTTTTTACTGTCCGCTTCTATACTTGTTATCGTTTTGTCTTTACTCATCGGTTCAGGTTGGTTGTTTTCAGGATTTATGGCGCAAGGGCCCATATTTGGCCAAGCTGCGCCAAACGCAAGACAGACAACACAATGAGGGAGGAAGAAAAGCAAAGGCAGAAGGTTAGGCGGGGGTAAAAGTAGGAAAGATCACTCAGGTACCTCGGGGTTGTAATATCCGTACACCTAAAGATGTGCCACTGAGGGCCATCGGTTCGGTTACCCCCGATGCACTTTGATGTCATTTTATCACATACATCACACTTCACGGCAAAGTAGAATATGAAAACCGTACTATTCTTTAAGTTTTGCACTCCAGTGTAAATGTTTCATGTTGTTGTATATCTAACTCTGTCAAAAGTAATCGTAATTGAAAAAATCTTTTTGTTTTTGCAATTTGATATCAATTAGTTTTTAAAGCTAAAACCCAAATCGATTTTGGTGATTTTGAAAGTCCGCTGTCTCCTTAACCCTGTTTTTGTCATCTGCGATTGAAATCCTTACGTTTAACATTTAGTTATATGTAACTCTACCAAAAGTAATCGTAGTTGAAAAAATCTTTTTGTTTTTGCAGAGTTTGATATCAATAAGTTTTCAAAGTTAAAACCCAAATCGATTTTTCGATTGGTTTTGGTGAGTTTGAAAGTCCGCTGTCTCCTTAACCCTGTTTTTGTCATCTGCGATTGAAATCCTTACGTTTAACATTTAGTTATATGTAACTCTACCAAAAGTAATCGTAGTTGAAAAAATCTTTTTGTTTTTGCAGAGTTTGATATCAATAAGTTTTCAAAGTTAAAACCCAAATCGATTTTTCGATTGGTTTTGGTGAGTTTGAAAGTCCGCTGTCTCCTTAACCCTGTTTTTGTCATCTGCGATTGAAATCCTTACGTTTAACATTTAGTTATATGTAACTCTACCAAAAGTAATCGTAGTTGAAAAAATCTTTTTGTTTTTGCAGAGTTTGATATCAATAAGTTTTCAAAGTTAAAACCCAAATCGATTTTTCGATTGGTTTTGGTGAGTTTGAAAGTCCGCTGTCTCCTTAACCCTGTTTTTGTCATCTGCGATTGAAATCCTTACGTTTAACATTTAGTTATATGTAACTCTACCAAAAGTAATCGTAGTTGAAAAAATCTTTTTGTTTTTGCAGAGTTTGATATCAATAAGTTTTCAAAGTTAAAACCCAAATCGATTTTTCGATTGGTTTTGGTGAGTTTGAAAGTCCGCTGTCTCCTTAACCCTGTTTTTGTCATCTGCGATTGAAATCCTTCCGTTTAACATTTAGTTTCTCTATTGTCCTGAACTGAATATCCCAGCATTTCTCTCACCATTGCTATTTCCCTTGTGACTCAGCAGTTCTTTCGGGTAGACGCATTTGTTTCACAAGGCACATTTTTTCATATGATGATGCGGCAGAGCATACAGGAAGTAAAGTCTCTACCTTCGCCATTCTATTGCTTCGGTTATTCTTAATTCTGGCCTACAATACCGGATGCGGGGCTTGAAATATTTTCCTCGATATGAATGCTCTTTTACTGGATTATATTCGAGACCGGTACGTAATTGTTAGGAATGTTCGTAGCTTGTTTTTTATATGAATTTACGTTCACTTTTGCTTTCTCTTTGTAAAGAGCCGTCGAAGCAAAATAGATTTTTATTCTTTTATTCAGAAAATTAGTTTTTAAGGAGTTTTTTCGTTACCTTAAGGGGGATTTTTTAGCAAAAACTACCTCTTTTTTTACTGATGAAACTATGCAATCAAATAATTCCACACTCTGTATGCATATTTATAATAATCTCAGGTATTCACAAAAAATTTTTAATCCTTTTCACGAATAATCACGCCTGTTAACTCTCCTCGACCATATCGCCCCACGAAGTTGGGGTTGGCACGAATTCTCAACACCAAGTGAGCTTAAACAAAAGAATTAACGGCGTTTTACTTCATACGCATGTAACTAGCGCTTGATAAACCACAATATTTTTATTCGAGGAAATGGTTACTTGTCAAATCCAAAATCATCGATTTTGCTAAAAAATTGACCGCATTTTTATATAAAAATAAAAAAGTAACATTTCGCTTTTCTGTTAAATAAAACGATACAATGGTGTTTGCTCGACATGCTGTAAAATTTTCAAGCAGATCAATCCAATAGTAGTGTAGATATCTTCCCAACCATTTGGGGAAAAGCTGCCCGATAAAATTCTACATCTCACTCCATAAATTTCAGCATAGGAACGCCACAACGATTTTAAAAACGAGTTAGAAAATCGCTTGGATGCCAAAATGTTTAAAAAATGACCACGATATGCATTTATGTCACATAACTAATAAATTCCTATATTTATGAAGATATATTGATGATGTTATAAGGCTTAATGAAACATATCCATCCTTTCTCCCAAATCACAGTAATTTCCCGAAAATGTAACGTTAAAAGGTTTTAAACATCTACAGTACATCAACATTAAATTTCCCCAAACGTTTTAGATTTCCCAAGTACATTTTTTCCTACACTAACGACGTATGATCTTATTCTTAGCCACAAGTCATAAGCAAATGGCTAAGGAAATGTCTTAAAGGATACTTTATTTCGCTTTACGACATCATGCTTTGATGCGTTTCCGAACGACTCCCCATCCGTTGAAAGCTAAGCCGTAACTTTTTCTCCGTGTTTCTGCTCGATCGTCCGAAAATCCGTATAATTTGTCTTGAGCAAGATATTCCACAGATGACAGCACACAATAACCGATGAAGCCATTCGATCAGAAGGCTTCTTTTCTTGGCCCGATTTCTTTTTAGTAGTAGTTAGTGGGAGTGGGAGCGCTATTGTGCAGATAAGGGAACTGACTCATCGATGAAAAATATGTATTAGTTTTCGAAGAAAACAAAAACTGTTTCCCACAATTTCTGTCATCAATTTATTTCCAAGAAATAGACATGAAAGAATAATTCTACAATATAATCTTCATTCCTCTTTCATAGAGACTCTTTCTAAGTAATAGATGTGTGGGTGTGAACTGTTGTGCAACAATGAAAATATATGTATCCATTTTCAAAGAAAGCAAAAACTGTTTGCTGCCCGGGATTTGTATAGTAAATCGTTTTCCAAGAAATAGAAATGAAAGAAATTTCAGGGGTTTTTGAAGCCATTCGATAAGAAGGCTCCTTTACTTGGGCTGATTTCTTCTCAATAGCAGAAAGTGGAAGTGGAAGTGTGTGTGAGAGAGAGAGCTATTGTGCAGATAAGGGAACTCTTGGATGAAGAATATGCATTAGTTTTCAAAGAAAACAAAACTGTTTCCCCCAATTTGTGTAATCAATTTATTTCCAAAAAATAGACATCTACAAAATAACCTTCATTCCTCTTTCATAGAGACTTTTAAAGTAATAGATGTGTGTGGTGGGAACTGTTGTACAACAAAGGAGATCATCAATGAAAATATATGTATCCATTTTCACAGAAAGTAAAAACTGTTTGTTACCCGTGAGCTTTATAATCAATCCTTTCCAAGAAATAGAAATGAAAGAAATTTCTTTCATTTCTATTGAGGTGTTTTGAAGCAAAGAAATTTCTTACATTTCTATTCTAAAAGGGGTTTTGAAGTCAAAAAAAGAAATTTTTTTTTTTTTAAACATGTGTCTGCGTTCATGTAAGTTAGATTTTGTTTCCAAAAAATTTAGAAAGGTGCATTTCATAGAATTAAACGACCGAAATCTTCCATTGCAAATGGTTCCCACAGACTTTAAGAGTGTCTAGTTTATATAATAAACGTTCACACTGGGTTTACGAAAACTGGACGAAAAGTTCCAAAGTACCTTCTAAATGCAAAAATGTCTTACCTCTCTCTGGGGGTTTGTACGTATATATAATTCTTTAATCTACAGTTTATCCTGCATGCTTTATTACCAGTTTTGAATTTATTGACCAATCAAACTATAGAGAAGTTCTTTCAACCAATAAAGGTGGTTATTCAATCATCATATATGTTCTGGGATAAAAGGAACACTATACTCTTCGGTTGGTTGGGGTTTTCTTTGCGCAAGGGCCATATTTAGCAAGTTGGGCCAAAAAGAGTCATGTAAATAGACACACACTACGAAAGTTTTCTCCTGCACCAAATGCTATACAATATTCTCAAATTATATTTTACCTATTTAACCCCTGTGAGGTCTTCACACCCATAATTCCATCTTGCAACCAGAAGTCTTCCCTGCATGACTTCTAACCAATTTTGACCTTGACTAACAGAATCTTACCAAAGGAATCTATTCTAAAGAAAGGGTGAATGGAATCTTTCCAAAGGATTCTATTCTAAGGAAATGAGCAAAGAATCTTTTCAAAGAACTATATTCTAAGGAAAGGACCACAATGGAAACTTTGTAAAGTTTAAAAGAATCTATGAATTTTTCAACAAACAGATGTGGTCATTTAGTCATTAAGTATGTTGTGGGTTAAAACAATACTACAGTACTCGGAAATCTCGCGACACTCCAGAGGGTTGAAACAAAAAGTCGTTTTACTAATCAGACTCAGCGGAAATATATTATATTTATAGTTGCTTGGCGCAGCTTGGCCAAATACGACCCTTGCGCATAAAACCAAACCATTTTGTCTACCACTTCGTACGGCACATTAGGTTACATAGTGTTTTATACGATTTTGTTTGAGTAAAATATTCTGATTCGCAGTTTAACATGAGCTTACATTGTATACAAACTACTATCAACGGGAACATATACATCGAAACGAGTGTTAGTAGCTTTTAAGTTATAGCACAATTATATGTCATTGATGGCGCACAATCCACGCATCCACAGAACAGTAGTTGCAATTAGGACAATTGCATTGGCATACATTATCACCCTCGAGCGAGACACAATGGCATCCCACAGTTTGAGAATGAAATTCCATTATTGCCATTTCCTGCTCTCAAAAGAATTTTATTGTGTTGCGTACATTGTACACATAGAGATGTTTTAAGGGGGTACAGTACCTTTAAACATTCAAATCACGATGAAAAATATCCTATTTTCGATAGACTAGACTATTATGAGATGAAATTATTAGCACAGTTTATTTGTATTCTTAACTGAAAAAATTATATAAATGATCAATTCGTAAATGATACGATCAAGACAATTATCTAAAATTGCACTTTGTTCGTAACATTGTGATTAAACAAATGCATAATGTACCGAAATAATGATTGGAATGGATCGCAGAGGTATGGTATTTTCAAATTAAAACAAAAAATATATCACTATTGTTGTGCATAGATGTAATTAATCAATTATTGTTTCGTTTAATTACATTTTATTAAGCTTTTGTTCTCATTACTCCTCAAAAATCCCACTTACTCCTAGATTTTAATTCATGCTTTCCAAAATAGTTTTCCTCTCATGCTAAATATTTTGAATTATGCTACTGTTAAAGGACCCAAACAAAGTCTACGTAATGCCTGTTTTAAGTTAAATTACAAAATGAAATAGTAATTATCTAACAAGTGTTCGCGGTAGATAGTTAATAAACGTCACGCTGGAGGAACACAACGGGCTATTGGCGACGGTCCGGGGTCAGTCCCGAAGGGGAAGAGATTCAAGAACAACGCCTCGTAATTTTGAACCACCGTCAGACGACGAGAACAACACCTGAGCTAAGCAAGTATTCGAAAAATCATGAATAGCAACCTTCACACATTTTGATTCATTATGAAAGATTAAAGTAAATGCACATATAGATATTCTCAACTCGTGTTGTAGTCTTTAAGAGGAAGTTGGTACGACTTTGTCAACCAAAAACTACTTCATAGTGGAGATGGGTTACACTTCTATAACAGGGTGTTTCCCCTGTTTCGAAAATATCCGGCCAAATTGAAAATTGCGATAAAGGGCCAAAACTAAACATTTCTTGTTAAAGAACATGAATCCGTAAATGCCGCGTGGTGGTAGAGGGAGCTCTTTAGGTCGATTACGTCGTTTCTGTAGCGTAAGGCTTCATTCCCCGCTTGGATTTTCAACGGCCTGCATCGTTGCAGAAATTCGGAGCTCGCATGTATGCATCTGACGCAGGGGGCTACGAACGGAAACGGACGATTGGTTTTTAATAGTTTTAAAAAAAATTAAATTTTTTAAATTTATTAACATGTTAATTTTGGGCCCTTTTACCACCCATTACAATTTGGTCAGATATTTTCGAAACACTCTGTACATACTACTGAAGGTTTTGCAGTGGTGGTTAAATTCGCCACAAACTCCAGAATTTATCGGTGATTGAATTCAATAGATACTTTCATTATTTGGCCGATTTCCAATTGCGTGAGACCTGTTTTAAGAACACGAGTACACTTCCGTATGCTTGGTCATGCTATACATGATAGACAACATTGACCGTAGAACAACAGCGACCGTAAAGAACATTGTGCTGCATTTAGTAGTCAAAGGGTGAGAGGTAATGAAGAGTAAAGCCGTGATAGGAATAGAAGCAGTGTCTGTTATCACAGAGCTTCAGATAGTTGGAAATGATTGCCCCCTGCCTGACGATTCACTGTTCACCATTCAACGAAGTGTATACCAATTGTTGTGAACGCCATCTGGTATTTCTCAGAAGAGCCATCAGGCTTGTTTTTGACAGTGCATGTGCTCATAATCACGTCCGCCAGTCACCAATTCAGCAAGATGGGCGAAGAACAGTGCAACTTTGTATAACAAAAAGTACTTCATAGTGAAGATAAATTACACTGCTATATGCACTTTTGGTAATTTTTGTAGTGTTCGAGTCCCCCACAGACACCGTAAAAGCAATTTGCTAGGTTAGCGTTATTCTTTCGATTCTCAACTTCTGCTGCCATACTCAATATAGGTTCAACTTCTTTATTCATAAATCAATATAATTCTTTGAGTGAAAAATTCAATTTATCGTCCCTTTACATAAATAACAATAAAATTTCACCTGTGTTTTGTACTTTACAAACCACTTACTACAATAGGAAACAACTTTTCTTTTGTTTTCTACAACCGTTCCTCTTAGCGTAGTATTCAGTTTTTTGTGACAATTTTTGCATTTTTTCAGCAGACTAAAACTTAAAGTGCATCTTCCATCATATTTCTTTATCACTTAAAATCGTTATTTCTATTGTTTGAGTAGCATTATACGCACTTTAACCTCATTCCTTTTTAATATATTTTACTATTGGTTACGATCACTTTAGAGAAATTAGGAAATAAGGTGGAAAAGGTCTTTCAATTCTGGAATTAATTGAATTTCGTTAGAAGATGAACACGATGTAACTTCTGTTTCCTTTGGAAAGATTATATTGATGGTTTTCTTAGAAGATAATCTATTACAGAAATTCAATTGGTGCCTTTCATGGAATAGAATCCCTTAGAAAGGTTCCATAGCTCCTTTTCTTAGAAGGGAATCAATCCTTTGGAAAGATTTCAATGCTCCTTTCCTAAAAATAGAATCCTTTGGAAAGATTCCATTGCTCCTTTCCTTAGAATAGAATTCTTTAGAAAGATTCCATTGCTCCTGTCCTTAAAATAGAATCCTTTGGAAGGATTCCATTGTTCCTTTCCTAAAAATAGAATCCTTTAGAAAGATTACATATTGCTCTTTTCCTTAGAATAGAATCCTTTGGAGGTATTCCACCGCTCCTTTTTAGGATAGAATCCTTTGGAAGGATTCCATTGCTCCTTTCTTTAGAATCGAATCTTTTGGAAAGATTTAACAGTCAAGGTCAAAACTGGTTAGAAATCATGCTGGGAAGGATGCAAGTTGCAAAGGTGGAATTATGCGTGTGAACCCTTCAGGGGGTTAATTTCATATTTTATTGAAGAATATTCCTCTATATATTGCTACATTATCGTATTAGCACGTTAAGCCCATTGATGTAGTAAGTAGCTTTAACCTTAGTGTTCATGATATCCATTATTTGCATTGTTTTTTGTACATTTAATGAATATTACGTATTTACAACTCCAAATTTTGTAAACAACTTACAATGAAAATACATAAGATAATGAAATATGTCGTAGGCTTACAAGTGAAACACACGAAGTCGAAATTTTCAAGATATGAGTTTTTTAGCTTTTCTAGACCAGAATTTCGCAAATTATTTTTACTTTGCGTGAAGGGTAGTTTAATGTGCTTTTCTCATCTATACTAGAACAGCAATTTTCAACCTTTTTCATCTCATGACACACCCCATATATATATATATATATATATATATATATATATATATATATATATATATAATACGCAAAACTGTTTATATATGTGTCTTAAGGTAGAAAGGCAGTTGAATTTACGTCGTACTGGAGCACCACAACGAGCTATTGGTGATGGTCAAGGATCAATGCCGAAGGGGAAGATCCGAGCGAGGACAACACCTCGTAATTTTGAACCACGATCAGATGACGAGGTGAACACCCTACTCTCCAAACTTCCGCACCTCGCCAAAGTGAGGACATTTAAGACCAGGACAGATCTAACGTGCATCAATCCCGACGTAAACGAAAGTCTATGGATGGATCAAAGTTTCGAAATCGTAACACTCCTATTCCTAATCGGCTACTCTTCCAACCGCGCTACCGCGTCTCCATATAGGTATTAAGAATACGGGTATTGAAATTATTTGCGAACACACTTGTCAAAAGCTTAAAACTAAACAGTGGAAGTGAAATAAATCTAACACAATTCAAACCGTTTCACCATCCGTAAGATTCACCATTGACATCTTGTGACACACTAGCTAAAAATCGCTGCTCTGAAAGGACCGTTTTATTAAGTATAATTAAAATTAGTTATTAATTACACCATGACTTTTAGATTTATCGTCTCTTATCCTAAAATCATCATGGTCTGCGATAGCCCGGTTGGAAGAGTAACGGACTCGCAACCTGAGGGTTGCAAGTTCTAATCCACCCAAAGACCATGGTGTACAAAGGGGGCTGGTTTACACGTTAAATCTGTCGGGGCCTCAAATGTCCTCACGTTGGCTTGATGTAGAAGTTTAGAGAGTGGGGTGCCAGCTCAGATGTGACCTCGTCATCTGACCGTGGTTCGAAATTACGTGGTGTTTTCCTCGATCTTTGCCAATAGCCCATTGTGTTGCTTCAGTGCGACGTTAGTGAAATACCTATTATAGCTACCTACTATGTAATAAAATATATATATCTGTACTGTTCTAAAAACTCTAAAAATCTGTACTCTAAAAGCTCTATCGCTTGACTGTATAAAACCTTATACAGTCAAACCTCATTAAGACGAATTCGCTTAATATGTATTACTGATAAAACGAACTAAATTCCAATATCATCAAAATGTATATTCAAATAATGTTAATCATTCGTTCAAGAAACATTCGCGTTTTACCAATCGCCGGTTAAGACGAACAAATTTTCGAAACAAGGGCAAACGGATTTTTTTCAATCGTATTAGAAACATTAAGTGACTCTAAGATCGAAGAGAATGAAGAAAAAAGAGTAAATAAAGGTTTCGAAGAAGACGAAGGAATAAGCGTGCCTTTTTAAGCCCCCTACTGCTGGCTTCAAACACTTTCACCACTTTCAGTTAGGCAATGAAAATTCATCTTCTCAATTAAACAGCTCTGACTGCATAAAATATTTTCTTAAAGAATGTCACGAAAAAACCACAAAAATCGATAACAGAACTACTTCAAGACAAAAATTGCGTAATCAGGAAATATCTGTATAATCAAGAACTACCTGTGTAATCAAGAATTATCCGTATAATCAAGAATTTTTTGTATTACCAAGAATCATCTGTATATTCAAAAATCATCTGTATAATCAAGAATCCTCTGTATAATCTTTGTGATGAAAGTAGGTTGGTATTTTAATTAACTTCGCACTGGAGCAAAACAACGGGTTATTGGCGACGATCGGGGATCAAACCCGAAAGGGAAAGATAGAGGACAACACCACGTAATTTTTAATCACGGTCAGATGACGAGGTCACATCTGAGCTGGCACCCCACTCTCAACTTTGTGTTGAAGAATACCATTTATTTGTGAACCAAGAAGTGCACAGTAAGTAATGCAAATGCATTAAATTTTATTTTATAGTTGAAAAATAATGCTTTTTTATGAACTCTGATAACACGAACTACGGTTAATACGAATTTTTTACTGTGAAATTCGTCATAGCGAGGTTTGACTGCATCATAAAATATATCCCCTTACTTTAAACTATCCAAGCTCCTGCGATTCTAGAGTATCATATGACAGTTTCTAAACTGGAAAAGAGGAATTAGACCATCCATCTGTCCTCCTCTGATAATCTCTGGTATGCATCGGATTAGAGTTGCATTCCATGTTTTCAAAGGTAGAAATGGAGCACCATTTCATGTTCTCACCTGTACAGTAAATGGCAGAAGCAGAGATTTCCTTTAGTAATCGTCACAATAGATTGATATTTGACTCCTTGAGTGGATGCACCAATTTCAACTATAGAATTGGTATTTGACAACAGTCCAATGGGATTCCTATGCTTCGACAGTCAGTTATCGCTTAACCCTTTCAGGGAAACTAGGACGTCTGGTGTCCCACTTATTTTAAATGGTTAGGATTAGATATATAAATGTTATAGGAATATTATAACCCTAATATCTGTCAAAACATGTAGAACTTGTCTCCGTGATAATATACTTAATCAATTTTACATGTCATTTTTAAACCTTTTCTCCTAGGAAAATTTCCACACCTACAATTCAGTTTCATTAACCCTTCAAGTGGTTTCGACGAGATAACTCGTCCATCAAGATCCGACCAATCTTGCTAATGACGAGATATCTCGCCATAAAGATATTGCCTGTTTTTTTATGATGACGAGATCGAGATCTAAATGTGGTCAGTTTTCATCTTTTGCCAAGATATCTCGTTCATCAAGATCTGGTCAGTTTTGCTAATGACGAAATACCTATCTCGTCGAGACAACCACCAGAAGGGTTAAACCTCAAACTTCTAAACTTGTATATGATTTTATATATAATATCTACATCTTTCAATACTTTAATTAAAATATGGCCACTTTTCTTTTTAAAGTAAACAATAATTGCATAGACTAAAGGATAGCTTGGGTGATAGAAATCCACAGACGGACACTTGTTTTGATTAGGCCACTCTAGGATATGTTGAAGTTCGCCTGCTGCGTCAGTGTCAACCTTCCAACCTGCAGTGTTCCGTGCATGACTTCTAAGCAATTTTAATCTTCTTGACCAATAAAATATTTTCAAAAAATTCTATTTTAAGGAAATGAGCAATAGAATCTTTCCAAAGAATTCTATTCTAAGGAAAGGAGTAACACAATCTTTCCAAAGAATTCTATTCTAAGGAAAGGAGTAACACAATCTTTCCAAAGAATTCTATTCTAAGGAAAGGAGTAACACAATCTTTCCAAAGAATTCTATTCTAAGGAAAGGAGTAACACAATCTTTCCAAAGAATTCTATTCTAAGGAAAGGAGTAACACAATCTTTCCAAAGGATTATAATCTTCAGAGTGTATATATATCTTAGATATATATATATAGAGAGAGTCGTTTCAAAGGTTTAATTCCAAGAAAACAACCAATAGAAACTTTCCAAAGGACCAAAGGATTCTATTCTAAGGAAAGTAGTAAAGAATCTTTCCAAAGGATTATAGTCAACAGAATGCAAACCCGAAGGGAAAGATCCGAGGACAACACCACGTAATAACTATAAAAGTAGGGCGTCTATCAAGCCACATTTTCAACTCTCACGTATTCATGCAAGTAATAGTTTTATTGCAATTAACAAAATTACAGAAAATAGATTGAAGACTTAAACGCATTCCTATTCCAAGATGTTCTACGTTCCTTAAATCTTTTATTTTGCCTTTCCAAAGAGAAGGAATTTGGTATCTAGAAACGATACAAAAGGAATTTCTGGCACAGAGGAGGGGCAGGAGTTGTAAAACGAAAGTATTGGAAATATCTTTCATAAGTTAATATTGAATTTCAGACTAGGAAGAAAAAAGTATCCCAGCAGAGCGAGAGAAATTTTGATCTTTGTGCAAGAAAATATCAAAAGCACGGAGAATACTCCAAACAACATTTTAAAAACTACGTTCAGAAGTTACTGTTGCATTCGATCCTGTCTGGTGAATTCAATAACAAATCTGACATACCTGCTGCCTGAATGTTTATAATATCTTGGGGAATTCGGGACCACAGTAGGGATCCGGAAGGCCGGTTGGAAGAGAAACGAATTAGCAACCGGAGGGTTGCGAATTCGAATCCAACCAAAGACCGCCGTGTACAAAGGGGCTGATGCTCGTTAAATCCGTCGTGGCCTCAAATGTCCTCACGTTGGCGTGGTGTGAAAGTTTGGAGAGCGGGATGCCAGCTCAGGTGTTGACCTAGTCATCTGACCATGGTTCAAAATTACGAGATCCGTTTGATCCTGGATTGATCAATTGATTCAATCCGGGGTATCACCAATAGCCCGTGTGTTGCTCCAGTGTGACGTTAATTCAACTACCTGCCTACTTACCTCTTAGGGAATTGTTATTTTGGAGTAATTTTTAATTTAAAAGGATCATTTGTGTGTGTGTATGTAGATATTCACGCTGTACAGCTTATTTTGCAAAGATGATCACTTATAGGGAGCACAACTGCTGCTTGATATAAACTTGCTACGTCCTTTATCACACAGGAGAAGCTGTGGTTCAAAGGATTTTTCCATCGCTCTAGCAGCCTGCATGCTACGGGCGGCGCAGGTTCGATTCCTGTAACTTCTCTGGATGTTTTTCTCTGTTTCAATAAAACTTCTCTTGTGTGTATGTCCATTCACTTGACAGAAAAAAGCATTGCCTGGCTAGATCTCTCCGCATTTTCATACCACACCAACGTGAATCGCACAAAGTAACTGGTAATTAGGATACTAGTAAAAACCCAACCTATCCAATCTCGAAGTAATAGGGTAAATCCAAAACTGTTTCGTAGCGAAAGTTAAACACAATATCTCCTACGTTCATTTGAATCGCAAAATAGTTTTAACTACACATCTGTTCAGGTGAAGTACCCAATATATGTGTAGTAAATATAATTTAACCGGATTTGACATGAAATCACGTAAATTTTAAACATACACATACATTAGGCACGCATGAGTAAAAATACAGTACTTAGAAATTTAAAGAAACATTTACAAAACAGAAACAATTTATATTAAAATCCTAATATTAAATTGATAAACACTTCTCGACCGATGCAAAAGGCCTCAAAAATTCACATAAAAATTTAACTGCTGTTGATCTTGGAAAAACTAAGTGCTTGCAACCTCGATGAAAAGGTCTGAACGAGTAGTCAAAAAATACCTTATCAATCTTCAAATTGAAATATCATAAAAACTTCAAAATATGCATCACAATTGAATCAAAATCTTTTCTAAACATCGTAAATTTGACATTTTTCTAGAGGTGAGATTGATAGAGCGGAGACAGTATGTATATTACATAGCCTGTCAAGGGCCTCTCAAACAGCTCAGAATAACGAGTCTAGTGTATTTCAAATCGATGAAGTTTAAGGCTTCAAATATAGAAGCAGATGTTCACATTTTAAGTTTTTTCACATGAATTGTTTAAATTCAATCTAGACAAAACAGAAGCTGAGTGCTATCTACTGAAGTCTATTAAATGGTTTGGATCGAAGATTTTTATAGATACCTCCGTGCTTTAGCGACTAGACAATGAGAGATAAATGAAATTCAGAGCTTTGGAATGAGTATAGAATTGATATAATTAACTTTAAACTTAAGTTTATAAAATGTAACTTCAGCAGAGAAACTGTCGTTCCTTTTAAAAGTTTAAATGGTTTTATATTCCGGAAAAATCGATCCACTTCTGAAAGTACAGCAATTTTCAAGGTACCATTCAATGAGAAATAACGTCCTCTATAAAATAATTTGCTTAAAATTTTCTTAAGGGGTCATTGTGATAAATTTCGCTCAAACCTCTATTTCCTCTAGATTGATAGCTCAGGTGTTCACTTCGTCATCTGACCATGGTTTAAAATTACGAGGCGTTGTTCTTAGATCTTTCCCTTAGGGATTGATCCTGGACCGTCATCAATAGCCCGTTGCGTTGCTCCAGTGTGACGTTAATTAACTACCTACCTACCTCTATATTGATCCCGGATCGTCACCAATTGCGACATCTTTTACTTGAAGTTGTCTTTCTCGTGTTTGGTGCAACTTGGCCAAATATGGCCCTTGCGCCATAAAACCCAAACTAACCAACCAACCTTGAATGAAAAGTTACTGGTCTAGAGACTTTTCTATACTGGTCTAGAGGACCAACGCATCTTTATTTGGCGAGAAAGTCTGAAATGAATATTACGTTATAAAGAATACATATTTTTGACTAACAACTATTACTTTATACTTTTACTGAAGAATACAAACAAGCCTTTTATGATTTATAGTATTTTTTAAAGTATTTTAAAAGTCAGAAATTACACGTTCGCCAGTAGGTTTGATCCCCTCTTCCCCTCTGGCTACGAAAATGAATGTGTCAGCATAAATTACGTTTTCTGGAAAATTAAAATAACATACTTCGGAGTGAATTTCCTGAGCTCCGTAACAAATATGGAAAACACAAAATTGAACTTTATTACTTCATTTCTCCTCGGAAGTAAAATATTACAAACTTATCTCTACTCTGAACATAAATCAAATAAGCTTTTTATTGGTATTAATTCACTTATCCACCCTTTTATCTTCAAAATGAGCGGCGAGTCTACTATCAAGCGGGGTAATGATATTGACTTTGATCTACGCTCTCTGCATTGTCCTTGAATGGTAATTTAACACAGGAGATAATCAATAAAACAAGAAAATCCAATAACCTGGAATTGAAGTATCATTATTTATGGATGACAATTTTCCAGCTTACTACATCTTGTGTTGGAGATTCAAGAAAAATGCGATGCGTTTTACATGTGTTGATGAAGTTTCGTTGTTTAAAACTAAAAGCGCTTTTGAATTTTCTATCGATTGGATTAACCTAAATTCATCAAGCAGCTTTGAGAAATGCATCTTTATAACTATTTAAACTTTTTCGTTTTGATTGAGGTTGGCGTAAAGGTGAGCATGCGTTGTTGTGATGTGTTCTGGTTACTACTATCTCAATTTACCCCTCCTGGTGGTTGTCTCGACGAGGTATCTCGTCATTAGCAAGACTGACCAGATCTTGATAGACTAGATGCCTCGTCATTAGAAGAAAACTGATCATATCTTAATCTCGTCATCACAAAAAAATTGGTAATATCTTGACGACATATATGGTCATTAGCAAAATTGGTAAGATCTTATTAAAATAAATTATGGACTTATAATTTATTTTAATGGGCGATTTACATGGCTTGGAGCTAACAAAAGAATTTCTTTGTTATGCTCATGTTCTCTTTAAACATCATTATACATAGTTTTGTTAAAATAATTGTAAAATATTCTCTTAGACGAAAATCGTGTTTTTTTCTTGATTATTTCCCATTATTTTGTCATGTCACACTATTGTGGCAATTTTGCTTAAAGAGAATTTATAAGGAAAAGAAACAAAATCTAACACAGCCGCAGGCAAATAAAAATTATAGGCAAAGACAAAAAGCTTAAGAAAGATCATTTAAACCGGGCGATAAAGTTTTTTTACAGACAATAAAACGATTTCGAACAGAAGTGACAGGGCCATTTATAGTTCAGCTAAGAATAAAATCGCAATGTTATATAGTCGCCGCTGAGAATAAACGAGAAGACGGCTTCCGAGTTAATGTACAAAGATTTAGATTCGTCCCTAACCGCACATGCCATTTAACCCTCCTGGTGGTTAACTCGACGAGGTATCTTGACATTAAAAAGAACTGACAGAGCTTGATGGACGAGATATCTCGTCATTAGAACAACACTGACCGGATCTTGATTTCGCCATCATTAAAAAATCGGAAATATCTTGATTAGATATCTCGTCGTCAGAAAGATTGGTCAGATCTTGATGGACGAGATATCTCGTCGAAACAACCTGGAGGATTAATGCAAGTCGAAAAACTACACTTAGAGCGAGATACTAAGGACCACAGTAACAAACAAGTAAAGAAACACAATTACGAGAGTTATTTAATTTAAAGAAATAAACACTCAGTGATAATCGAGGTGATACAATAAAAATATAAATGCAAATATTGAAATAAACAAACAATAAAAGGAATAGAAGTCTGACAACATATATAACTCGTATATATATATACTCACGCTTTTCAAATTTTCTCTTTTCGCTCGACAAGGGAAAATTGTTTATTTTCTCTAATTAGTGTCGATTAACGGTTTGAATCATGCAGATAAAAGAAGGGATTAGTTTCGGGGACCCTAGGGGTTAGTTTTGATCCTTAGCATGGCTTACGCATTGGCGGATTATCTCTATCCTGGTGTATTGCATGATGATATTTTGTTTTAATGTTCTGATTACAATGGAAGCAGAATTTTCTCTGGAAAATAAATTAATCCCCCTCTTGTATTTTAGAACCAGATTCTTGTCTGGAAATAATTTGAATTCCTAGCCAGTAGAGTCACGCCGTAATCATAAAGCCGAGAACATATGCTGACAAAACAAAGAGGGAGTAAGAATGTAGCGATACATGGAAAGATATTCATGCTCAATATCCGGTAAATACGTAACAATGGTGAATTGGGAGGGTTGGGAAAACAGGTCAAAGGGGCATTGACAGATTGCACTTGAACACATCCAATCCATCCACAACATCGGAAAACCAACATTTCAACTCTAAGAAGTGAATGCCTGTTCTGATTGTGTGTGTGTGAACTGGAATATTGGCACCATAGTCTGACGAGTTGAAAAGTAACAAACACGAAATGGAACGATTTATAACATAGTGAATTGGGAGGGTCCAAGCAGCCAGTTATTGAATACGGGATGAGTGAATTTGCTGGCCCAGCCCCCAATGTCAAAGACCAGTCGGTGAACACCATCTCTTGAACTTCCCATCTACACATATTTGACCCCTCACCATATCTGTCTATAACCATGATGCTACCTCCACACCAATACTACATATTGCATGAAATATTCACGAACTTAGCATTAATATGATCAGCGTGGAACTCAAATCAGATTTGCATACTGCATCTTTATTCGATGTAATGACAATCTTCTGTACATATATCTATATGCACAATTGCAAATGATTAATATATAAATTTACAACGTATCGTCCGCTTCTATAGCAACGCTTTTCATTCCCAACTTTTCGTAAAAGCATGCTAAGCAAACGTATTCAAAAAAATGGACCTTGCTATTGATACAATAATTTCACGAATTAAAGTGATAAAAATTCTCCCTACTAAAAACGAAAATGATATCTTATATTAGGATTGGATCAAGAAATGTTGTTCGAATCAAATTTGAATCTTGAAATGTAGCTGTTATTTTTTGATAGCCAGTTACTTAATATCAATGTTTTAAATGGATTTAATAGCAGAAGTTTTAGTTTTCATAGACAAAAACGTCCAAGGTTCTGACTAAGCAAGCGAATTTCATTCATGTATTCAAATTATTTATTAATATTAACAGGTTGATTCGTAGGTTGTTTTGGGGTTTTATGGTGCAAGGGCCACATTTGGCCAAGCTGTACCAAACACAATATAATGTCAAGTAAAAAATATCGTGAAAGGAAAAGTGGGACTGAGGAACAGATTAGTGGGATGAAAGCAGAAAAAGATCGCTTGGGGTATCCCAGGAGCATGACCCTGTATTTACTATAAAGGCAGTAAACACATGGGATAAGGAAAGATCACTCAGGTATCTCGGGTCCGTGAAGCCTGTACACACCTAAAGGAGATGTGCCCCGGAGGGCAAATATTAACAGGATTCTAATACCTTTCTGCTTTGTAATTGAATGAGTTTGGTCAGATTTAATTTGAGATTTTTATGAAAATGTTTCTAAGAAACAAAGACATAAATTTATTTTTAGATATACTTTAGTTGTGGTAACTCCTGAAGAAAATCTTCGCCATTTCAGCAAGCACAAACACGTATAAACCTTGTTCATCTCGAATTATCAAACCTAACTTTCGGTCAATCCTACAGCTCTACCTTCAGCTGTTCAAACTGGTATCCTTTAGTTTTCAACACGCAAGAATATCTTTTAGAAAGGAAGTGGAAAGGCAAAAAGAGATTTCAGAGCGCACTTGTATTCGTACGATAGAATTGCTAAGGTTGTAAGGATAAATAACATTGCTGTTACGGCAACAGATCATATGTCAAAAAAATTAGGTTTTAGCATAAGGCTCCATTTAAAAGAAAAAAACTGCGTCTAATAACGTTTATCTCCTTGAAACATATCGCATGTGTAAGGTTAGTAGGAGGTAACGTAAGCATTTCTCCTCAGTATATTCAAATAAAAAGAAATAAAAGTTTTGTCACCAAACGTTTTGCTTTTATACGACTTATTACAGAAAGTGGAGATATATAAACATGAAAAATATGAAATCAAAAGCTTTAGGAATAAGATTCAACACCCATAAGTTTCCTTACATATTAGTAGCTGTGTTTTTAAATATCCCCCTATCCCCGTCTGCAAACATCCATTTTGACCCTTTCTATTCAGAAAACAGTTTGCGTACCTGGCATAAAACCTATAACACTAACAGCAGTAATATGTACATAGCGATGATAAAATAAAATGAAAGAAAAAGCTTCAGAAACTTTTTTTTAAATTAAAAGAAACTTGTCATCAAGAGCATTAGATAGATTACCAAAAGCCTTAAACTATCCTATATAATAATGGCTGCATTTACAAATATTCCCCTATATCCTGTCTACAAGCATCTACTTTAACTCTAAACATCCGCTTTGCATCTTTTCTCTTCAGAGAATAGTTTGCACACCTGGCAGAACTAACAGCGACGATATGTTAACTGGAAACAAAATGAAAGTAAAAGCTTTAGGGCCTTTTTTTAAAATTAAAGTTAAAGCTTCTTAACAAGAGTGTCAAATAACCAAAGATTCTCAAAACCTTAAATTCCCCTACATATTTGTGGCTTCATTTACAAATACTCCCCTTCCATAACTCTGTCTGCAAACATCCGTTTTGACCCTTTTCTCTTCTGAGAATAGTTTTCGCACCTGTAGCTCTTAAGCCGAGCATTCAAAAGATAGCAATCTGCCTAATTCCCTTAAGTATACGTACGATTCGTTAATGTCACAAATGCCTAGACGTTCCCCATTTCGACGTTCCCCAGACAAATTCGAAAACGGAACACTTCATTGAGTGCCTAGGTAGTTTACAATTAAGGTTGAATATCAACTTCTCATAATTTAATTTGCTTTTGAAAGTGTCCCATTACCGCTACTTTCTGTCCGCAAATTCCTATATCGTTGTTGGAGGATGCTAATTTTTATCTCATAGGGATAGATTTCAAGAAATGTTTAAATGGTATAAATGAACTTTACAAATCAATTGCTTCTCTAAAAATTTATATTTCTGGTAACGGAGCAAGAATTTTATTTGGAAGTTTTGGACGAAGGTATTGGATTTAAAACTGGAGCTATATTTTGGAGTTCTGGAGCTATATACTGGAGCTCTTTGAAGTTTTGTGCGAAGATGGTAAACTTAAAACTAGATTTGTATTCACACTGTCGTTTTATACGAAGATGGTAAATTTAAACATGGAGCTGCATTTACACTCCAATTTTGTGCTCAGATGGTAAATTTTAAACTGGAGCTGTATTTACCAGCGCACTCTTTAAATTGATAATTTTTCTAAAGAAACGCGGTTATTGATTCGGTCTCCAAAGAAAATGTTAATTAAAAGCAAACAAGTTCCTTTCCTAAATGTGTACTCGTAAACTTTATTTAAGATTCCTGTTTGCTTTTCTTTCTCTCAGAGAAATTATTTTTAACATTTCTCTCATAGGGAAAGATTTCACTAATCAATTGCTTCTTCAAAATTTTCGATTTTTCGATCGAAATAAGAATTTGGTTTTGAAGTTTTGTACGAAAATAATAAATTTTAAACTGGAGTTGTATTTACCAGCGCACACTCTTCAAATTTGATTCTTCGGTGAAAACGTGGTTATTAATTCAGTCTCTAAAGAAGGCGTTAATTAAAAGCATACAAGTTCATTTTCTATATATAAATGTGAGTTCGTAAACTTTATTTAACTAGATTCTTGTTTGCTTTTCTTTTTCTCAGAGAGAAATTATTTTTAACATTTCTCTAACAGGGAAAGATTTCACTAATCAATTGCTTATCTAAAAATTTCGATTTTTGGTTCGAAATAAGAATTTTGTTTTGAAGTTTTGTACTAAATAGATGATAAATTTAAAACTGGAGTTGTATTTACCAGCGCACACTCTTTAAATTTATAATTCCTCTGTAGGAACCTGGTTTATAATCCAGTTTCCACAAAGGAAGTGTTAATTAAAAGCAAACAAAATCATTTTTAAATATGCATTAGTACATTTTATTTAACATACTTGTTTTCTTTCATTTATTTCTTATTCAAACATAGCATACAGGGTTGTTGAAGGTTCGACCGTTTTAGTTTTAACATTTATAAACTTGTTACTGTTAATTATATTTCAAGATTGATACCCATACGCCTGCCTGAACCATTCTTACCCTTATTCCAATATTTCTTTTCTAAGGAAATTTTTTTCCCGCATTCTTTTCTGAGGAAAAGGGAAATAGAATCGTTTAAAATTATTCTCTCCTACATAATGGGCCAATAGAATCGTTTTGAAGGATTCTATTCTAAGAAAAGAAGGGCAAAAAAATCCTTCCAAAGGAATGAGCCGATAGAATTGTTCCAAAGATTATATTCAAAATAAAGGTTCAATACAATCGTTCTGAAAGATTCTATTCTAAGGAAAACCAATAAAATTATTTCCAAAGATTGCAATAATTTATGGATTCTTAAGACAGGTGTGGTTATTTAGTCCGACCGTTTTAGTTTTAACTTTATAAACTTGATGCTGCAAATTATATTTCAAGACTTATACCCATACCCCCTACCTGAACAAGTTCTTACCCGTATCACAATATTTATTTTCTAAGGAAGTTCTTTTTATATTTCTCGCATTCTTTTCTCAGGAAAGGAGATGAATAAAATATTTCCAAATGATTCTGTCCTACAAAATGGGCTAACAGAATCGTTCCAAAGATTCTAGTCTAAGAAAAGAGGCAATAAAATTGTTCCAATGGATTCTATTCTGCAGAATGGGCTAATAGAATTCTTTCCAAAGATTGCAATAATTCATGGATTCTTAAGACAGGTGTGGTTATTTAGTCCGACCGTTTTAGTTTTAACTTTATAAACTTGATGCTGCAAATTATATTTCAAGACTTATACCCATACCCCCTACCTGAACAAGTTCTTACCCGTATCCCAATATTTATTTTCTAAGGAAGTTCTTTTTATATTTCTCGCATTCTTTTCTCAGGAAAGGAGATGAATAAAATATTTCCAAATGATTCTGTCCTACAAAATGGGCTAACAGAATCGTTCCAAAGATTCTAGTCTAAGAAAAGAGGCAATAAAATTGTTCCAATGGATTCTATTCTGCAGAATGGGCTAATAGAATTCTTTCCAAAGATTGCAATAATTCATGGATTCTTAAGACAGGTGTGGTTATTTAGTCCGACCGTTTTAGTTTTAACTTTATAAACTTGATGCTGCAAATTATATTTCAAGACTTATACCCATACCCCCTACCTGAACAAGTTCTTACCCGTATCCCAATATTTATTTTCTAAGGAAGTTCTTTTTATATTTCTCGCATTCTTTTCTCAGGAAAGGAGATGAATAAAATATTTCCAAATGATTCTGTCCTACAAAATGGGCTAACAGAATCGTTCCAAAGATTCTAGTCTAAGAAAAGAGGCAATAAAATTGTTCCAATGGATTCTATTCTGCAGAATGGGCTAATAGAATTCTTTCCAAAGATTGCAATAATTCATGGATTCTTAAGACAGGTGTGGTTATTTAGTCCGACCGTTTATGTTTTAACTTTATAAACTTGATGCTGCAAATTATATTTCAAGACTTATACCCATACCCCCTACCTGAACAAGTTCTTACCCGTATCCCCATATTTATTTTCTAAGGAAGTTCTTTTTATATTTCTCGCATTCTTTTCTCAGGAAAGGAGATGAATAAAATATTTCCAAATGATTCTGTCCTACAAAATGGGCTAACAGAATCGTTCCAAAGATTCTAGTCTAAGAAAAGAGGCAATAAAATTGTTCCAATGGATTCTATTCTGCAGAATGGGCTAATAGAATTCTTTCCAAAGATTGCAATAATTCATGGATTCTTAAGACAGGTGTGGTTATTTAGTCCGACCGTTTTAGTTTTAACTTTATAAACTTGATGCTGCAAATTATATTTCAAGACTTATACCCATACCCCCTACCTGAACAAGTTCTTACCCGTATCCCAATATTTATTTTCTAAGGAAGTTCTTTTTATATTTCTCGCATTCTTTTCTCAGGAAAGGAGATGAATAAAATATTTCCAAATGATTCTGTCCTACAAAATGGGCTAACAGAATCGTTCCAAAGATTCTAGTCTAAGAAAAGAGGCAATAAAATTGTTCCAATGGATTCTATTCTGCAGAATGGGCTAATAGAATTCTTTCCAAAGATTGCAATAATTCATGGATTCTTAAGACTGGTGTGGTTATTTAGTCCGACCGTTTTAGTTTTAACTTTATAAACTTGATGCTGCAAATTATATTTCAAGACTTATACCCATACCCCCTACCTGAACAAGTTCTTACCCGTATCCCAATATTTATTTTCTAAGGAAGTTCTTTTTATATTTCTCGCATTCTTTTCTCAGGAAAGGAGATGAATAAAATATTTCCAAATGATTCTGTCCTACAAAATGGGCTAACAGAATCGTTCCAAAGATTCTAGTCTAAGAAAAGAGGCAATAAAATTGTTCCAATGGATTCTATTCTGCAGAATGGGCTAATAGAATTCTTTCCAAAGATTGCAATAATTCATGGATTCTTAAGAAAGATGTGGCTATTTAATCATTAAAAGTATCAGGTAAAAGTAACACTACACTACTCGCAAATCTCGGGACGCTCAGAAGCAATACTGAGGTACATTTTACAAGATACAGCTACGAAACAAATCGAACTCCCTTTATTTGAGTATCATTAATGGTATAGTAGATTCAAAGGTACCATTCAATAAGGAATAACGTCTTCTATAAATTTATATGTATAAGGGATCACCTTCATATAAAAGTGCTTATGAACTTCATAAATTCTAATGATAATATTAAATTTTGACCCCAATTTTTAATCTATATCAAAATTTAAACAAAGATACTAGATTATAAGCTACTAGAAGCTTGGTTCAGCCGTTTTTAGATTATGGTATAGGAAAATTTGTAACACCTAGTTGTACATCAAAATTAATTTTTATTAAGATATTAAAATTAGTAAGGGAAATTAGATTCCCAAACTTTTGTTCTGAAGTAATCTTCCTATCTCTCTGAAATAATTTATTATTATTCTTTTAAAGAACCTAACAAACTCTACGCGCCGCGTAATGTTTGAATATCAACCTTCATATACTTTGATGTAAATTTATCTAAAGGGACTTCTTATGTGACCCGTCAAAATTTCACCTCTTCCCTGGAAGTGGAAGTCCTTTTGCAAAAAATAACGAATATTAAACTTGTGTGTGTCATGAAATGAATAAACTACCATAGCAACACAAGAGGATTTTTAATGGATCAACAGGAAACGACTCTCATCAAAATTAAAATCCTAAAAGCCTGTGTCTGGTTCCGTAACATTATAAATATTAGTAGCGGAATGGGAAATGTAGACAGATTTGAAATAGAAATGAAAAAACTATCAGCGATTCAAGATGACTTTTTGATGGATTAACGGTAAATGACTCTTCCATCAAAATTTAAATCCCAAAACCTGTTTTTGGTTCCGTAACATTAGAAATATTAGAAGCGGAATGAAAAATGTAAGCAGATTCGAAATAGAAATGACAAACTATCATAGCTATTCAAGATGATTTTTTGATGGATCAACGAGAAACGACTCTTCCCTCAAAATTTAAATCCCTAAAACCTGTTTTTGGTTCCGTAACATTATAAATATTAGTAGCGGAATGGGAAATAGACAGGTACCTGCAACTCCTGCCTGTTTTTCAATCCTTCAATGCACACATAAAGGCAAAGGTGAGTTTTTAAAATCTCAGTTCCCGTCGAGTTTTGGTAATAACTCATTCGAACCGATTCCCTGTCCCTAGTAGCTTGCCCATTAACCAGTGAAGAGCGTCAGTCACCAATCTTACACATCGCTACTTGAGGATGGCAGGGGCAATTCAAAATCTCTTTTCTTCTTGGAATCGCTTTTTCTTTCTCATTTTTTGAGAAGTATTTCTTTCGGAGTTGATGTATGGGTTACTCCAACTGCGTCGGATCTAACTTGAACGTTTGGTCTTGTTAGACTTTAGGGAGTGTTTCTTTGTATCTGAATTGTTTAAACTGGATAGTGTATTTCGATGAATTCATCAGTTACTAACATTTGACTAATTGGCCATCTTTCTCGAGTTTAATCCTCTGAGGGGCTCACATGCATAATTCCACCTTGCAACTTTTTGACCTTCTTGACCAATATATATAGAATCTCTGACAATTATATTCTAAGAAAATGAATAATATAATCTTTCCAGAGGATTTTATTCTAGAAAGAGGAGGCAATGAAATCTTTCCAAAGGATTCTATTCTAAGGAAATGACAGATAGGATCTTTCCAAAAGATTATATTCCTATGGAAAGGACGAATAGAATATTTTCAAAGAATTTTATTCTAAGGGGAGGAACAATAGAATCTTTCCAAAGGATTCTATTGTAAGGGAAGTAGAAATGGAATCTTTCCAAAAGATGTTACTCTAAGGGAAGGAACAATCTAATCTTTCCAAAGGGTTCTATTCTAAGGAAATGATGAATGGAATCGTTCCAAAGGATTTTACTCTAAAGGAGGAAAGAATGAAATTTTTCCAAAAGATGTTACTCTAATGGAAGGAATGGAATCTTTTCATAGGATTCTATTATAAGGAAATGAGCAATGGAATCTTTTCAAAGGATTTTACTCTTAAGGGAAGGAACAATGGAATCTTTAAAAAAGATTCTATTCTAAGGAAAGGACGAATAGAATTGTCCAAATGATTTATTCTAAGGGAAGAAGGCAATAAAATCTTTCCAAAGAATTTCTAAGGAAAGGACGAATAGAATCTTTCCAAAGGATTTTATTCTAAAAAAGGAGCAATGGAATCTCTCCAAAGGATTATATTTAAAGGAAAGAAGACCGATAGAGTCTTTTCAAAGTACAAAGTAGTACGCAGTATACAAAGACAATCCAATTAGTATGGTTACTGCAACTGCTTCTAGTCTAAATTTCAACATTAATGTTTTCATTATGTTAGTTTTTCAGAAGTGTTTCTTTTGTGTGTTAACCCTCTGACCGTAGCGAGATTTGAGAGTATCATAGTGTTGCTTTTATCCCATACACACTTAATGACTAAATAACTAGATCTTTCTAAAGAATCCATTTCATCCTTCAGAAATATTCTATTGGTCCCTTCCTTCGAATAGAATCCATTGGGAAGATTCTGTTGCTCTCATTTCCTTATAATAGAATCCTTTGGAAAGATTCTATTGCTCTCTCATTTCCTTAGAATAAAATCCTTGGAAGATTCTATTGCTCATTCCCTTAGAATAGAATCTTTGGAAATATTCTAATGCTCATTTCTTTAAAACGAATCCCTTGGAAAGTTCTATTGTTCATATCATTAAAATACAATCCCTTGGAAAGATTTTATTGGTCAAGAAGGTGAAAATTGATTAAAAGTCATGCAGAGAAGACTGCAGTTTTCAAGGTGGAATTATGATTGAGTCTCTTAGATGGTTAATTATTAAAATGGAATATAACGTATTTCGATCAATTCCTCAATTCCTAACGGTTGACTAATTAGCCTGTTCAACTTACTCCAATTTAAGGCAAAGGGAGTAGTTTTTCCGTTAATTGGTATTTTTTAATTGACTAAACATAGATCTATCTTTCGTGGCAATAGGAAAGAGAAAGGCCAATTAGTCAAATAAACAAAGCAATTAGTTGAACAAAATTCATTTCAAGCTTCTAAATGAAACATTTGCGGTGAAGTTTTTTTAAATAATTTTAAATTTTCTGTCTTAATACCTTTACTTCGTCTTGCACGCTCTTCGAGAGGACATAACGCAACTAAGATTAAAGTATTTTCAAATAAAGAAACAATTCTCTGGTACTCATTATCTTGCTATTTCTTCTAGTCTTAATAAATTCTGGGAAATGACTCAATATGTAAACATTCTTTATACTCGAAATCGCTCATATTGAAGAAAATTCTGAATTTTTACGTTTCATATCAATTTCAACTATTAAAACTTCGCAACCCAGACATATTCCAATTCAGGTATAACTGTATTTTCTCACTTTTATTAAATGCAAAATATACTTCAAAAATTGGCCGTTCATATTTATGTTTAGGAAACTTAATTATTATCTGTGTTTGTCTCATCGTATGTATCAGTTTTGTCAATATTTGCTATTAATTTAACTATCCCTTTCTCAGATATTCACTGCTTATCAATCAAAGCGCTGTTTTTATTCTAACTTACTTAAAGAGTAGTGGGATCTGTTTAGATAGACTTTACCCAAAAAGGAATTAAATGTTCTTCTCAATTGTTTGAACTTGCGTTTTGCATTCTTTACTATTTGTTATATCTTCATAACTTATTTGTTTAAGCTTTGAAGGATTTGTGTATTTATTCTTTAAAAGTATTTACAATGGGGGTCAAATAAAATAGCCAAGTTTTGTTCGGATAAACTTGTTTTCTTCGTGACTGAAAATATCTTTAGTCAAATATGCTATTAATCACGGACACTTTGAATTCTAAGATGCTCAAATAAAAATATCAGAGCTTTATTGAGTTGAAATTTGTTTCTCTTTGTAAGAGAAACAGCGAACGTCAAACAGTGAATAAATTATGAATGTATTGAATTCTAAGGTACTCAAATAAAATTTTCCGAGTTACGTTGAATTGAAATGTGTTTTTTCATGATTGGGTATAGCTTTGGTATAATTATATTAATCAATACTTTGTTAGCTTTATTAATCAGGACGATACTGGATTATAAACTATATCAAATACCATAGATTTTTGATTGAACAAAACTAAAAAAGAAACTCGTTCATGTATGAAAACTATTGTTCTATCTCATATTTCAATAAATGGTCCTTATTTTTTCCTATTGTGTTAAACATTAGCTTATATCTAAATCAATCAAATGAGATGTATAACTTACGGAAAACAAAATAAATAATATTCTTGTGTGAGTGCAAATTATTTTTAATAGATTTAATGGTACGGTTTTATGGTATTTTGAAGCCCTTGTGATCATACCTACAACCTGTATTCATAAGCAGATAAATATTTGAAAACAGGTTAAAAGTTATCTGGTTATTTAATTATTCTGTCACATAATACTCCTCCAAAAATGACGCAGAAATTTGAAAGTTAAATTAATCTAAAGGCACAAGCAACGAGGAAATAATTAAAAACTATCGCTTGATAGACTTGCTTCACTAACTTAATCCTAAAGTATTAAATATTAAATACCTTGGTTACTTTATATTCAAATAAATAATATAAATTATAATTTTTCTAGACTAAAAATTTTCCCAAGTAGTTTTATTTAATTTATCTTAATTATTAAATGTGATGTTTAAATGATCGTAGTTAAAATGGGCTAAGCAATACTTGCAGAAAAATGCAATTTGAATTCAAAACGAAGTACAATTTAATTCCTCTTATTACCTCAAAATCGTTAAACATGTTGCTAATTTTTAATTAAATGAATTGTTTTAAACTTTTATATGTTTGCATAATCCGAATAGCATTATTCGTTAAAGCAACAATTGCGTAAAAAATTAAGTCGTTTCCACTCTGATTTGTTGCTTTTGGAATATTTCAAAGTTCATAATTTTTCGTGGTACTCAGATATACAAATGGGACCATCGTGGCTCAGGGGGTTACCTACTGCGCTAGGAACCAGCGAGTTGTAGATGGCGCTGGCTCGATTTTTGAAACGTACCCTGGGTGCTTTTTCTCTCCCGTATCAGTAAAACTTCTATATTGCGTGTGTACGTTCATTACTTGACTTTATCTGCCATGTGTTTGGCACAGTTTCTCCAAATATGGTCCTTGTGCCATAAAAACTCAATCAACCAATCCATCCAAAGAATTTACAGTAAGTGTATTTTTGTCTTCTGTGTCAGTAAAATTCCACCGCCTATGTGTGTTCAATACTTTACGGTATCTACCTTGAGCTTGGCACAGCTTGGCAAATATGGTCCTTTCTCCATAAAATCCAACCAAACAGAATATACATTCAAATGAAAATTTAGTATTATTAAAGGGGAATTTGAAAGAAATTCTGTCTTGTGTTTGGCGCATCTTGGCCAAATATGGCTCTTATGCTATAAAAACTTAACCAACCAATTAATTAAAAGAACTTACCCTGAATGTACTTTTGTCTTCTGTGTCAATTAAAACTTCCATCTCTTGTATATGTTCATTGCTTGACGTTGTCTATCTTGAGTTTGACCCAACTTGGTAAATATGGTCATTGCACCATAAAACTCAACCAACCAGAATATACATTTAAATCAATATTTAGTATTACTGGATGGATATTAGAAATACGTACTATGTGCGTGCTTTCAGTTCTAAACATGCTAGAATACACCAAGACTACTTACTGTTCTTAGTTGGGGAAAACCATTCAACAGTCTATCGATAAAACTGCCAGTAAAACTTTTAGTGCTCGTGTATGCTTATTACTTGACGTTGTCTGTCTTATGTTTGGCTCAGCTTGGCCAAATATGGCCATTGTGCCATAAAAACGCAACTAACCATTCAATCAAAAGATATTACCCTGGGTGTATTATTGTCTTCTATGATAGTTAAACTTCCAACACCTGTGTATGTTCAATACTTGACGTCGTCTGTCTTGAGCTTGGCAAATATGATACTGCTCCATAAAACCCAACCAACCAGAATATATATTTAAATCAAAGTTTAGTTTTACTGAATGGATTTTACTGAATGGAAAGACATTCTTAAGTCTATGTGTGCTTTCAGTTCTAAACATGCTTCAATACACCAAGACTACTTACTGATCTCAGGTGGGGAAAACCAATCAATAGTCTCTCGGTAAAACTGTCCGCATACCGCAAACACGAAGGTCTTTGGTTGGACCGGGTTTCGAACTCCAATCCTCTGGCTGCTAATCCGTTGCTCTTCCAACTGGTCTACCGCGGCCCCTTAAACTCATCTAGAGTACTAAACACAATACGATATACTGCTATTCACATGTATGCATACATAGTTTCAAATCAGTGGTAAAAATTGATTTAATTCAATTGATTTATGATGCAGAGTCGTTTTTATCTTTTGACCATTCAAATCACTTTTCAATTCATCCTCAAATATTGATTTGCAATCTCCGTTTGTTTCCAACGTTCACCAAAAGTCTAACAGCCCATGGTTTCTAAAGTAAAAAATAAAGTTTCTTTTATGCATAATTGAATCGTTTATTTCAGAAACCCGCTAAGTGTACTATTTCAAAAATGTCTGTTGACGGGTTTCTGAAATAAATGATTCAATTCCAACTTACATAGATGTGTGTTTTAATTGATGTTTCCTACAGTCAGTTTTTGTTTTGTTTCTTTCGATAAGCCAGTCGTTCATTTCAAATGAGTTTTTCATCGATGATAATCCTTTGTGATACTCAGAATATTCAAATTGAGCCATCGCGGATCAGTAGGTTTGCCGACTGCGCTAGTAACCTGCGAGTTGTAAATGGCACTGGTTTGATTTCTGTAACGTACCCTGGGTGTTTTTCTCTTCTGTATCAATCAGTAAAACTTATATTGCGTGTGTACATTCATTACTTGACGTTATCTGTCTTGTGTTTAGCACAGCTTCTCCAAATATGGTCTTTGTGCCATGAAAACTCAACCAACCAATCAATTAAAAGAACTTACCCTGCCTGTGTTTTTGTTACTTGAATTAATAGTTGTTTGCTACAATCAATTTTTGTTTTGTTTCTTTCGGCAAACCAGTCGTTCATTCCAACTGAGTTCTTTATCGATGATACAGTGCCTCATCTGGGATTCAGAGACTTAGGAACATTGCACTCTGATGTCCTGGGAAGTTGATGGAAATCAATTTCTTTCACTTTCATCGAATGTGAAAACAACAAATATTTAAATGAACATTTGATATTTAATCTCATGTTTTGAAAATTGGTTGTTAAGTTTATGAAACTTTAGAGCATTGCCTTCTTGCAAACATGGTAAATTTAGTCGATATATCGTTGAAAACAACGTCTTTGGCCGAGGTTCAAACAACTGTCTAGAACAAAAGGCAGCATTAGATTCCCAATTACCAATTCAACATCTAGAAACTTAGGAATACTCCTAACTGTCGGTCTTCTACATTTTGCTTTTTTCTTATATCATTGTCTTGTGTTTGGCGCATAAAACCCAAAATCAGTTAATTGTCGGTTGAAGTAAGATATACACTGTACTGACAAAATTCACCGGACACCTAGAGTAGGAACAAAGTATAGTATTTATTTTGGGATCTGACTATAAATTTAACTTTTCAATTTCAGACTGAACTGAACTGTGCTGGCGCTTCTTCATAAAATTATTGAATAGCCAAAATGGTTTTGTCCCCCTAGGACTTGTGCTCATGATGGTACGTATTTAACAATCTAAATATGGATGTTTATGGATAATAAAGTGGGAGACTGCTACTTCAGCATTTAGATTTTGATATAAAACATTTGCAAATTTCTATAAGGCATTTTTTCCTTAAATTTCAGTCTATACTCAATAGTAGTTAGCTCTGTAGTTACCCATGAGGATGTGGACTCTGAAATTGAAAATTTAAATTTATATTCAGACCCCAAAATAGATGTAATGTTTTGCTTCTACTCCAGGTGTCCAGTGACTTTTGTCAGAACAGTGTATGTTATAAACTCTTCTTTTTGATTGTCTCATGAAGAATTCACAAAGGAAAAAAACAGTTTCTCTTTTCCTTTCATTTATTTTCTTTTGTACTTTCTTTTTTAATTCTTTTCGTTATAGTCAGCTCGTTGGCTGGTACTGTATTTCTATAAACAAAGAAGAATTCCACAATAGACTCAACGGAGAGACTAAATTTGCCACCCCCAATAATCTATGGTCCAAAATATCCAGAAAACCTGATTATACTCTCCCAGGAAATGAATTCCAATCCAGGTCTTTAAACACCGTCGTACTGCATAGTTAATTCCGGTAGACTATGGCTAATTAGCTTAACTGCGATATCCCATGGATTTTCTCACGACTAGAACTATCTTAAATTGCGACAAGATGAGGAAACACGCTGCTCTAGATAATTTTATTACTCCCTTTTCTATAAATAACTCTAAAGTGAAATCAGTGTACACTAATTTCACTTTGGGGCAGCAACAAATATTTCACGCGATAGAATAGATTAAATTAACGATGCTTTTGAGAAAAGGCTTTCGGTCCAGTTTTATATGGTGTTGTATCCATTATTTCTATGCCTGTTATTTCTTTGCTGACACTTAGTCTCTGCGTAGTAATACTTATTTCTTGTGGTCCAGCAGTTGTACATAAAATAATGGAAAACATTCTTCAAAAACATTTGCAAATCAGAATCTGCCACTATGCGAGTGAATTTAACTACATAGGCATAATGTTTTCATACAATCCTAAAATAGTCAAAACTGTATATTTTCAATGTTGTTTTGACATTTTAATACAAATAATTATTAATTTTACATTGTTCGTGAAGATTAAAGAGCATCATTTCACTGATTAGGCAAATGTAAAACACGATGATTACAAATCCTTTCAACTCTTAGGCTTTGCAATAATTAATTAGTACCCAGACGGCTTAAAATTGTTTGATTAAGTAGGTTTTAATATTAAATGATTGAATAAAGCCTTTGAAATTACGATCTCATACTTAACCAGCTTTATTTTTCTTTAATGAAACTATGCACATGCATTAAGACAACTTTCAAGAAAATCTTAGGAAAAGAACTTTTGGAGAATTCCATGGAAACATTGTTGAACAACATCTCATCTTCCTGATTGACCAAGGAAGAGAGCCTTAGCTACTGGCCAAGACTGCCTTGCTAAACACCTGCATCATATATCTATACTGAACAATCCTTTCTGCAAGCTCTGCGATCGTCAGGACATGGACCTTGCGCACCTGCTCAGATGTCCTACGCTATCCTCTACTTCAATGCGAGAGAGATACTGGGATCGAATAGGACCATGGACTTTCTTTCTGTTGTCATTTTTGTTTTTTATTTGTTCTGCTGGTAGGCTTCAGTCAGTCTTTTGTAATCATCACCCACTATTGGAAATTTAAAAAATACATATTCTCATGTCTCAAGACAACTTTCAAGAATATCTTCGAAAAGAACTTTTGGAGAATTCCATGGGGAAACATTGTGGAACAACATCTCAGACCTTCCTGATTGACCAAGGAAGAGAGGTACTGGTCATATGACTGCCTTGCTGAACACCTGCATCATATATCTATACTAAACAATCATTTCTGCAAGCTCTGCGACCTTCAGGAGGATTTGGACCCTGAGTATTTGCTCAGATGTCCTGCGCTCTCCTCTATTTCAATGCGAGAGATACTGGGCCCATAGACTTTTTCTTCTCTTGTCATTTGTTTTTTAATTGTTCTGTTTTTTGTCTTCAGTCAGTCTTTTGTAACTATCACCCGCCATTGGAAATAAAAAAAAATATTCTCATAATTCATAACTTTCACCCTATGGTCACACGAACATAATTAATTTTCAGATATCTGTTTGCGTGAAATTAAATCAAAATCATCCAATGCTTCTCTCGAAGAAGTAAAGTTCCAAGTCTTGTTAGTCCTCGATCAGCAAAAAATGACCGTAGAGCGACAAACTAAACTTCACTTGAAGGAAAGAAGAGAATCTATAAATCTTCTTATTCTCAGACTTTACACATAAATTAATTAGCAAAAACGTTCCCTCATGCAAAGTTAATGCAAATGAATTCATAGAATCCGTCCGTATAAAATATTACTTTAGAATTCCCTTTAATGTGAGCTATGCTATAATAAAAGGGATTGTTCGTTTTTTACACAGCTGTATGCATCGTCGGCTTACAAGTGAAACACGATAAATTAAAAAACAGAGTTATGAGAAAACGAAGGGAAAAATTCAACCCTCTATGCTTAACTCACTAAATATGTTTCTCAAGAAGAAATATAACCTTCATGCAAAGAAAAAATATTTTAGTGGATTTCATTAGTCTAAAAATCCCCATATTCTGGTTCAGAAAAGCTAAAAAACTCATATCTTGAAAATTTTGACTTAGTGTGTTTCTCTTAACCAACTATAAGAAGTAAAAAGTCAACGATATGATACATTTAGTTCCTTACATACTAATATGTTAAATATCAATCGGTTTTGAAAATTGGTTTTTAAAATGCCGCATGGTATAAGGTATCGGAAATAAATTACTGAAGTATTATATATTTGTAGTCATCTCAAAGAAAAGCTATATTCATAGGAATATCAGAATAATTCACAACTTTATTGTTGTTTGGAAAGAAAAGAACATGATTTTTTTTTGGGGGGGGCGGTCTCTTTATAAGGTTGGTTTTTCGTTTTCGGGCTTTTTATGACGAAAAGACCATGTTTGGTCAAGATGCGCCAAACACAAGAAAACGCCAAGTAAAAAATGTCGTAAAAGGGAAAAATAAGAGACATTTGGGAGCAGAGTAGTGGGATGAAAGCAGAAAAAGATCGCTTGGGTATCCCGGGAGGGCGACCCCCATGTTTACTAAGGACAGCAAACCCCATGTGAAAAGAAAAGATCACTAGAGTACCTCGGGTCTGGGAAGCCGTACCCATCAAAAGGAGATGTGCCCCTGAGGGCCTCTCTATAATGAAAACAATATTTGATTGAACGTAATCGCATTTCTTCTGAATTGAGTATTTGTTTCAAATACAAGAATAAATGCAATTGAGTGAAATACAATCTTACTCTTCACGTATACTAGGCCCACCCTATAATTGATAATTTAACTATTATAATTGATAACTAGCATCTGACACCCAAGCCATTCTAGAGACAGTTACTTAGCCTACCTAGTACATTCCGCTTTTACTTATACATTACGCAGTATGTGAATCAATACCCAACACGAAAATCTATTGATGATCACGGAAGCACTTCAAGTACTAAATTTGATATAATTAGTACATTGAAATTCTATTCAACAAATAAATAACTGCTTTCTGCGAACATCCATTAAAATCATTCCAGTAATAATATCAACCATAAAATGCATTTATATAATACATTCAAATGCAGTTAAATAACACAAAACGACAGCTATGAGTATAATAGATACCCTTATGTAAGTAAATAAAGTAATTTGGTACTAGTTTCGATGATAAAGTGCGCTTTGAAGCGAACATACACTATATAACAACAGAATAAATCCATTTTATTGAAATTGCTTCGTGGATGCAACGAAATTTGCAATGCTTCAGGTTTACGCAAAATGCATTTTATTTTTACGCATTTTATCAATACTAACGCCAAAAGTCCCCTCGTTATAGCATTTTGGTTCGTTTAACTAAAATATATATTGCTTAGGGTTGATTAAATGGAAGCACTCACTTTAGTGTCTACAACCACCAGTTGCGTCCTTCGATGTTTATAAGCGTTCTACAATCTGCGCAATTTGGGAACCATGGCTTTACTAGATAAAGTAGTATATTAACTGAAGGTTTTAACACAAGTATCCTATATTTTTGTTTTACATAACAGTATTATTTTAACACACTTCTTTTTAACTATTTATCGTGCAGATTTCTACAGTGAATATTTCTATTCCATATGTTCTCTGTGCTTTCAATGATAGTTTAAGTTCCTTTACTTTGTAAGGATTGTGAATTATGAAGCATTTCTTCAGACGTGTACACATTATTCATAGTGATTTCCTTACATTTCTTTTTTTATTTGCTTTTATATACCTTTACTTCATTTTGGTACATTAATGAATGAAGCTCAAATATACTGCTTGAATGACTTTATGCGAATTTTTCATACACCTTAATTAAATTATTTAAGTAGGGTACATTTTAATGAAATAATCTTTTAAAAATACCATAGCTATCTACCCTCGACGTAAACTGTAGTTGTATTTCACACATTTGGAAAACTTTGCTCAAAGCTTGCTGTTCTTAAGTGTGAATATATTTAAATTCTTAGATGAAATTGACTTGTGGATCGACATCGTGAACTTATAAAACGAATATACAATACGAATTCAATTCGCTCTTTAAGTACACATCATTTTTAATTAAATGGTACCAACTCGAAGAAACCCCTTAAAATTCGCCGGCAAGTCACGATACAAAATCCATCCGCAAAGCATATACATAAAATGTTAATTCTACAAAGTTTGTCTTTTAAGCTGTTATATTTCAGTAATTCAACTAACGAGCAAAATGCATAAATCCTACCTTTTACTAAATAAAACCTTGCAGATTAACTTTTCAATTTTCACGCAACTTTTAAAACTAATTTAAACTAACCAGTTATTTAATGAATGCCACCTTCAGTGCTGAACAATGTCGTTAATGATTATGTTCCAATTGAATGTTTCTGCACGCTTTTTATAATTATATTAAAAATGTTATATTGGCGGGTATGCCGCTTATTTTCTGGCAAACTCATTGACACACCAATATCCGAATACAAAATGCTACATAGAAGGTCCCTCATATGTTCTCTGATCCAGTACCAAGGTTCGATGACGGGGCCCTATTGTAATGCAGATATTTATAACAAGCACTCAAAATACTTAATCTTCCCAGTAGTTTTGACGAGATATCTCGTCAATAAAGATCTGATAAACTTTGCTTGGGACGAGATATCTCGTCATCAAGGTGTTGCCGACTTTTTTATGATCAGGAGATCAAGATATGGTCAGTTTTTTTAAGGACGAGATACATTGCTCATCAAGATCTGGTCAGTTTTGCTAAAGACGAGATACCTCGCAGAGAGCAACCAAGAGGGTTAACTTGCACTATTATATAGATTTGTTTTCTTCCCTTTGCATGCTAGCGCAGTTTAATTATTATAAACACGATCAAAATATTTATAACTCTTAAACTTAGAAAAGAAAGTGAAAGAAAAATCAGAAAAGATATTGCACATTACAGTACAAAAACTTTTCGCATTTCACCGGTCCCTCCTCTCCTTTGGGATCCGGTACCTTGGTACCTGTTATACAAGAATCAACATACACGGTTATTTCACACCACCGTCGATGGCTAATACAAATTTTAAGTATCGGCGAGTAGGTAAGCCCTCTTGAAATTATATATTTGTTTCAAGCAACACTCAATGCCTAACTTGCACTA
The DNA here is from genome assembly GCA_933210815.1 of Meta bourneti. Lineage (NCBI taxonomy): Eukaryota > Metazoa > Arthropoda > Arachnida > Araneae > Tetragnathidae > Meta > Meta bourneti. The sequence continues at coordinate 43,702,953 of OW119934.1, forward strand.
AAGTATGGATTTCTTTCTTTACTTTGCACACTAGCGCAGTTTAATTAATCTAAACACGATCAAAAGATTTATAGCTTTTAAACTTAGAAAATTGACGGGAATAGAGAAACTTCAAAAAGACACTGCACATTACAGTACAAAAACTTCTCATACTCCACCGATCCCTCCTCACTTTTGGGACTAGGTACCTTGGTACCTATTTCACAACCATCAATACACACTGTTATTTTACACCAAACACCAAACCGTCGATGACCAATAAAAAATTTGTAAGTATCGTACAGATAAGCTTCTGAAGCCCTCTTGATATTAGGTATTTTTCCAAGCAATCAATGCTTAACTTGTACTAATGTATAGATTTCTATCTTTCCTTTGCACACCAGCGCAGTTTAATTATAAACACTATCAAAAGATTAAAAAATTTAAATCTTTTGATTATTAATTAATTAATTAAACTTAGAAAAGAGAATAGAAACTTCAGAAAAGAGACTGCACATTTATCTCCAAAATCTTTTCATATCTCACCGGTACCTCTTCACTTATATTTCCCGGTACTATGGAACCTGATTCACCGCAAGCATCGATACACACGATTAATTCACACCTAACCGTCGATGACCAATAAAAATTTATAAGTATCGCGTGGGTAAGCTTCTGAAACCCTCTTGAAATGTAGATACTCGTTCAAAACACTTAATGCTTAACTTGCATTAATGTATGTAATTATTTCTTTCCTTTGTACCCTAGAGCGCAGTTTAATTATTATAAACACGATCAAAACATTTACAACTTTCAAACTTACAAAAGAGAAACTTCAGAAAAGAGACTGCACATTACAGTACATAAACTTTTCACTCTTGACCGGTTCCTCCTCACTTTTGGGACCCGGTACCATGGTACTGGTTCCCCAGCCTCCCCGTTTCACAATAAGCCTCAAAACACACGGTTATTTCACACCAAATCGTCTATAACCGTTTAAAATTTGTAAGTATCACGTATCTTTTTAGAAAAGTCGTCTCAATTTTTTCAACCACGATTGAAAGAAAAAATTAAATACGGGACGAGTTTTGTGGTAAAAACAATCCGTCCCTATACGAAGCATGCTTACCTTGGAGCAGCTCGCTGAGTGAGAGTGGTTGGAAAGAGCGCATACGGAACAGTGGCCTGCTTCCATGCCAGTGGCACCTTAAAACAGGAGATCCTGGAGCGCTCCGGAGAGGGGATTCCAGAATCCCATCTGATTGGACGCGCCGAGTCCTCGCGCAGTCGCCGCCACACTCTATGAGGTAGCATGTGGTGATTCCACGGGATGGTGATCCCGTGAAAAAAATGCGGAAATGATTCCGTTAAAAATTTAGAGACCTGAAAAAATGTCTTAATCGTCAAATTCCAAGAATTGGGAAGGCGGTGGAAGTGTCTCGGTCGCCTTAGATGTTTTTATCAGGTTAAAAGCATTTGGAAAAAATGTTGGGATCTCAAAGATTGCAGCGTCAGCACTTGAATACTGATTTGAGACTCCTTTATTGAAATAAGAAAAAAGGATATGTCTGCTTTGGGAAATTCAAAACTGATGCTGACTAAATTGATAAGAAGGAAGGGAAAAGTTTGGGCAAAGAAAAATGAGAAACGTATGGAATTAGAGTTGTAGATAAGCATCTTCGGGGAAGAGGAAATGTTTGTACAATTTTATTAAGGCTTCGACATTTTCAAATTAAGATTAAATTTTCATAGTGTTGGTAGGTCGGTTGACTTGACTTTTGTGGTGCAAGGGCCACGTTCGATCAAACTGCACCAAAAACAAGACAGAATATCTAAAACATAAATCAGGAAAACAAAAACATAAACTTCAGCAATTCATAATTTTAACCCTCCAAGTGGTTTCGAAGAGACATCTCGTTCATCAAAATCTCATCTATTTTGTTAATGACAAGAAATCTCGTCATCAAAGTCATTGTGGAATTTTTTTATGACGGCAAGATCAAGATCTGGTAAATTTCCTTCCACTGACAACATATCTCGTCCATCAAGATCTGGTCAGTTCTGTTAACGTCGAGATACCTCGACGATACAACCACCAGGAGGGTTAAATTGAAATTAGGGTTAAAAGTTTAAATAAGCTTATAAAATGGATGCCTGCGATTAATAGAAAATTAGTTTCCTTTTTTATTGAAATAAGAAAAAGAAATATATCTGCTTTGGGAAATTCAAAACTTATGCGGACTAAATGGATAAGATAGAAAGGATTGTCCGATGTAAAATGAGAGAGGTATGGAATTAAGAGTTGTAGAATGTCCTTCGGGGAAAAGATTATTCAATGTAATTATAGCTTCGAGATTTTCAAATCAAGATTCGATTTTCCTTGTGTTGGTAGGTCAGTTGGCTTGACTTTTGTGGCGCACAGCTACGTTTGACCAAGCTGAGCCAAACACACAAGACAGAAAATCGAAAACATAAATCAGGAAAACTAATAAACATAAAATTCATCAATTTATAATTTTTGAATTGAAATTAGTCAGGGTATAAAATCTAAATAAGGTTTATGAAATGAATATCAGTGATAAATAAAAAATTAATTTCTTTCTTTTTATTGAATATCTGCTTTGGGAAATTTAAAACTGATGCGAACTAAATGGATAAGAAGGAAAAGATTGGGCGAAACAAAAGGAGACAGATGTGTAATTAGAGATTTAATTAGGGTTTCGACCATGCCTATCAGCCCTTCCAACTGCTGGGAAATGAAGTTGAACCTTGATTGTTCAAGCTCCGATTAACCGAGTGCCCGTGTTATCCGAGCCGAATTTTATGCCGAGTATTTTAAGTTTTAAATAAAGCTTGAAGCAGAAGTGTTCGCACTTTGTCTTTGACAAGTTTGGATTGGACAGCAGATGGTTGGTTTGGGTTACAGGGCGCAAGATCCAAAAATGAAGACAAAATAAAATTCAATAACAGTGTACTTAAAAATATATTAACTGGACTAAATTAAAAGTATGATAAAACATTTATGCAAACAACGTGAAAACAAAATAAACACTTTAAAAGTATGAAAAAATTCGAAACATCTCATCAACATGAAAAAGTAAAATGTAGTAAAATGTATTGATGTGAAAGTAGTAGGTAGTTAATTAACGTCGCACTGGAACAGCGCAACTGACTATTGGCGACGGTCCGGGATCAATTCCCAAAGGAAAGATCCAAGGACAACGTCTCGTAATTTTACCACGGTCAGATGAAGAGAACACCTGGGATGACACCCCACTCTCCAAACTTCGACACCACGCCAACGTGAGGACAATCGAGGCCACGACAATTTAACGTGCACCAGCCGTATCTACACGACGACCTTTGGCTGGACCAATTTTCGAGTTCGCAACACTCCGATTGCTAATCCGTTCCTCTTCCAACTGGGCTACCACGGTCCCGCATTAATGTAAAAGTTGAAATGATACAGTTTACGTGTGTGAAAATGTTACGAAACAAAAGATCATTAAATACTTTTTCAAGAGAGTTTAACCCTCCAAGTGGTTCGACGAGATATCTCGTCCAAGATCTGGTCAATTTTGCTAATGACGAGATACCGCCGAGACAAAACTGCCCTGTTACTCCAATGGGAATGAAGATCCAAGTAGGAAAACAAATTGTCCCTTGCCTAGAACTAGGGACAGTTTGGAACAGGTTTTACCGGGCAGTTTTCGACGCGAAGATAAACCACCAGGGAGGTTAAAAGGGCACTTAATTCATAACCAGATGAATTGTTAAGTTATCGCAATAAATACATATTGTGACACAAATTCGAGTATAGATTATTCTTTATCCTAGCCTTATGAATCTTTTAATAGCAGTAGTAGTAACATTAGAAAAGTGTATCTTCTCTGTATTTTACATAGGATGTTTTGTGTTGCTACGTCCGTATTATCCGCGTTTCTGGCTATCCGATCTTGACTTGGTCCACATTACCTCGGGTAAGCATTGTTCTACTGTAATTGGAATAGAGTTTTAATTTTATATTTATTACATAAATTAATTATTTTATAATTAAGTAAATTTATTTATTCAAAATAAAAACTTTAAAATTGTGAAAGGTAACTGTTATTTTTTAATTGTAAAATTATGTAGTACAACGATATAGTTTTTGGTAATTATCAAAGTGTTTAGTCCTTAAAAATGCATATTTTTCAGGACGAGAGAAAATTCTGAATGGAAACTGATTTTGATCTATTACTAAAGCTATAACTTTTATAATTTTGCATTTAGCAATACTGGAACATTGTTTGGATATATACATTGAAGTGCCAAAAAAATTGGTACACACGAGTTCATGCAAAATACATAGGAAAGTCAACGAGAATGGCAAGTTATGATTTAAGCTATTTTCAAAGCGGTTAAATAGTTGGAGCCTATAAGATGTGTCATAGCATTTCGGAGGTAGAGAAGTTTGGATTTTCACGTACTTCTATTTTAAAGTGTACCGTGACTACAAGGATTCTGGTAAAACCTGAAATTTACGACAACATGTTGTCGGCCGTAAAAAGACTGGGTGAACGTGACCAGCGTGGACTGGCAAGAATCGTTTCACGCTATAGGGGTACAACACTACATCGAATAACATCGGAATTCAATGCTGGGCCCTAAACAAACATCAGCGTTAAGAACTTAAAAGTTCCCTCAAAAATATGGGCTTCAAGAGCCGACACCCAATTCGAGAACCCTTGTTGAGTACTCTACACACAGCTATGTTCCTCGTCTAGGTTCGGGAACACTGTCACTGGACACTTGATGACTGGAAACGAGTTGCCTGGTGTAACTATTTTGGGTAGATGGACGGATCCGTGAGTGTAGAAAACCGCGTAGATATGGATCCGGAATGTCAACAGGTAATTGTACAGGCTGTTGGTAGCTTCGTAATGGTATGGGGTTTATTTAGTTGGCACATTCAATGCAGCCCCTGGCACGTCTTCAAACATCCCTGACAGGTGAATGCTATGAGTACACTTTCTGAAGAGTTACACCCCTTTCATGACATGCGTTCATTCTGATGGGCTTAGCCTCTTCCAACAGGACAATACTGTCTCCACACAAACCTCGACACTCTAAATTATGGTTAGAGGAACAATCATCTGAATTTATGGTCTTGCTATTTCCACGTAAGTCACCAGATCTCAGCGTTATCGAACATCCCGCAAGCTCGTGGAGTCCTTGCCCGCCATATTTCTGCAGTTCTACGTTCCCATAGGAGGCCTATTAAGTATTCAACTGGTGTGCCACTTTTGACATGAATACGTCTTTAAAATCGGTATGGAGGTCATCGGCAGAATCTTGCGCGTCACGAAAAGTGTTGATATCTCAAAACCCCATAACTCCAGGGGAATCAACCTATGGGGATAAATGACCTACCATCGTGTATAGAAGAAGGTGGGCCACATCGATCAGGTCAGCTACTAATCCACTCCCCAATTTGGCCGTTGTACCGCGTGGTGGGGGAAATTAGTCACATTTCAGGCATACGCTGACCTTTTTAACCGCTGTAACTTCAGTTCTTATCGACGGGTCGTGGTGAGTGAGTGCTTAAATTGAAGAGAACGACGAGTTTTACAATTCCACTTGACTAGGTGGCAGTTTACACCATTTATGTGAAAATTGTGTGCAGTGGAAAATGACGATTTGCTGAAGATTTCACTATGAAGCCAAAATATCAAACTAAAGTTCAATTGCGGCATAGAAAATATAAACAGGTTGAAAGAGCAGTTTGAGACGAACAAAATGATAGCAAGAAGTAAAAACCTATGACAAGTACGGAGAGATCTAGAGCTTACCGAAGACGCAAGAAGGGGCAGGCGCCCGTACGCGACGCCGCTGGACCATCTAGCGAGCTGCCACCACTCTTGGAAACACCATCATCGACTTTATCTTTGTCAGGAACATCAGCATCGACACCATGCCATTTGTCTCGTACTTTAGCTATCACAGACCCATCATCCATAAGGTCGCCATAGACTAATAAGCATTGCCCACACTCTAACACCACTGTTATATATCCACCAAAACTGGCTAAATTAATAAATGTCAAACAACTTTACCCGCCGTCTTCATTTCACCAGCGACCCACTTGCCAGGTATTCCGCCCAAAAGTATTCACGAACCAAACCTTATGGTACAGTGGGGACTGCCTACCCGCTGTTTTTCAGGTACTTCAGTGTAAATGTGAGTTTCATAGAAAAAAGCTAAACTGATAAAAATACCTTGGTGGAAACATTTTTTTAAAATTTGTTAGTGATTTTCCAAGATATGGGATTTTTCAGGTGGTTTGATCATTTTGAGACATTTTTTGTCATTATTGTATGTATTTTCGTACTTTTTACATAAAAGGGTATTTGGGGATGAATTTCCCCAGCTCCATGTCAAACTATAAACATTCGAATAAAATGTTTAGTGAAAATATATTTCGACTTTACTCAGAACTCTCGGATGGTAGGTAGGTAGGTATTTTAATTAACGTCGCACTGGAGCAACACAACGGGCTATTTCAGAACTCGCGGAGAATTTAAGTTGACTTTTTACATCTCTTTCTTAATATGCGTTTCACATTTTTTGCGACACCGAAATATTTGCAAGAAAAGTTTGAATTGAACAGCATAGTAAAAAAACACAAAGTCCATCAACCCATCTAACTCCAGGGAAATATATCAAAACTCTATTTAGTTACCATTAGGCATTAGGACTAGAAATTTGATGGGTTTTTGGTAAGGTAGGTAGGTATTTGAATTTGCGGCACACTGAGGGAAGCATCACAACGGGCTATTGGAGGGGGTCCGGGATCAATCCCAAAGGAAAAGATACGAAGATAACACCTCGTAATTTTGAAACACGGACAGATGAGATCAATACCCTACTCTCCAAACTTCCATACCACGCCAACGTGAGGACATTTGAGGCCACGATAGATTTAACGTGCACCAGTCCCCAAGTACACGACGGTCTTTGGTTGGATCGAGTTTCGAACTCGTACTCCCCGGTTGCTAATCCGCTACTCTTCTAATTGGGCTACACTTTTTGGTGTAAGAAGGTATGTCTCTTCTAAATTCTTGCAATTGCATTTAAATTAGAAGAGTTGAATCTTCGAACATTTTAATAAAATATACTATTGTGAATGTTTCAGAAAGTTTGAATTAGACATCATTTTTTGAGAATATTAAAAGTTTATTTTTTTCTCAGATATCAGAAGCATTGCTGCTGCTTTACAATGAGTGGCAGTGGTAGACCAGTTGATGGAGTAACGGATTAGCAACCGGAGAAATGCGAGTTCGAAACTCGGCTCAACCAAAGACCGTCGACGTATTGGCCTCGAGGATCGAGTTTGGAACTCGCAACCCCCGGTTGGTCATTTGGTCTATTTTTACGTCACTTTTGTTTTTAGGGCTTTTCTGTAGTTTTCAGGGTCATAAATACATTCTTATTGGGTAATTTTTCTAGTTTTTCAGTCATTAAAGAATTTTTTGGTAATTTTAGGCCGTCGAAATCCTAGGCCTCGTAATCATACGTCGAAAATAATTACCTCAACCGATTCCTCTCAATCTTCAATAATAGCCCGTTGTGTTGCTCCAGTGTTATGTTAATTAAACTACCTACCTCAATTTTCAATACCAATTCCTCTAAAAAAACACCTGTTGTAGAGAAAAGAAGGTATGTATGGTAAGTATTTTTAATTAACGTCACACTGGAGCAACACAACGGGCTATTGGCGGCAGTTCGGTAGCAAACCCGAAGGGAAATATCCGAGGACAACACTATGTAATTTTGAACCATGGTCACACCTGAGCTGATACCCCAGCACCCCACTCTCCAAACTTCCACAGCATGAGGATATTTGAAGCCATGACAGATTTAACGTGCACCTCCTTGTAGACGGCGGTCGTTGGTTGGACTCGAACTCGCAACCCTCCGGTTGCTAATCCAATGCTCTTTCAACTAGGCTACCGCGGCCGATAGTGCCGTAATGAGTGATGTTCAATTGACCAGGTACTAGAAAGAAAAAATTTTATTCTCGTGGTACAAGTCATTTATATTATTGAACGTAGATTTCTGTTTTCGATGAAAAAAAATCGATTTTGTATTTTGTAGGTGATTATATTCTTCCTTAGGGTTTTAAAAACATGTTTGGCAAATTTAAAGTCGAAATTCTCAAAATTGGCCCAGTTATAAGCCCTAACAAACTTGGCCGCGTAAATGTAGAAATAGGACCTTGCATCACTTCATAAAGATGATATAAATGTTACAAAGCCGATTTACAATGATTTGTCATCAAAAGATCATCCCACTATGTGGCGCTGGTAGATTAGCAGTAAAATGTTCTTTATAAGTACTGAATATGTTTCCATTAACTGTACTGAAACTAAACGTTTTTCTCGGAACTGCTGTTTCGGGAATGGTTTGCATATCTATAAAACTATTGGATCCACAACTTGAAATTTTTGCACCATGCCAAGGTAGGTAGTTGAAGTTACGTCACACTGAAGCAACAGAATGGATTATTGGCGAGGGTCAGGGATCAATCCCGAAGGGAGAGATCAAGAATAACATCTAGTAATTTTGAACCCCGATCAGATTATGAGGTCAACACATGACCTGGCACTCCACTCTCCAAACTTCCACACCACGCTAACGTGGGGAAATATGAGGTCATGACAGATTTAACGTGTCAAGATCCACTTACATGACTTCTTTGTTTGGATCGAGTCAGTAAATTGCAATCCTCCGTGACTCTACCAAATGGGTTTTCAAGGCCCCCAGCATGTCAAGCACATATCCTTTTATCTTTTGATGTGCCAGAAAAGCTATATACTACGTTTTTATATTTTTATAACAAAAACTCGGTGAAATTTTCGAGCTAAATTGATTATTTGAATTTGACCAATCATCTGTTCAACTTTTTTTAATTTTCTGGATTATCAAACTATATCTACATGTGTATGAAGTAAAACTCATCCGTTTGATTTTTTTTGTTTGAGATCACCTAAAATGAAGAGAAGTCTTGCCAACCATAGACTACGGAACTTCGTGTGGAGTCATGGTCTAGGAGGGTTAGCAAGCGTGATTCTTCGTGAAAATGGTTTTAAAAATTTTTTGCGGATACCCTAAATGATAATAGACGTACGAATTTTGTAATTATTTTATTGCAAAATTACTTATTGTTTGATCAGTAAAAAGATCTCTTAAAAGCGGTGATTTTAGCGAAAAAAAAAGAAAACAACCCTTAAACCAAAAAGCAATAGCATTATAAGGCTTTCTCCTGTCCTAATACAATCGTGTGTAAATAATATGTTTTGTCCCTTAGTTGTTTGATCTGGTCCAATACAATCTTTTCAAAGGATTCTTTGCCAAGGAAAGGAGCAATAGAAACTTTCCTAAGAATACTATTCCAAGGTAAAGAGGAATAGAATGTTTCCAAAAGATTCTATTCTAAGGAATGGACCAAAAGATTCTATTCTAAGGAATGGACCAAAAGAAATTTCTTAAAAGTTGAAAGAATCCATAGATTTCTTCAACCAAATGACTTGAAACTTGCTATCCCAGATTTACAAATCTTTCGAATTTGGTGTTAAAATTGGGGTTTGGAAATTATAGTTTGTGCGCCGACTGACACTAATCCATCCCCTTATATAATGGCCATTAATTTATAGAAGACATTCTCTTTCAACTGCATATCTTTAATTTTTCACTACTATGAGTGATTCACGAATAAAAAGATTCATTTCTCCCCGCAATTGTACTATTAATTAGTGATGAAATCAATCTAAATATTTAAGGAGTATTTGTATCATGCGCTATTTTTTATTAATTTGTAAATCCTTTGCAAAACACATACGAACTTTTTATGCATCGATTTAATAATAGATGATTAATTACCAAGGTTCACTGTTATTTTTTCTGTTTTGCAAATAAAGCAATGAATGTCATTTAAATTTGAACTAAACAGAACAAAAGATGACAAAATACATCACCTTCATTTCTGAGTTGGTCTGCAGAATATTTTCTGAAACAAAGAAAGAAACTTTCTTCATCAAATCTTTCCTCGAATTCAATATTTGTTCGCTTTTTTTAATGTTTATGAAAAATTGAAATCTCTTAACATTTTTGGTGAAGAAATTAAGTTTGATCTATCAATAGGTTTTTAGTTTAGTAGAAAAAGGTTTCACCATCGATTTTGTGTTTAACCTGTATATAGTTATGCATTACTTTTAAATCACGCCTGTTAATGCATAATTTTTACCTTTTCAGGTGTTGTCCTCGTCATCTGACCATGGTTCAAAATTACAAGGTGTTGTCCTAGGATTGTTCCCATCAGGATTGATCCCGGACCGTTGCCAATATCCCTTTGTGTTGCTCCATTACGACGTTAATTCAACTACCTACCTACCTTCAAATATGATTTCAGAACTTCGTCAATAAAAATACCAAAGAATAAATTCCGAATTGATATACGATGCTAGATTGGTAAACGCCAATTAAATTAAACGCCAAACCAAAATGAACAACCAAAATGATGAAAACCGCAATTTAAGGTAAACCCGATATGTAACACTAGTCGAGCATATGGTTGGTTGAATGATATGGGGTTTTTTGCTACAAAGGGCATATTTGGCCAAGCTGTGCCAAACTCAAGACAACTTCAAGTAAAAAAATGTCGTGGGAAGGAGCAAAAGGGGATAAGGGAATATAATAATAGGATGAAAGCAGAAAAAGAAAAAAAGATCGCTTGGGTATCCCGAGAGCATGACACCGGTTTTTACTAAAGACAGCAAACCCAATGGAAATAGCAATGATCACTGGAGTACCTTGGGTCTGTGAAGCCCGTACACACCTTAAGGAAGTGACTTCGCGGCTCAATGGGTATGTCCACTGCGCTAGCAACCTGCGAGTTGTAAGCGGCGAGGGTTCAATTCCTGTCAGGTGCATTCCTACCCTGGTGTATTTCTCTCTTCTATGTCAGAAAACGCTTTCATTGTATGTGTATGTCTATTACTTGATATTGTATGTCTTGTGTCTGCAGCAGCATGACCAGATATGGCCCTTGCGCCATAAAACCCCAAAGCAACCAACTTAAGGAAATATGGCGCTTAAAGCCGCTGAGCATATGGACAGGAGAAACAAAATCTTCCTAGACTGCCTGGTTGGTTTACACTGAAATTCCCTCTCATAAGTGATTGCAATGTTATTTAAAACGAAGATGGGAACACAACCACAAAATAATTCAAAGCGATACATCCAAGGCACTTATCATTACCAGACAACTCTCGTTAACCTCGAACCTCACATCTTTATACCGTCCATTGTTAACCTTCCAAGTAATTTCGACGAGATATCTCGTCCATCAAGATCTGGCCAATTTTGCTAATATATCAACAATTATGTCAGGATGACGAAATATCTCGTCACCAAGATATTGCCAATTTCTTTATGCTGACGAGATCAAGTTCTGGTCAGTTTTGTTCTAATGACGAGATACCTCGTCCATCAAAATCTGATCAGTTTTGCTAATGACGAAATACTTCTTAGAGACAACCACCAGGAGAGTTAATCACACAGGTAAAGTTTTATTACGGCTTGTTTTATTTAATCATTTAATATTAGGGCTATGAGGCATTTTCTATCAAGGTAAGCATAGGAGCGGTAGTGTTTCTGTGGTGATACGTGTTTCCGATATTATATAGTATTCTGAACGTTACGTCAGTTGGCTTGTTTTCCGAATACGATTTCAGCACTTCGCCAATAAAAATTCCAAAGAATAAATTCCGAAATTATCTATGCTAGTTGATTAGTCAACACCAATTAGATTAAACGCCAAACGTTTCTAAAAAGGCGATAAACGATATTTTAAGGTAATCTCGATGTGTATCATAAGAGAGTGTTTGAATAGCAGAAATAAAACCTTCGCAGACAGTTCTGGTTTGTTTACACTGAAAATCCCTCTCATAGACGAATACGGGATACTCCCATAAAAGGTAATATCAAAGTACAGCGAGCAATGGTGACCTTTTTATGTACCAGGATCATGTGACGAATCTTATATTTGCAAAAGAATTCTATTCCAAAGAAAGGAGCTATCGAATTTTCCAAATAATTCTATTCTAAGGAAAGCAATAGAGAAACTTTCCAAAGAATCATATTCCAAGTAAAGTAGCAATATAATCTTTCCAAATGATTTTATTCTAAGGAAAGTGCCAATAGAATATTTTTTAAAGGGTTATATTCTAAGGAAAGGACGAATAGAATCTTTCCAAATAATTATATTCTAAGGAAAAGGGCAATAGAAACTAACCAAAGAATTATATTCTGTGCAAAAGAACAATCGAATCTTTTCAAAGGAATCTATTCTAAGGAGAGGACGAATATAATCTTTCCAACGGATTTTATTTCAAAGAAGCTATAGAATTTTCCAAAGAATTCTATTCTAAGGAAAGGAGCAATATAAACTTTTCATAGAATCATATTCCAAGTAAAGGAGCAATACAATCTTCCCACATGATTCTATTCTGAGAGAAAAGTAGAAACAGAATCGTTTTAAAGAATTTTATTCTAAGGAAAGGAGCAATAGAAACTATCCAAGGAACTATATTCCATCGAAAGAAGCAATAGAATATTTTCAAAGCATTCTATTCTAATGAAAGGATCGATAGAATTTTCCTAAAAAGTTCAGAAAGAATCCATTGATTTTTCAACCAATAAGGGGTTGTAAGGGGAAGGCAATACACTACACTTCTCAGAAATCTATTGACGCTCAGAGGATTAAATAAAGCACATAATTTTTTAAATAAGATTTATGCCTTTTCATTTCTAATGGAAAGTTTTTCTTTGTTCTCGCTATATCGCTCTTCTTGGAAGGCTAGAAGTAAGCATGATATCTCGAGAGGTACTCTATTTTTATCCATTCAAGCAATCTACGCGTCACAAGATTTCGGAGTAGTGTACTATTGTTAACCCTCCAAATGGTTTTGACGAGATACCTCGTTCAAGATCTGGTCAAATTTCTCTAATGACCAGACATCTCGTCGAGATAAAACTGCCCTCTTGCTCCAAGGGAATGAAGATTCAAGTAGGAAAATAATTCGTTCCTTACCTTGAACTGGAAACAGTTAGAAGATTGGACACTTTGGTCAGTGGCTGGCCACTACAAGGTGATTTTCGTCGCGAACATAAACCACATAGGGTTAACTATTCCACATTATGCATGTTTAAATATCCACATACATTGGTTGGAAGAATCCTAGAAAAGTTTATATTCGTCAAGTCTAAAACTGATTAGAAGTCATACAGGGAAGATTGCAGGTTCAATGGTTGAATAATGCGTGTATAACCCTTAAAGAGTTAGAGCGAAATGGACCACTATTCCACTACTAGTTTGCATTGTTCCAAACACAGAACTGAATTGCAATTAAAACATATTCCAACAGCAATACAATAAAAGTATATAATATAAAATACCCTAACACACATTACATAAAATATTGCTTAATTTCACATACAAATGAGTAAAGGAAACTCAATTCATTCAAAGTTTGGCCTTTATCACAAATTAAGTCAAAACTCATTAACAATACAGTTATTAAGTTTGCGAAAACACCTGCTTTAAGTTATGATGTTAATCATCCAACCAATCAATGCAAGCAAATACTGCGTGAGTAATGAATTACGCTGAGCAAAAAATATTTTGTTTGGAAATTAAAAATCGCATAATGCACTTTAATACGAATCAAACGAATACCTCCGAATTAAAAAAGCCATTTAAAACGAGCGTTTCAAATTCCTCGGAGTAGAAATCTATTCATCTAACCAGAGGCGAAACAAAATGAATATTCGTCGGAGAAAGTGGCTCGGTTGTATTTAAAAGGAGTATCAAATGAAATTGCATTGTTAAATACTCCATCAAATCGTACCTGTCAGGTGCAGCCGCTGTTTTACGCGATCTCGGGTGAATGAGGTTCAATACAGTTTCTAAAGTGCCTCAACTTAAATGATGGCGAGCCTGAAGTGAGGTGCGTAAAATCAAACATCCTTCTTTGGACGAAATAAAGGCTAAACTTCTAAAGGAATGCAAATAAGCAAACTTTTTGAATATGTGTGCGGATTTTTATATTTTCGTGGGAACTAATCAATACGAAAATCTCTCCCTTTTCTCTAAGTACGGTATCCCGGTTGGAAGTGTAACGGATTAGCAACCGGAGGGTTGCGAGTTCGAACCCAACCAAAGACCGTAGTGTACAAAGGAGGCTGGTGCATGTTAGATCTATCGTGGCCTCAAATGTCCTCACGTTGGCGTGGTTCAAAATTACGTGGTGTTGTCCTCGATCTTTCCCTTCGGGTTTGATCCCGGGCCGTCGCCAATAGCCCATTGTGCTGCTCCAATGCGAGGTTAATTAAAATATCTATCTACCTACCTATTTAGGTAGGTAGTTGCATTAACGTCGCAGGTAGATAGGTAGGTAGTTAATTAATTAATGTCTCACTGGAGCAACACAATGGGACATTGTCAACGGTCCGAGATCAATTCCGAAGGGAAATATCCAAAGACATTACCTCGTAATTTTGAACCACGGTCAGATGACGAAGTCAACCCCCTACTTCCTCACTCTCCAAACTTCTGGCCACTTCAACGTGAGGACATTTGAGGCCGCAACAGATTTTCCGTGTCCATCCCTTACGTACACGACTGTCTTTAGTTGTAACGAATTTCGAACTCGCAACCCTCCGGTTGTCATTCTGCGACTCTACCAACTGGGCTACTACGTGAGTTGAGGTATTTTAGGGAATAAAATTTGAATTTTGAGATTTTTTGTTTTATTTAAAGTAATATTTTAGCTTTTGTGCAGAGATATTCCTGTAATGATACAATGCAACCTTTGTGCATATTTGATAACTGGAACATCATATAAAATGGATATATAAAGAATAGCTAAAATATACTTTCGTTTTTTGGAGAAGAGGTAGGCATTTGAATTTCCGCTGTGTCCGTTTTACACGTCGACGGACAGTTAAAGGTACGTTTTCAATGGGAAACTGGTGGGTTCAATTCAAGCTGTTAAGTAGGTTACCGAGTAAGTTTGATAACTGGAACATCATATAAAATGGGTATATAAAGAATAGCTAAAATATACTTTCGTTTTTCGAAGAGGTAGGCATTTGAATTTCTACTGTGCTCTATTCACACGTCGACGGACAGTTAAAGGTACGTTTTCAATGGGAAACTGGTGGGTTCAATTCAAGCTGTTAAGTAGGTTACCGAGTAAGTTTGATAACTGGAACATCATATAAAATGGGTATATAAAGAATAGCTAAAATATACTTTCGTTTTTCGAAGAGGTAGGCATTTGAATTTCTACTGTGCTCTATTCACACGTCGACGGACAGTTAAAGGTACGTTTTCAATGGGAAACTGGTGGGTTCAATTCAAGCTGTTAAGTAGGTTACCGAGTAAGTTTGATAACTGGAACATCATATAAAATGGGTATATAAAGAATAGCTAAAATATACTTTCGTTTTTCGAAGAGGTAGGCATTTGAATTTCTACTGTGCTCTATTCACACGTCGACGGACAGTTAAAGGTACGTTTTCAATGGGAAACTGGTGGGTTCAATTCAAGCTGTTAAGTAGGTTACCGAGTAAGTTTGATAACTGGAACATCATATAAAATGGGTATATAAAGAATAGCTAAAATATACTTTCGTTTTTCGAAGAGGTAGGCATTTGAATTTCTACTGTGCTCTATTCACACGTCGACGGACAGTTAAAGGTACGTTTTCAATGGGAAACTGGTGGGTTCAATTCAAGCTGTTAAGTAGGTTACCGAGTAAGTTTGATAACTGGAACATCATATAAAATGGGTATATAAAGAATAGCTAAAATATACTTTCGTTTTTCGAAGAGGTAGGCATTTGAATTTCTACTGTGCTCTATTCACACGTCGACGGACAGTTAAAGGTACGTTTTCAATGGGAAACTGGTGGGTTCAATTCAAGCTGTTAAGTAGGTTACCGAGTAAGTTTGATAACTGGAACATCATATAAAATGGGTATATAAAGAATAGCTAAAATATACTTTCGTTTTTCGAAGAGGTAGGCATTTGAATTTCTACTGTGCTCTATTCACACGTCGACGGACAGTTAAAGGTACGTTTTCAATGGGAAACTGGTGGGTTCAATTCAAGCTGTTAAGTAGGTTACCGAGTAAGTTTGATAACTGGAACATCATATAAAATGGGTATATAAAGAATAGCTAAAATATACTTTCGTTTTTCGAAGAGGTAGGCATTTGAATTTCTACTGTGCTCTATTCACACGTCGACGGACAGTTAAAGGTACGTTTTCAATGGGAAACTGGTGGGTTCAATTCAAGCTGTTAAGTAGGTTACCGAGTAAGTTTGATAACTGGAACATCATATAAAATGGGTATATAAAGAATAGCTAAAATATACTTTCGTTTTTCGAAGAGGTAGGCATTTGAATTTCTACTGTGCTCTATTCACACGTCGACGGACAGTTAAAGGTACGTTTTCAATGGGAAACTGGTGGGTTCAATTCAAGCTGTTAAGTAGGTTACCGAGTAAGTTTGATAACTGGAACATCATATAAAATGGGTATATAAAGAATAGCTAAAATATACTTTCGTTTTTCGAAGAGGTAGGCATTTGAATTTCTACTGTGCTCTATTCACACGTCGACGGACAGTTAAAGGTACGTTTTCAATGGGAAACTGGTGGGTTCAATTCAAGCTGTTAAGTAGGTTACCGAGTAAGTTTGATAACTGGAACATCATATAAAATGGGTATATAAAGAATAGCTAAAATATACTTTCGTTTTTCGAAGAGGTAGGCATTTGAATTTCTACTGTGCTCTATTCACACGTCGACGGACAGTTAAAGGTACGTTTTCAATGGGAAACTGGTGGGTTCAATTCAAGCTGTTAAGTAGGTTACCGAGTAAGTTTGATAACTGGAACATCATATAAAATGGGTATATAAAGAATAGCTAAAATATACTTTCGTTTTTCGAAGAGGTAGGCATTTGAATTTCTACTGTGCTCTATTCACACGTCGACGGACAGTTAAAGGTACGTTTTCAATGGGAAACTGGTGGGTTCAATTCAAGCTGTTAAGTAGGTTACCGAGTAAGTTTGATAACTGGAACATCATATAAAATGGGTATATAAAGAATAGCTAAAATATACTTTCGTTTTTCGAAGAGGTAGGCATTTGAATTTCTACTGTGCTCTATTCACACGTCGACGGACAGTTAAAGGTACGTTTTCAATGGGAAACTGGTGGGTTCAATTCAAGCTGTTAAGTAGGTTACCGAGTAAGTTTGATAACTGGAACATCATATAAAATGGGTATATAAAGAATAGCTAAAATATACTTTCGTTTTTCGAAGAGGTAGGCATTTGAATTTCTACTGTGCTCTATTCACACGTCGACGGACAGTTAAAGGTACGTTTTCAATGGGAAACTGGTGGGTTCAATTCAAGCTGTTAAGTAGGTTACCGAGTAAGTTTGATAACTGGAACATCATATAAAATGGGTATATAAAGAATAGCTAAAATATACTTTCGTTTTTCGAAGAGGTAGGCATTTGAATTTCTACTGTGCTCTATTCACACGTCGACGGACAGTTAAAGGTACGTTTTCAATGGGAAACTGGTGGGTTCAATTCAAGCTGTTAAGTAGGTTACCGAGTAAGTTTGATAACTGGAACATCATATAAAATGGGTATATAAAGAATAGCTAAAATATACTTTCGTTTTTCGAAGAGGTAGGCATTTGAATTTCTACTGTGCTCTATTCACACGTCGACGGACAGTTAAAGGTACGTTTTCAATGGGAAACTGGTGGGTTCAATTCAAGCTGTTAAGTAGGTTACCGAGTAAGTTTGATAACTGGAACATCATATAAAATGGGTATATAAAGAATAGCTAAAATATACTTTCGTTTTTCGAAGAGGTAGGCATTTGAATTTCTACTGTGCTCTATTCACACGTCGACGGACAGTTAAAGGTACGTTTTCAATGGGAAACTGGTGGGTTCAATTCAAGCTGTTAAGTAGGTTACCGAGTAAGTTTGATAACTGGAACATCATATAAAATGGGTATATAAAGAATAGCTAAAATATACTTTCGTTTTTCGAAGAGGTAGGCATTTGAATTTCTACTGTGCTCTATTCACACGTCGACGGACAGTTAAAGGTACGTTTTCAATGGGAAACTGGTGGGTTCAATTCAAGCTGTTAAGTAGGTTACCGAGTAAGTTTGATAACTGGAACATCATATAAAATGGGTATATAAAGAATAGCTAAAATATACTTTCGTTTTTCGAAGAGGTAGGCATTTGAATTTCTACTGTGCTCTATTCACACGTCGACGGACAGTTAAAGGTACGTTTTCAATGGGAAACTGGTGGGTTCAATTCAAGCTGTTAAGTAGGTTACCGAGTAAGTTTGATAACTGGAACATCATATAAAATGGGTATATAAAGAATAGCTAAAATATACTTTCGTTTTTCGAAGAGGTAGGCATTTGAATTTCTACTGTGCTCTATTCACACGTCGACGGACAGTTAAAGGTACGTTTTCAATGGGAAACTGGTGGGTTCAATTCAAGCTGTTAAGTAGGTTACCGAGTAAGTTTGATAACTGGAACATCATATAAAATGGGTATATAAAGAATAGCTAAAATATACTTTCGTTTTTCGAAGAGGTAGGCATTTGAATTTCTACTGTGCTCTATTCACACGTCGACGGACAGTTAAAGGTACGTTTTCAATGGGAAACTGGTGGGTTCAATTCAAGCTGTTAAGTAGGTTACCGAGTAAGTTTGATAACTGGAACATCATATAAAATGGGTATATAAAGAATAGCTAAAATATACTTTCGTTTTTCGAAGAGGTAGGCATTTGAATTTCTACTGTGCTCTATTCACACGTCGACGGACAGTTAAAGGTACGTTTTCAATGGGAAACTGGTGGGTTCAATTCAAGCTGTTAAGTAGGTTACCGAGTAAGTTTGATAACTGGAACATCATATAAAATGGGTATATAAAGAATAGCTAAAATATACTTTCGTTTTTCGAAGAGGTAGGCATTTGAATTTCTACTGTGCTCTATTCACACGTCGACGGACAGTTAAAGGTACGTTTTCAATGGGAAACTGGTGGGTTCAATTCAAGTTGTTTAGTAGGTTACCGAGTAAGTTTGATAACTGGAACATCATATAAAATGGGTATATAAAGAATAGCTAAAATATACTTTCGTTTTTCGAAGAGGTAGGCATTTGAATTTCTACTGTGCTCTATTCACACGTCGACGGACAGTTAAAGGTACGTTTTCAATGGGAAACTGGTGGGTTCAATTCAAGCTGTTAAGTAGGTTACCGAGTAAGTTTGATAACTGGAACATCATATAAAATGGGTATATAAAGAATAGCTAAAATATACTTTCGTTTTTCGAAGAGGTAGGCATTTGAATTTCTACTGTGCTCTATTCACACGTCGACGGACAGTTAAAGGTACGTTTTCAATGGGAAACTGGTGGGTTCAATTCAAGCTGTTAAGTAGGTTACCGAGTAAGTTTGATAACTGGAACATCATATAAAATGGGTATATAAAGAATAGCTAAAATATACTTTCGTTTTTCGAAGAGGTAGGCATTTGAATTTCTACTGTGCTCTATTCACACGTCGACGGACAGTTAAAGGTACGTTTTCAATGGGAAACTGGTGGGTTCAATTCAAGCTGTTAAGTAGGTTACCGAGTAAGTTTGATAACTGGAACATCATATAAAATGGGTATATAAAGAATAGCTAAAATATACTTTCGTTTTTCGAAGAGGTAGGCATTTGAATTTCTACTGTGCTCTATTCACACGTCGACGGACAGTTAAAGGTACGTTTTCAATGGGAAACTGGTGGGTTCAATTCAAGCTGTTAAGTAGGTTACCGAGTAAGTTTGATAACTGGAACATCATATAAAATGGGTATATAAAGAATAGCTAAAATATACTTTCGTTTTTCGAAGAGGTAGGCATTTGAATTTCTACTGTGCTCTATTCACACGTCGACGGACAGTTAAAGGTACGTTTTCAATGGGAAACTGGTGGGTTCAATTCAAGCTGTTAAGTAGGTTACCGAGTAAGTTTGATAACTGGAACATCATATAAAATGGGTATATAAAGAATAGCTAAAATATACTTTCGTTTTTCGAAGAGGTAGGCATTTGAATTTCTACTGTGCTCTATTCACACGTCGACGGACAGTTAAAGGTACGTTTTCAATGGGAAGCTGGTGGGTTCAATTCAAGCTGTTATGCAGGTTACCGAGTTAGTTTGTATTGCCACTGGAGTTGGAACTTACCGGGTCAGTTACCGGAAAGTAGACACTGCTATGCTCTCGGACAGTGGGAAACGCACTTTGCATCACTGTAAAGTGTAGATTTCGTGGATTGTGCGGTCGCATCTTTTTGCAAAGTAGAGATATGATTAAGGGAAAAAGGGTTTCCGTAACTTCTTACAATCTGCTTCGAAATAAACAACAGATTTTCCTCGTCGTGTCCAATTCCTACAGATTCATTAACTTAACACATAGGTGGATTCTTCGCTTGCATTGGCAAGCGATAAATTGGTCTAACGCAAGCGCAAGGCGCAAAGCGACACGTGTACACCAATCAGAGGTACCGGCTCGAGCGGTGAAAACGCTGATTGGTCTGCGCATGTCGCTTTGCATCTTGCCCTTCTTATTTGAATTCAACTTAAACGAACGTTTCGTTTGCATATTTTTAGACCCGTCCACGATTATTTTGCTTATGGGACTTACAAAACTTCGATGTACATCAATTAGGCAAATTTCAGAATTTATTTTGGTAACTTCAGTGACACACACACATTTCGAGGGGTTCCCTGAACTCCAAAATCCCCTTCTCTGAATAAGTCCATGGCCCGCAGGATAACTAAGTGCAATGCAAGTATAATTCAGCAACAAGTCGAAGCTGCAATTACTCTGGTGTAGTTTGGGTTAGCTCACACCTTTCAACGGTCAGACAAGCGGTAGGTATGTAGGTATTTAATTTACGTCACACTGGAACAACACAACGGGCTATTGGTGACGGTCCGGGATCAATCCCAAAGGGAAAGATCGAGGACAATACCACGTAATTTTGAACCATGGTCAGATGACAAGGCAACACCTGAGCTGGCACCCACTCTCCAATCAGACAAGCGGATAGAGGTTCTATGGGTCAATGGTTTCCGATAAACTCACGGAAGACACTTGCATGCTCGTTTTCCATTCTGCTGCTTATTACTAACCCCAAAGCGCATTTTTTTATGACTCAGACCACCCAAGCCTACCAACAAGATCTTAAAGACGAACAATTAGTGGTCCGGTCTCATGCGCTTGAATCTGAATCGCCATCGCGTACTCTGTGAAATGCAGAATAGTCATATCATTGAATAGTCATATCATCAGCTTACAGCTCTCACCCTTCAGACAAACAGATAGAGATACTTGCATGAGTGTTTTCCATTCTGCTTCTTATTGCTAATCTCAAAGCGTATTTTTGTATGACCCAGATCACCCATCCTGCCAATAAGGGCTTAAAGCCGAACAAGGAGTGGTCTGGTCTCAAGCGCTTGAATATGGGCCCTCACCGTGTACCCAGAAATGCAGAATAGTCATTTCATTTGACGCATTTTGTTTTATTTAGTATTCTCCGATGACCGACGTGTAGACTACGTACTCAATGGCATTTCAGGTAACTAGAAAGGTCGGTTGTCTACGTAAACCACACGTCTATTCGACAGGTAAATTGTCTTAATACAGGACAATATGATTAACACTAAATTTACGGTTTTGAAATGACTAAAGTTAAAACGGTCTCTAAATGACCAGTTTTAAAATTTTGACTCAAAATTACTTTTAAGTTTTTTTATTTTTCCTCAAATGACTTTACGACTTTGCGTGAAATATTTTGCCAAGCTGTGCCAAATACAAGACAGTCAATGTCAAATAATTGACGCACACATGAGGAAAGTACTCACACAGAAGAGAGAAATACACCTGGTGTAGTTACAGGAATCAAACTTGCGCAGACTACAGCTTGCTGACTGCTGCGGAAGAGGGCAAACCCATTGAACCACCTTGACTGAAAGGTGGCTCCTCCTGCACTTAAAAGGCAGGAGCCTTAGTTTTACTGGCAGCTGACTGAATTGAAATGCATGTGATTGTAATTTTTTTTATAACATGCACAAATTGCTAACAATTTGTAAACGAAATTGTCAACAATTTCTCCTGTTATAGTTAAATTTGGTTAGGTTCTCTTAGGTTTCGTTTCAGCCGTTATTTTAGAAAGTTGATTAATTTGTTCTAGATGACGAATACAGCTTCTTCAAAAAAGCATATTCAAAACTACCATTCGATCAAATGTGTAAAACCTTCACACACATATTTTAAATATTAAAACCATCACAAAAATAGGAGTCTACAATATGAGATGTCGAAGTGTCTAGTTTTATGTCTACAGGTTGAATTTAAAATGGCACCTTATCCTGGAAATAAAGTTCACATTTTGTAGAACAGTGATGATTTGTTCTTTAAATTCATACTTTTGATTTGATCATTCGTACAATTCAAAAATCTGATAAACAATTTTAGATACTTCCTTATAATGTTTATAATTTTATTTAAAACTATCTCAAGAATGTTAAGTCGCAACTAAATATTTTATAACCTTCTAGTCATTCTTATTCTTTGGATTCCAAAATATCCTCTTGATTTAAAGAAAATTTTTGTTTGAGCATTAAAAATTATCCATGCAAAATTTCTCGTTACGATAGAAAATACCAGAGAAGTACAATTTTACCCTAAATGAAATATCAACTTGCATTCACATAATTTGTCAACAGATGGCGCAATGTGACGCTATTTCGAAAGAAGTAATACGTAACAGCCCGGATTCTTAGATTTTTACTTAACCTCCTTGAGATGAATTTCAAGGGAACGTAAATAAATTTTGTATTAACTCGTTGTTCGTGCTATCCAAATTCAGAAAAGCATTAGTTCAACAATAAAATAAAATGTGTTTGTTTTTCCTTACTGCACAATTCTTGGTTCACAGATAAATGGTATTCTTCGCAAATGTATATCACAAAGATATATTATACAGATGATTCTTGATTACATAAATAATTCCGGACTACACAGTTAATTCTTGATTACACAGATATTTCCTGATTACGCAATTTTTATCTTAAAGTAGTCTGTTATCGATTTTTTTTCGTGACATTCTTCAAGAAAATCTTTGATGTGGGCAACTCTGTTTAATTGAGATGAATTTTTGCTACCTAAGAAAAAACGGTGAATAATTTCTCAGTCAACAGTAGCTTCTATAAAAGAAGGCACGCTTGTTCCTTCGTTTATTCTTTCTTCTTCACTCTCTTCTACAAATGAATCTTCTATAATTTCGGAGTCACTTAATGTGCTGTTAAACCTTCCTCGGTCATCATGATGTAATCATCAAGTGTTATGTTGAGATGAAAAACTCCCCATTTTTGAGCATCCTCTACGATTCCGCGGATTTCACTTGATACTCTTAGGTATACCACTTGCTTCTCTTTGAAATTTGAAATAATAAAACCAGCACAACGGAAACAGTTTTGAATTGTTGCTTGACAAACAGCTCTCCATGCGCCTTTTATGATTTTCAACGCTTCCAATAGATTAATATCGAAAGGAATTTCTTTATTAAGACTGTTTGCGTTGTTGCATAGAGAGGCAGGAGATAATTATTTATGGATTAAGATATAATTTATTTACATTAAGAATAAGGACATGGCACGCCAGCCTAACCAACACACAAAGTGACTAAGACAAGATAGATGGTGAGGAACAGTTATACAAGGACAAGTAGTTACAGTTAGACAGAGGACAAGTACAGTTACAGTTAAACATGTAACAAAGACAGTACCATCTGTTTTCTGTAATGTAACTTCAAACATCAAATGATTCCTTGGTCACATGATTGCAACTTGGAAATGGTATTTAGAGGTAAAAATTTAATTTTATGGCTCTTAGTCAGGATACTTCACAGTGCAAAGTACCATTTAATAGTTGAAAAAGCAAATGCATTTGTATGCATAGTTTAAAAAACTCGTTGAATTCATTTAAAATTATTTCTATTGAGTGAAGAAATTAAAAAGAAGGTGCATAGAGATGGTGTTTAAAATGAAGGTTCTGATGAATACTCTTTCCTAAAAGTAATACGTTTCCTGACAGGTTTAAAATATAAATTGATTGCTTCATATTTTATGGATGCTACCAGAAGTTCTTTAGGCGGAACTAATTCCATATCAATTGAAAGTGATTAGAATAATTAAACACTTTTCTTTTGCATGATGTAACTATTGTAGTGTTAGAAAAAATAGTTTTTTAAATATGCTTTTGGTAAATAACTGAGTTTTTTCAACAATAAAATTCTTCTTTCGATAAAAGTAGGTTTAATGTAAAATTCGTGAATTTTAGTTGCTGAACTACTAGTTGGACCAAATGGTAACTGCTAAAATGTACTTAACTATTATCTTTTTATGAAAATGTTAACAAAAATGCATCAACATATTTCCTGAGTAAATTGTCGGTATAAAACATACAGTTTAGGAATTTATCTGGTCAATGGAGAAATAACCATATATCCTTCAAATATAATGCACAATTAACACATCATCGTAGCACTTCATTGTCTTGAATTAATTTTTGAGACTACTGTCAATTTATATATTCGTGTTTCAGTAATTGATCACCTTTTCCAGTAATTAACAACCTGATCAAATACTGTATACAGGCTCAAATTTTACATTTCATTTAACCAAAACAATTGCGAAACATTTAGTCTCTCTCCCCCATGAAATATCTAACTTCAAATTTTAAATCACAGTGTGCCTAAAAATCCGATGATTGACCAACTTGGTCAATTACTGGATTTGTTCTATCAGGAGATTGACTACAATGTTTAAGAAAAACTAATATGGGGTTATCAGATTTAGATTTCTTTACCGCTATGCCAAGCTTGAGTTCAAAATAAGAAATGGAATTGAGATTAATTAAGATTGAAAACCACTCATCAGAACAAGTCCACTATAGTATATACTGCGAGTTCATAGATTCTAATAATTTAACATGATTCTTTTTTATTTTATATCAATAAAAAGAAAGATTAGTGAGCTTCAGATTGTTTACCATTTATCCTGGAAATCCATTGGCTGCTATAATATCAAGTTGGAAATGGTCAATTACTGGTAGGTAGGTGGTTAATTAACGTCGCACTGGAGCAACACTACAGGCTATTGGCGACGGTTATCGATCAAACCCGAAGGGAAAGATTCGTAATTACTGGTAGGTGATCAGGGACTGGCCGTTTCTACAACCCGAACTCGGAATAAATGAAAAAATCTTACACAAACTGTTTTTCTTAATAATTGAACATTTTTGAAAACAAAAGTAACCACTGATGTGTGAGAGCAATGATAAATTTCTGTCTGGTGAAATGATTTCTTAAATCAATTTAAAAGTTATGATCACACCACCTAGAACTGACTTGAATGACCTTCATTTCAAAGCACAAGGAATATGAATTAAATAGGATTCTTTGAACTACAAGATTATTTGATATAATTACGCAAATCAGAAAGCTTCTGAATAAATCATAGAATCAAATTTTAGTTAAAGAAATATAAATACAACATACTAAGGAATGAAGTTTTCTTGACTTGATCTCCTCTTTGATCATTGTTAAAAACTATTTAAGAGAAAAATTTAATTTAATTTAAATACGATCAAGTTTCGTGCAGATTGATCTGATATGAATTGATGAGCCGAGTTGAGTTGACGTTAGAAATATACTGAGAATCAAAAGGTAGGTGGTTGAATTAACGTCTCACTTGAGCAACACAACGGGATATTGGCGATGATCCGGGATCAGTCCTGAAGTTCAAGATCCGAGGACATCTCGTAATTTTGATCCACGGTCAGATGGCGAATGAAGAAATTTGAGATTTATGAAAGTTCAGTTTGCTTTGATTTCTTTTAAGACTTTCAATTATAACAAACTGAAACTTTTTTATTTTAACACCAAGATTTGTGGCGCACTCTGCGTCCACAGAGCTAAGCATAACAGTGACGTCATTTAAGGTATTACTAGAAACGTCCTTGAATGTGGTGTGTGTCCCTTATTTGCTCGCTTTTTCACCTTGTTGAAGTTCAGTTATCATGAATAAAATGAATAGTCATATATTACTATAAAAAGGTAGATAGGTAGTAGGGATGTAATTGATTGGTTGATTGGCTTTGGGTTTTATGGTGCAATGGCCATATTTGGCCAAGCTGCGCTAAACACAAGTCAACAACGAGGGAGGGATAAAAAGCAAAAAGCAGAAGGGTAGGTGATGGTAAACCAGGGGTGGAGGAGAATTCAATCTTTAAGGTATAGTAATTATTATGATATTTAAAGCTAAATCGAAACCATGTACTGATTTAAGAAATTAAGATTGATCAAATACTGACGGGTTATATCAGCCCAAAAAACTCATAGGAACCTCAAAGGATTCTCCTCCACACGAAAAGGGGATTATCTCTTGTAGATTACCTATCACCTATTAGTACAATATCGGGAGTCTTCTAATCGAGTTCAGCTTTAGTGACAATTGTTTTTCTCGAACGCTCATTTTTTAAGAGTACTTTTTCTTTCTCGGTTGTTTCTTGGGCAAAATGATAAGTATTACTTCTGTAATAAGTTCCCTCGCGCAAAAAGGGGGATGATTCCTTGGATTATCCGAAGTCAAACTCTGTCCTCATTAGGACGTGCACAGCTTAGTTCATTAATAATTTTTGAATTATTATCCATTTTAATAACTATCAACAGAAAGCCGACAAGGTCGCCTTGGCGTTGTTTGAGCGAAATCTAGTCTTCCCACAACGAATCGATACTCGGCAAAATAGGAATGTCAGTACATGTGTGCTCGGCACTTGGCAAACATTCCGATTCAATACTCGACGAAAGGTGAGCGCCATCTTAATGTAATGAATACTTTTGCCATGTGTTTGGTTGTTTTGGGTTTTGTGGTGCAAGGGCCGAATTAAGCCAAGCTGCACCAAACACAAGACAAACGTCAGATAAAGGACATAGGAAACCACAAGGAAAATTTAGAAGAGAGAAATACACCCAATTTTTTTGGCAAATGGGTTATGCGGCAGATTGATTTATTTTTCCAGTCTTTTGTCAATAAAAAATAAAATTTTCAATTTTTATTTCATTTCTTATACGTTTAGTAACGAAGATTAATTATATTAAAACCAATCTAATGGGGAGCAAAACGCGATTGAGAGCAAACTAACCCTTCAATTCTGTTCTTAAAAATTTAAAATGGTAACAGAAAAACATTGTGAGATGGTGTTTCCCAATGTGTGTTAAATCTTTAAAACGAATGTTTACAATTGAGCGCAAAAGTGCGAATTTAAAAAGAAGCCAATATTAGCTTCATACTGTTGAGTGGCTCCATCTATTTCTTTCACTACGAAACTATTTCAAACTTCTCTATTTTTTAATACTTGAACTTTCATAATAAAATCGACTAGATCAGTGACGGATCACCCACTAAGCGTGCACCTAGGTTGTTTTGAAGAAAGGCCCAACACGAAGATCTGTGTATTTCTCAAAGTATTTTCCAGTAAATTAAAACAATATATTTTAAAAATTATTTTAAAAGTAGTGACAGGCTGGGTTTGGATTATCGTTCCGGGAAAATGTTAGCATCGACTGTCCTCAGAGGGAGGGGTAGACTTTGAATTGTTAAAAATAAAATATGCAGTTTTGAGCAATTTGACGCCTTATAAATTTTAACAAAACTGATCCAAATTAAATTTTAAGACTAGATTATACATTTATGAAATGAGAATTATTTCCAAGAAACAGCCATGGGCCCCTATACTTTTAAACCAAAGAAGGGGTGGTATGTCTACACCCTTCTTTACTAATATATATATTAATATGATACGGATTTCTCACATCACTACTAACTTTTCCTGGCCTGAGGTCTCTAGACTTCAAGCATCCTTTGACAGCTTATCTCAAGCATGATCAAGTTTCCTTTCAAGTACAACATAAAACTATTGCTTAAGTCTTTTTCGATATGGCGATTGATTTTTTCTAGGTAAGTAGGTAGATATTTTAATTAACGTCACACTGGAGCAAAACAACGGGCTACTGTCCACCGTCCGGGATCAATCCCGACGGGAAAGATCCCAGCCCGCAATTTTGAAACATGGTCAGATGACGAGGTCAATACCTGAGCTGGTACCCCACTCTCCAAACTTCCCCACCACGCCAACGTGAGGACGTTTGAGGTCTCGGGAGATTTAACGTGTACCAATCATCATGAACACGACAGTCTTGGGTTGTATCGAGTTTCGAATTCGCAACCCTCCGGTTACTAATCCGCTTCCAAACAGGCTACCGTGCCAGCCTTTCGAATTGTAAAACATTTAAATTACAGCATAAAATAAACTCTATTTCTATCATGGTGCCGCGGTAGCCCTGTTGGAAGAGTAACGGATTAGCAACTGGAGGGTTGCGAGTTCGAATCCAACCAAAGACCGTCGTGTACAAGGGAGGGGCTGGTGCACTGTTGTAAATCTGTTGTGGTCTCAAATGTCCTCACGTTGGAGTGGTGTGGAAGTTTGGAGAATGGAGTGCCAGCTCAGGTGTGACCTCGGCATCTGAGCGTGGCTTAAAATTACGTGGTCTTGCCCTCTGATCTTTCCCTTTGGGTTTGATCCCGAACCGTCACCAATAGCCCGTTTTATTGTTCCAGTGCGACGATAATTAAAATACCTACCTTCCTGCCCTCACATTGGTGGAATGTGGTAGGTAGGTGGGTATTTTAATTGACGTCGCACTGGAGCGGGCAACGGGCAATTTGGGTGTGGAAGTTTGTATAGTGGAGTGACAGCTCAGGTGTTGACCTCGTCATCTGACCGTAATTCAAATTTACGAGGTGTCCTCCGATATTTCCTTTTGGGTTTGATCCCGGACCATCGCCAATAGCCCGTTATGTTGGTACGATAATTAAATACCTACCTACCTCTATAAGGTTTATGCACAGTCAATAAAAAACTGCATTCAAAAGTTAATATTGTGAACAATGATTCATTAATAAATTAATGTAATACTAATTAATATATATTAATCTAATTATATTATATATTCTATCATCATTTCAAAACAAAATGAGTAATTTGAGTTTTTGGACAGTCTCATTTGCCTCAATTCCCCCAAAATCTAGCTTCGCCTTTGACCATACCAGAAACTAAAGGTGAATTCGATGGGGTGACTGGTACTCTCAAGATTAGCGTCCCTTTTCTGCGCGTCTAAACATCGAAAAAAAGCAAAAAGAAAACCACTGGACACTGCAACTAAATGTAAAGCTTTACTTACCTCTATCCGTGAAATCCAATCTTTATCGATGTAGAATTGTTCATAGCAAATCTGCTAAACTTCAATTTTTCTATTGCTTTGGATTAAAGAAAATTTTTCTATTGTTATTGGCTGAAGCCCTTCTTTAGCCAGCGTCAATGGTCACCTTCTTTAGCAGCGCCAATGGTTTGGACCCTCGATATGTTCCTCAGAAACGATTGAAAATTATAAATATGTTTATAATTTTATTATTATTGTAAATATATTCTATTTTACTTATTTGAAGTTAATTGTGCGATATTGTTCAAACATGATTTTCTTAACCCCTGAGGGGTTCACATAATTCCAATTTGCAACTTGCAGTCTTTCCTACATAACTTCTATTCAACTGAATCTTTCTAAAGGATTTTATTCTAGGGAAAGGAACAATAGAATCTTTTCAAAGGATTCTAACCTTAGGAAAGGAGCAATAGAATTTTACAAAGGTTTCTAATCTAAGGGAAGAAGAAATATGATCTTACCAAGGGATTCCTTTATACAGAATGGACCAACAGAAAAAAAAGCATCTATTCAAAGGAAAGGAGAAGTTGTGAGGTATTGTTCAAAATCGATTTTCTTAACACTATGAAGGGTTCACATAATTCCATCTTGCGATTTAGTCTTCCACTGCATCATTTCTAACCAATTTTGACCTTCTCGATCAAAATAATTTTTCCAAAGATTCTATTCTAAGGAAATTAGTAAAACAATCTCTCCAAAGGACTCTAATATAAGGAGAGGATACAATCAATAGAATTTTCCTAAAGGATTTCATTCTACAGAATGGGCCAATAGAATCATTCCAAAGGATTCTGTTCCAAGAAAAGGACTCAGCATCGTTCCAAAGAATTCTATTCAAAGGAAAGGACCAATGGAATTTTTCTAAAGGTTGAAAGAATCCATGCATTCTTTCAACCAATATATGTGTTTACTTAGTCACTAAGTGTGTTGTGGGGTAAAAGTAATACTACACTTCTCGCAAATCTGGCGACGCTCTTTCAGGGGGTTAAAACTCCTGAAAGGAGAGAAATACCTCGTTAATTGTTCGCCATCCAACAAGAGGTCCTGATCACTTTCTCAAGACCCACTGGACTGGTTCTGCATGTTTTATAAAGCAAAACTACCACGTGTGTCAAGGCCTTTTCCTGTCAGTATATTTCTCAAGAGTTGCACCATATTTGTGGTTACTTAGTCAATAACTGTGTGTTGTGGTGTAAAGCAATACTACACTTCTCGGAAATCTGGCGACGCTCGCTCAGGGGGTTAAAGTTCCTGAAAGGAAAGTAATAGCTCGTTAATTGTTCGCCATCCAACAAGAGGTCCTGATCACTTTTTCAAGACCCACTGGACTGGTTCTGCATGCTTTATAAAGCAA
This sequence comes from Meta bourneti, assembly GCA_933210815.1. Taxonomy (NCBI): domain Eukaryota; kingdom Metazoa; phylum Arthropoda; class Arachnida; order Araneae; family Tetragnathidae; genus Meta; species Meta bourneti. The sequence goes on from OW119934.1 coordinate 43,733,854, forward strand.
AACTACCACGTGTGTCAAGGCCTTTATGCCGGAGGTTAATCCTCGAATCCTTGTCGTAGACCGGCACCTTACTTGGTTTCTGACAGGCCATGGCCCTTTTATCGCTTACCTACACAGATTTCATATCAAACCGACAGATTCGTGTACATGCGGGGAGGTAGGGGACGCGGACCACTATCTCTTCGACTGTCAGTACACTAAGGCGCACCATATAACAAGACCAACTTCCGAAAATAAACAAAAATGGTGTGCCAAATCCTGAACGATAAGATCTCAAAATATAAAATCAGGATGTGTGTGCTGGCGGCCGGAGGGGTGGCCGCGGACGCCCTTCCCTAAGTTTTAAAAATCTCAAAAATTTTGAATTGTATATGGTTCTTCCCCCTGACACTCTACCCTGTTTCCCTTGGTAATTAGTGAGTCAAGGACTAGGTCCGGCTCAATTTTAAACTTCAATATTTTAGATCCTATGATTTTACTTTTCTTAAAAATTTTAGAAATTTGGGGTTTTGAGTCTTTTGGTGTTTTTTGGTTCTCTGGATTAACAGGTCTTGGACTAACAACTATTTTTGAATATAGTCCAGTTTTATAATTGTAATTTATATTAGTTTGTCTTAAAATATAGTAATTATTAAATATCATATCATAATTGTAAATCTCATTGTAAAATATCATATCATAAATAATCTCTTCTTTGTTCTTATATTGGCGCCTCATATGAGCCATCCTCTTATATACTACTATTATACCACCTATTTGTAGCGCCTACTATAAACTGCCCACTGGCAGTAATATAAGCTGCAGGTAATGAATTAAAAATTTCTTTAAATGTTATAAATCTGTGGGTAAGTTGCAGGTGCTCCAGGATGGCCTATGTGGCGCCGATATCGTCCTTGTAAACCGGCAGTGTGCCGGTCGTCGATTCTTAATTAATGTTTTTGGACTCTGTTGGTCCTTTTTCTATGTATATTTTTAAAGAAAAAAATAATAAATTTTGGTGGTGCCCTGGACTTCGGTACGGACGCGCCGGAGTCTGGGTGTATCCTCTCTGTGTGTGGGGGCTGGTTTTCCCGGCGTGCCCCTTTTGTGCCCATGGTTAAAGTCCTCCCCCTCCTCCCATATAAAGTCTTAAAACTTATCGGTGAGTTGGGAGGAGGCGGATCTAGAAGAAGAAGAAGGCCTTTTCCTGTCAGTATATTTCTCAAGAGTTGCACCATATTTGTGGTTACTTAGTCAATAACTGTGTGTTGTGGTGTAAAAGCAATACTACACTTCTCCGAAATCTGGCGACGCTCGCTCAGGGGGTTAAAATTCCTGAAAGGAAAGGAATAGCTTGTTAATTGTTCGTCATCCAACAAGAGGTCCTGATCACTTTTTCAAGACCCACTGGACTGGTTTTGCATGTTTTATAACGCAATACTACCACGTGTGTCAAGGCCTTTTTCTGTCAGTATATTTCTCAAGAGTTGCACCATATTTGTGGTTACTTAGTCAATAACTGTGTGTTGTGGTGTAAAAGCAATACTACACTTCTCCGAAATCTGGCGACGCTCGCTCAGGGGGTTAAAATTCCTGAAAGGAAAGGAATAGCTTGTTAATTGTTCGTCATCCAACAAGAGGTCCTGATCACTTTTTCAAGACCCACTGGACTGGTTTTGCATGTTTTATAACGCAATACTACCACGTGTGTCAAGGCCTTTTTCTGTCAGTATATTTCTCAAGAGTTGCACCATATTTGTGGTTACTTAGTCAATAACTGTGTGTTGTGGTGTAAAAGCAATACTACACTTCTCCAAAATCTGGCGACGCTCGCTCAGGGGGTTAAAATTCCTGAAAGGAAAGGAATAGCTTGTTAATTGTTCGCCATCCAACAAGAGGTCCTGATCACTTTTTCAAGACCCACTGGACTGGTTTTGCATGTTTTATAACGCAATACTACCACATGTGTCAAGGCCTTTCCTGACAGTATATTTCCCAAAACCTACACTTGCGCCATAAAACCCCAACATCCAATCCAATCCAACCCAAGAGTTACACCACAATGATTTTACTAACAGCCCATCGGAACTACACACTTCCTTCTTTTCTTATCGCTTCCTGCTGCGTATTATTCACAAACAACCTAGACACATGATTTGTGAAATTCACCTTTTTTACCTGGTTAAGGATTCTTTCGTTTTCTGTCTTCTAGATACGTAAGTACAATTTTAAAAATGCTTTTTACTTTAAAACTGATAGAGAATTGTTTACTTATTTGAAGTTTATAGTGGGACAGGGTTCAAAATCCATTTTCTTGCATTTAAATTATGTGTCTAAAATTGCAAATTTGTCACAAAAATGTCATCGAGTGAAATATTCTCTAAACAGATTTCTGGGGCCATGGTAGCCCAGTTGGAAGAGCAACCGAGTAGCAACAGTAGGGTTGCAAGTTCGGAACTCGTGATTGATCCTGGACCGTAGCCAATAGCCCGTTGTGTTGCTCCAGTGCGACGTTAATTAACTACCTACTAACCTGAACAGATTTTTAAATTAGCTGATACGGCACCTGTATCTATAAATTGTCAACAGCATCCCTTTATCGGAAAATCTTGTACCTGGGCACGTTTCTCATAAATTTATTTATCGATTTATCGGAGATATTGTAGGTAGGTAGGTCATTTCATAAATGATAAATTCATTTTATTTATTCCCTGTTTGTTTTTTAAAATTAGCTTATATTTTTCATTTTATTCACGTAGGTTATTTTGATAAGTTTTTAAGTTTATTTCTCCCTTCCATTTTCTAAAATACAAAATGTATTTTCAATAGGCTCTTTTTACTACACCACGGAATTTCTACGCTTTTCTCATTTATGAATAAAGTACAGTAATTCGTATTACTGTCTTGGTGGATGTAAGTGAGAAAGCGTATTAGTTAGGAATAAAACAATTATGTTTGGAAGGCTGTGTGGCATCAGCTAGTTTCGGAAGTTTCTGTTAACCTATCTCTGTCTTCTGGTTTTCTTGGTAACTTCCTGTCTCTGAGAAATTCACATACATAAGTCTACCTTGAAACCGGCAAGATTCCCTGAACGACATTTAACCAGTTTTGACCTTCTTGCCAATAGAATATTTCCAAAGGATTCTATTCTAAAGAAAGGAGCAATAGAATCTTTCAAAAAGCTTCTACTAGTTGGAAAAAGGCAACAGAATTTTTCCAAATGATTCTGTTCCAAGGAAAGGAGCAATAGAATTTTCCCAAAGGTTTCTATTCTAAGGAAAGGAGGGCCACGATAGCCCGGATGGAAGAGTAACGGACTAGCAACCAGAGGTTGCGAGTCAGAATTCAACCAAAGACCGTTGTGTACAAAGGGGGAGGGTGCACGTGTAAATCTGTCGTGGCCTCAAATGTCCTCACGTTGGCGTGGTGTGGAAGTTTGGAGAGTGGGGTGCCAGCTCAGGTGTGATCTCGTCATCTGACCGTGGTCCAAAATTACATGGTGCTGTCCTTGGATCTTTCCCTTCGGTATTGATCCCGGTCGCCAATAGCCCGTTGTGTTGCTCCAGTGTTACGCTAATCAAAATACCTACCATACCTATCATCTAAGGAAAAGAGCAATAGAATCTTCCCAAAGGATTCTTTTCTAAGGAAAGGAGCAATAGATTCCTGAAATGTTCATCTTAAATAGTTTTTCTGCCTTTTGAGTTGATCAGGCCCAGGATCCTGGATGAACATCTTAACCAGTTTTTGTCTTTTAAATTAATATAATCCTAAATATCTTAGCCGTTTGCGTTGTGAAATCCTGACGATGTTTAATAGCTCGTTGTTTGCTCCAGTGGGAAGTTAATTAACTACCTACCTAAAGATGTTTCTAGATTCAATTTTTTTGTTACATGTTTTTCTCAATTTACTTTTATGTGTATATTCCTTTTATATCAGCTATATATCATAAAAAAGATTAAACATTTGAGCAAACCACTAATTTGAATTCATATAGCATAATATTTGAGATAATCAGTTGCATTAGTATTTAATAAACATTTTTATAGTATTAATGCAACTTTTTCTAGAACAAATTAAATTATTTATGTTTTTTTAAATCGTTGTCAGCTTACTCAAAGCAAATGTGGCCCAATATAGTATATTTTTAAAGGTTGTGCTCTACAGCTTCTTCACCATTGTTAGAGTAAGTCTTTGATTTCTCCTCAAAACTATGTTCAGTTTTATATAAATAAAGATGTTAATGGGTACATTTTAAATTAAACATTTAATTCACAGTTGTAAACAAAAGGTAACAGTTTGATTTTGATAGTTTAATGCTCAACAACACATAAGTATTTTTTTACAATGTGTTATAAATTACAAACTGCGAAAATATGTGTATATCGTGCCTTAAGATGTTAGATATAACTAAGTTTTTTAAGAGCAAATCCTTTTATTAAGATATTAGTTTTACAGTCATGGGTTGAACACTATAATGATGGGTCCACTTCCCGTTTCAACAAACAGTTCATCTCTGAGCTTCTCACATGATGGTGATCATGAGCAGGAAGAACAGATTTCTACAATACGATCTCCATACTTACATGTCTATGGGGATGTGGGTGTTCTTGAAGATTAAGAGCCTGGAAAAGTATTTGTGGTATGGAGAGATTCGACATTGACCTTATTTGGCAATGGCGAAGTGAGAATTATATCGCTACAACAAGCAGCTCGTCTTTGAGCTACTCACATGATAAGGATCATGAGCAGGAAGGACATATTTCTATATTACATCTCTATACTCTACGGGTCTGTGTGTGTTATTGAAGACTGAGAGCCTGGCAAAGTATTTTGGGTATGGAAGTTCGACATTTGCCTTATTTGGCAATGGCGAAATGACAATTATATCGATACAACAAGCAGCTGATCTCCGAGTTCCTCACATGATGGTGATTATGGCAGGAAGAACATATTTCTACATTACAATGTCTATACTTACATGACTAGAGCTGTGGGAGTTATTGAAGACTGAAAGTCAGGGAAAGTATTTGTGGCATGGAGATTCGACATTTGCCTTATTTAGCAATGGCGAAGTAACAATTATATCGATACAACAAGCAGATCATTTCTGAGCTCCTCACATGGCAGGAAGAACATATTTCTACATTACAATGTCTATACTTGCATGTCTTCGGGGTTGTGGGAGTTATTGACGATTGAGAGCCTGGGATAGAATTTGTGGTATGGAGGTTCGACATTTGTCTTATTTGGCAATGGCGAAGCGACAATTATATCGCCAAAACAGTAATATTCAAATGAGGATTGAAGCGGTGTGTGGTAAAGACGGAATTAAATGTGAAAATAGATTATAATACTAAAAGATTAAAGATGAATTATAGGAAAGGTTTTAAAGTTTGCGGACTGGCTGGATTTTCCATCCGGGAAAATCCAGCCATCTACCGTCCTCAGGTGAGTTAAAACTGAATTGAAAAAGTAAAATATGCAGTTTTAAACAATTTGACGTCTTATAAAGAAGGCGAAGATTTTAGCAACTTTCCTTTAAAAGATAAAAAAAATTTAGTGTCATCTAATGAAAAGTTATTTTTGTTTACTTTAGTCAAATATATTGATTCAATATCACAAAGGATGTTACAAGTTGATCCAAATTAAATTTTAAGACTAGGTGTGTGTGTGACTTATGAAATGCTAATTATTTGTAAGAACTGCCATGATCTATACTTATGAACTAAAGGTGTGGTATATTTATGTGTGTATTTATCAATATATGGTAGAGATTTCTCACATAAATGCCATCTTTTTGGACCAAGATCTCTAAGCCTAGCATCATGTGACCGTTTAATTTAATCGAGATTAGCCTTGATTTCAACTAACTACAACAAAAAACTTGTGCTATGGTCGTACTATGATATACAGAGTAGATTTCCTTTGTTTATTGAATTCCTAATTGGAAAAAACACTTAAATTCTAGAAATCAATCCTGATTTTTGTTCTAGTTTTTGATAAAAAAAATCATCTTTACCTTTAAGGTGTACGTATATACTAGAAGGTATTTTTAAAATTTCGACTTCAAAAATCCAATTTTGCTCCAAGGCTTATGCTTATTTCATTGGCTTATGCTTAAAATTCTTCCATCGAGAAAAAATCAGATTTAGCTAATTATTACTTATCTAATTTAGATATAACTAGATAATTAGCAGGTTTTTTGAAGTGAAGTCTCAAATTCTAATTTGTTCAGAAAGACAATTCCTGTTGGAAATTATTCCTAATATTAATCTTCATGTTTTGAACCTCAATCAAAGTTGCTAGAGGGAATAGGTTATTTTTACAATTGACACCAAGGAAGTCTAAATAATCAAGATTTTTTTCAGGAATTTTAATATTTAAAAATCAATTAAAAATTAATTTTGCAACTATAACTGATTGAGGTTCAAAACATCCACTGTATTATATAGATTATAATGATACAAAAATAATTATAATAGATCAATTCATTGTTGAGTTATCACCATCTGAACAAAGCATTGTATTGCAAAAACACAGTTCTTCAGAAAGTGAGTTTAAAGCTTTGGAAACATGTTTAAACATGTAGACAGTGCCTAAAGAAAAACCCTTGTAACTAGAAGAGAATTCCTAATATTTACAAGATCTTGGTATCGTTTAAAAGCTAAGAAATCGGGAAATATTTTGAAGCAATAAAAACAAAATCAATATTCTGGTCAATTTTCTTGATTCTATGTATACATACACCTTAAGTGCAAAATATCAAAACAAATAAGACCTATAAAGCAAAAAAAGTTGTACTGTCTATGAGTTTTACGTCCTCTACAAAATGAAAACACAAAACAACTAGATAAAAAGCAGTTTTATTCAATAAACTGAGCGAGTATTGAGGCCACAGAAGGAATTTTTTCAAACTTCAAAGCTTGACTATTTTGGCTGGTAAATTTTGAGAGCAAAACTAATGTAGAAATGTTCAATTTGAAGTCTTGTCAAATAGAGATTGTGATCATGTGTTGATTCTTGGTTGTGAAAATGATGTTTGAATTCCGAAGATAGCGTATTTAAGTCCTTTGTTACTTAACTTCTGGAAACGGTCCAGCCATCACAGCCTTTGCGAAAGCTATAAAAAAGAAATTTGATAATTATGCATTACTTTTTATAAACCACATACGGCTTAAATATAAAAGTTTATTGTTTGAATCATAAATGGAGATATAAGGATTTACATATCTTTTCAAATAATTATTCGCTATGAAGATCCTTTGGACAAACATTCTAAGAGTGGTAAACACATTTTAACCTCCTGGTGGTTTATCTTCGCGTCGTAGGCCTGTAGTGGCCAACCTCTGGTAAAAAACCTATACCAAAGTTGTCACCAGTTCTGGGCAAGGATATAATTTGTTTTTCCTACTTGGATTTCATTCCCCTTGGAGTAATTGGACAGTTTTGCTAATGATGAGGTATCTCGTCATTAGCAAAACTGACCAAATATAGATGGACGAGATATCTCGTCGAAACACTTGAAGGACCCGCTTAATTAACCCTCTGAGCCTCAGGTGGTGTTCGAGTAGTTTTTCTCCACAATACACTTAATAACTATACAACCACATCCATTGCTTGAAAGAATCGTAAGATTGTATTGGTTAAGAAGGTCGAAACTGATTCGAAGTCTTGTAGGATAGGTCGGTAGTTAATTAACATCGCTCCAGTGCAGGCTATTGGCGACTGTCCGGGATCAATACCGAAGGGAAAGATCCGAGGACAACACCACGTAATTTTGAACCAAGGTCAGATAAAGTGAAGTCTCGTTGGAAATACTGTAGGTTACGGAACGGATATATGCGCGCGAACTCCTCAGAGAGTTAACTATATAGGTTAAGTAGTTGAATTTACATCGCACTGGAGCAACGCAACGGGCTGTTAGTGAAGGTCCCGGATCAATCCCGAAGGGAAAGATCCGAGGGCAACGCCTCGTAATTTTGAATTAGGGTCAGATGACGAGGGCAACATCTAAGTTGGCACCTTACTTTTCTCATAGAAGAGAGAGATACTCCAGTGTACGTACATATACACAAGCCAGATATATACCATTTACAGGAATTGAACCTGGCCCGCATACAGCTCTCAGCTACAGCACGCAGTGCGCAAGCCCAGTAAGCCACTGTAAACCCACACTGTTGGAGTATTAATACTAAAAGTAGATATGTAAATATCTGAGAAGAGAGATAGTCGAGTTAACCAGTAAAAACAATGTCCATAATCATTATTTTCATACATCGTTGGAATAGTAGCGGCTTAGAAACCGGAGGGTTGCGAGTTCGAAACTTGATCCAGCCAGTGATCGTCGTATACGTGGGGGCTGGTGCACGTTAAATCTGTCGTGTCCCCCGAATGGCTAAATATGGCCCTTACGCCATAAAACCCAACCAAGTAATGAACCATCTAACGTACTGAGAACTGGAATGCAGATATAGAGGATAAAAAATTCCGAAGAATAAGCTCTGAATTTATATATGATAGTTGATTGTCAATATTTGCTAGATTACATGCCAAATGTCACTTAAACGGCGATAAGCTATATTTTAAGAAAACCCCAATATGTATCCCGAGAGAGCATTTGAGTAAAGGAAGAAAAACATTCGCATTCCGTCTTGCTCGTGTTTGTTCACACTGAAAGTTCCTCTCAAGATAAATGCAAAATTATACACAATTTAAATCTCTAAATATAATCAATCAATTGTCATGGAAAAAGTAAGTTCAAGCATGAATTATTTATATGGAATTTAGATTCCGTATAAATAATTTTAAAGAAAAATTATTTTTCCTGCCAGTACTACTAAAACAAACTTTAAACTATATATAATCGTAAAATTAATCAATGTTATAATCAATAGGGGATATCGAATTGATTTTAGCCCCTCTGCACACCCAGGAAAAATCGAACAGTGGTTAATATGTAGCCCAAGTTTCTCGCATCATAAGTGTACCAAATTTGGTGTCTCGTCATCTGACAATAGTTCAAAATTACGTGGTGTTGTCCTTGGATCTTTCCCTTTGGAATTAATCCCAGACCATCCCAATAACCCGTTCTGTTGATCCAGTGCGACGTTAATTAACTACCTACCTACCAAATTTAGTGTAGATTGGTCAGCGGTGTAGATTTATATAGAGTACAGACAGACAGACAACTGTGCTTTATATATATATACGTGTGCTACATTGACTAGTCGCCCTATAATAGTTTGTTGGATAGTTAGGGTTTTATGGCATAAGGTCCAAGATTGGGCAGGATGGACCAAACGTCAGATAAAGTAATAAAAGCGATGTTAATATAAATGTATTAAAAATAGTGAGTATAAGGCTCCAGTACAAGAATATTATAGAATAAAAGATATTGAGGTAGGTAGGTACTTTAATTAACGTCGCACTGAAGCAACACAACGGACTATTTGCGACAGTCCGGGATCAATCCCCATAACACCACGTAATTCTGAACCACGGTCAGATGACGAGGTCACACCTGAGCTGCACCCTACTCTCCAAACTTCCACACCACGCCAACGCGAGGACATTTGGGGCCACGACATATTTAACGTGCACCAGCCTCCTTTGTACACGACGCTCTTTAGTTGGATTCGAATTCGCAACCCTCCGGTTGCTAGTCCGTTATTCTTCCAACCAGGCTACCTCGGCCCTTAAAAGATATTGAAAAAATCACACTGGTCAACATGAAGTTCAAACGCAAGAAAGTTAAATCACCCTGGTCGACCAAGAAGATCATGAAAAAAAATAAATTGTGGTGAAAGCGGGATTTAAATGAATTTTTTATTCAAAAAATATTAGTCAGCGAAATAGTATAGATAGAAAAAGGAAGGAGAATGATATTTTCAAGCAATGATAGAGTATGAATGGGGGAAAATATTATATACAATTTTAAAAATCTAATGCAATGCAAAAATTAAAAAAATATTTGGATGGAGTTTCTCTACAATTAAATCCCACAAAGTTAGAACAGAGCTTCTTAAAAAGTTACGGTGATGATGGTTAAAACAGGGGCGCTTTAAGGCATTGAAGTCAATAGAAAAACAGACTAACTTCGATAAGCTATCTACTAAAGTTTCCTGTGTAGCACAATGAAACTTCAAGTCGTGTTTATGTCCATACAGAAAAATCAAGTTAATAACTTAAAATTTCGTTACATTTTATTCGAGTTAACATAAACTAAATCTACAAGACAAATATTTACAAGGACAACCTGCGCGAAAGTTTCTGTGTCAACTTATGCATTTTATTCAAAATAATGACCCAAATTAGCAACAGAATACTTATATTTTAAATTAAACGAAGAAATACAACTCAAGTAACACAAAATTATGAAACAACCAATTAATGTTTCGCTTAATTGAGGGTCTCGGTGGCCCTGTTGGTAGAGTCACGGATCAAAAGCCGGAGGGTTGTGACCGTCGTGTACTGGGGGACTGGTGCTCGTTAAATCTGTCATGCCCCAAATATCCTCACCTTGGTGTGGAAGTTTGGAGAGTGGGATATCAGCTCACATTTTGACCTCGTAATCTGATCGCGGTTCAAAATTATGAGGTATTGTCCTCGGACCTTTCCCTTTTGGGATAATTCCGGACCGTCGCCAATAGCCCGTTGTGCTCTTCCAATGTGACGTTAATTCAACTACCAACCAAAGAGCCAGAATTCTTAGAAAATATTTTAAGCTTTCGGAAAGCTAACTATTGTAATATGTACTTCTGCGTGAACAAATCGCACTGTTCGTCTTTACTCATGCATAGTCCATAGTAGAGCAAATTCAGAGATGCCATTGGGTAGGGTTTACAGTCTTCTATAAATACTTATACCTAAAATTCGTATAAAGGGCAGTCTTCATATCAAGTTGAGTACTAATTTAGTAATTTCTAATTGGGCGACACCTATTCAGAAGCTAATTTCAAACCTATATCAAAATTCTTTCGGATTCCAAGCTTTAGCCCTTCAAGTGGTTTCGACGAGATATCTCGTCTATCCAGATCTGGTCAATTATGCGAATGACGAGATATCTCTTCATCAAGATATTGCCAATTTTGTGATATCGAAATAAAGGTCTGGTCAGTTTTTTCGTAATTGAAGGACGAGATATCTCGTTCATTAAGATCTGGTTAGCTTTAATAACGACGAGATACCTCGTCGAGACAACCACCAGGAGGTTTAAGTTACAAGATATCTCGTCATCAAGATACTATTGATGCAAGAGAACACGAAATTGGTTGATGACTAATGAGTGATGCGTGAAAAAGCGTTTGTGCGGAAATGATGGTCTAATTAGATACACAGTTTTAAACCCGTACTCTTTTTCTATAAACTGCCTCGGGTGACGAGTATCAGACGTCAGTACTGCATTGAAAGAAAGACAAGCACTGCATGACCGTCATAGATTTTCTGATATTTTTCCATCAGACCATGATGGTAAAGGAAGCTTGAAAAGATTGAAAATATTCTGATAACCTTTTTTCGTAACTGAAATCGGTAGATTTGGTTCAATCCACGAAAATAAACTATTAAATCGACAAAATCTGCATTTTTTAAGATTAAGAAGAGTATAGGTAAGAGAAACGCGCTTGTTTGATGCGCAAGCTAGTCAAATTACATCGGTAGGTAGGTACTTTAATTAACTGGAGCAACACAACGGGCTATTGGCGACGGTCCGGGATCAAACCCGAAGGGAAATGTCCGAGGATAATACCACGTAATTTTGGACAACGGTCAGATGACGATACACCTGAGCTGGCACCCCACTCTCCAAACTTCCACACCAAGCCAACGAGAGGACATTTGAGGCCACGACAGATTTAACGTGCACCAGCTCCCTTTGTACACGATTGTCTTTGGTTGGATTCGAACTCGCAACCCTCCGGTTGCTAATCCGTTACTCTTCTAAGCGGGTTACCGCAACTCCAAACTACATCGGAATGTCGATGTAGTCATAAAAGTATATGAGTAGTTTATCGAAATTAGTTTGTTTTTCTATTGATTTGAATGCTTAAAGTAGGGATGCACAGACTTGTTAAGACAACATAGATTCACTGTGACTTATGGGAGGGTCGATAAAAAATATAAAAGTTATCCATCATATATTATATATCTATTTTATTTATGTTTATCATTTATTGTTAAAAAGAAGATAATAAAAGCAAATAAGGAATTTAATTTGATTGGTGCGTGACATTGGGACAATGATTTAACAATTATTTTAATATTTGGTTCGATTTTAGCAGTAGACAAGAGCAAATTGATTCTAAATTTTCGTTAGTCAAGCGATTCCTATTTTTCGAATTGTTAATATGACTGAAAAAGTTTGTTCACAGATATATGTTGACCCAAAGAGGCTTGCGCATTTTAATACATTATCTCGCAAAGAAGTTTTGTGTGACTTGTTAAGTTAAAATAACGTATGAAGGCCGCATGAGGAATGAATCGAGATTTTACTATCGAATACACAAAAAAGTGGAGCTACTGAATAAAAAATCAAAATAATATCTTGTTTATGATTATTGAATTTTTATTTTGCTTATAATTATTAAATTTTTACTTAAAGATAATTTTATTTATTACTTAAAGCACTAATTCCACTGTTACCTGCATCCAAATGGAAAATGGGTCATTTAATCCATTCAACCTCTAACAGAACAGATATTTACAATAAAAAAATAGTTTTACTGGATATTTTGTATAATTCTGTTTTCTATCTGTTGGAAACATCTGATCCCAACTCTGGAGCAATTATATTCTGTACAAAATTGAGCTATATGTGCATCTACTAATTGAGAGTGCATCCCTGGCGAAAAGGTACTGTGCACCTTAAGTCAAGTGTAAGTTTTTTTTGTTTTGGGGCACGTCTTTTTTTCGAATCTCCATTTAATGCACCACTTGCTCCTCTGGCAGATGCACACTTAGTACACCATCCAACGCATAAATAACTCCGCTACTTGAAATTGGGGTAAAAGTGGCGATAAATATTCCTGACGCCTGCTTTGCAGCATTTATCTGGAAATTCGGGATATTATTTATTTTATTTATATTCATGTATTATTTATTTTATTTGTATTTATCATATATTGTTAAAAAGAAAGATAACAAAAGTAAATAAGTAATTTCATTTGAGTGATGCGTGACATTGCTATGATTTAACAATTATTTTAATATTTGGTTCGATTTTAGTAGTAGCCAAGCGCAAAATTGATTTTTTCAGTCAGTTTTCATCAGTCAAGCAGTTCCTATTTTTGGATTTGTTAATATTCATGACTGAAAGAGTAAGCTCACAGACATTTGTTGAGCCTGGTGCCACAGCTACTTTGTTGTGCGCATGAGCAATTTTTTGAAATTATCTATAGTGCGACTTGTGAAAATTAAATTAAGAACATGGTGAGGCGGGGGCACCAGGAAATCAAAGGAAGGCCACATGCGGCCCGCTGGCCAGTCTGTGTATCCCTGGCGAAAAAGTACTGTGCACCCTACGTCAAGCGAAAGTTTTTTTGTTGGGGCACGCCCTTTTTTACGAGCCCTCATTTTATGAACCATCTTGCTCGTCTGGCAGATGCACACTTTGTACACCATCCAACGCATAAATAACTCCGCTACTTGAAATCGGGTAAAAGTGGCGATAAATATTTTTCCTGACGCCTGCTTTGCAGCAGCATATGTCTGGAAATTCGGGAATAGTTTCTGTTGATTCATCTTCTACTCCCCCGCTTCGATTAAAATAGACTCTGAAGTAAGTGAAATGTTGCACACTTAAAATGCAGAGACGATTGGGAGAGAAACACTCTTTCAAAGCAGATATTTTTAGTTATACAGTATTTATTCGAAACTAGAGTCCCTTCCCTTCAAGATTAAAACCCTGGCCCCTAGCCAAGAATATTAGCTTTCCAAAAGTTGTAGCATTTCTGGTGAATTTGGCTTCAGAAACCTAAACAAAGCTCTTGAGAGAGGATAAATATTGCATGTTTAGCGAGCACAGGCCCAGAACGAGCGGAGCCAGTCAATCATCGTGTCATTAACAACACAGGAAAAATAGCTCGCGATCTGCTCTTTTTTTATGCTCTTGCGTCTCGTGGTTATCAGCCCTAAGTAATAAAGCGATATTAACTCAGATCTCGGTTTCCGTTTCCTCATTGCCCTCCTACAACTCTCTTACTATGTATCTTTCAACTGCAATGCAACAGAGGACACTACAGTGGTCAAACTAATCCCGTACACACAGGCAGGTATGAAATTTTCAAAAAGACGCTCCATTCTTGAATAGAGAATGAAGTGGAGGCATGCGCTCGAAGAGTACATTCAAATATTACCCTGAAATCTACGATTTGAATTCCTCTTCCACACAATTCAATCTTTTTATGGACCGCGTTTTATTCTCACTTTTAAGTTGGGAGTAGGACTAGACTGGATCTCTCCAATTGTGTCACAACTTTCAATAGTTATCCTTCATTGGGTACAGCTTTGACAAAAGACTATTTTGTGGCAAAGCTTTTGGCGCGTTTTTTTGGCGTGCTTTTTGTAGCGAGTTGTGGCAGGCAAGGGGTTGATACTAACGGAGCACATGGCCCAGCAGGGGCCTTAATCTCCAGTCGATAGGTCAGTGGCTTGTTAAATGATGCTGTCAGGTTAGGGTAGGATCTGAGCAATGAGAAAGAAAGAAATGTGGAATTTAACGGTTCTGTATGTGAATTTAACAAGTCTGTAAAAGAAGGATCTTGAGTGTCTTAATTTCAGAAGCTCATCCGCCGTGGTTTCCTCGATGGTTTTATCTCTCTCTCCTCTCGAGTACCTCCTCTAAGCGGAGAGGGTCTAATAAGTTGTGGCAGGCAAAGGCAACCCCACTTTATTAGGATAATGGCAACCTCGTGATTATTTGAATCTTTTTTATCAATTTTGGTAAATCATTTTCTTTTTTGATTTTACCATGCCTAAATAACTTTAGTTTGCTAGAATTAATGCGATCTTTTATAACATTCATACAAAATATCCTAGTTCTATTAGACTTAAAATTAATACAATGTTAACGTGGACAGACTTCTATAACAACACTTAAGATTTTTTTCATTAAAGTAAATTCTTCCCTAGTAGCAGTAAGAAAAATCAGTGTGGATATTTTTTTGTTTTTGATATTATTTTCGTTAAATCTTTAATTATTTTCCGCCAAGTCTAAAACGTTGTTTTTCTAATTCTTCATTGGCGACATAAAAGCACGCCAAAAGCGTTGCCACAAAAAAGTCTCCATATCAAAGCTGTATCCATCATTTTTTACGTTATAGCTATTCTAACTTCCCTCCCATTTAATCATATCTTTGAATTATAATCCATCCACAGCAACTCAAACAGCGGCAGTCACCCAGTCCCGAATTGATCACCAAAAGTTAAGCACCTCTGGTCGTGGGAGGGTCGCTTGAGTAACTGTCCCGATACGAAGGTAAACTTTAATAACAGCTGATAAATTTATGCTACCAACACCTTTTTTATAAATTTTAATGTTCTGCACATTATTATTCTGCACATTTTAACTCTCATTTTATGATGTGGTGGTAAGCTGCTATATAAGCACGGGTGCTTCGTAAGTGGTAAGTCCACTCCAGTATCTTCGAATAGTATACTCTAACTCAGCGATTTTAAACTTTTTTCATTGCACGACGCACTACTAAAATTCTGCTGGTCACCAAAAATATATATTTTTGTCGATCTGACAAAAAGATATCATTTTGCTTGATTTCCAAAAATCTAATTAATAGTAAGTAAATGAAAAGCCTACTCCCTTTTTGCTCCAAATTGGTTTAAAATTTCTTTTGAAACAATTTATTTGTGATGCTTTGTAATAAAAAATAATTCTTAAAATTATCTTTCCGGGTATTATTGAAATTATTTCTGAACATTCTTATTAAAAGTTCAAAAGGAAGCCATTGAGAAATGAAATAAATCTTACTCATTTTGAGCAGTATCACCATCCGTAAAACATCAGTACCGCGGTGCACAGGTAGAAAATCGCTGCTTCATATGACACTACTGCCACCTACATTTAGCTCGACAGAAAATGGCTCATATACTCTTGGACTTTTATCTCTGGCTTTTGTATCAATTTTTCGAATATGTGATTTAAAAGGTAAACTAGTAAAGCAAAGTATTTCCAACAGTTAAAAAGTTCCGATTTTGGAATTCGAAGACAAAATTTCATGGAAAGAAGAATTTATTCCAATGTTTCAGAGAATCCTAAAATATGAAAACTTTTACAGAGTGGGTTTGAAAGATGCATAACAATTACTAAACCACAAAAAGAGTGATTTATTATTGGGAACAACATACAAGTTCGAAGTCACTAGTTCACAAATAGCGTATAAAGATTACTTCCAGCTGTTGCTGAAGGGAACTAAAAATGACCAATCCCTAAACTGATAAAAGTTGTCAGTCTATTTCAGGACCCCATCTTTGCCTGTGGGCTCTTTTCCAGAGTATGTACATATGCATTTCATGAATAGCTTCACTTATTCAGCTGCATCGATTTTTGTCTTGTACTTTTCAGTATGCATTTTCACAGTATCAAGTTGAGCTACTCATTTTTATAAATATGTACCGTGTTCGAAGTTTTAAAGAACTTTAATTTTATAACAAGTACTTTAAAATATGGAACAGAATCTTATTTTGAAAAATCGAAGTCGCAAAACTAGAGGAAGGAGCATTACGTTACTAATGCATTTTGCTTATAATTTTTATTTTTGCATATTTTTGTCAAAATATTATTAATTTAATATTCATTATTAGTAGTACAAATGATATTTACAGTTATTTATAGCTTAATTAGTACTTATTTTTCCCAAAAGAAAGTTCTACCGTAATTGGTGTTTGATCATCCGAAGTTTTCCGAGTTATCAAGAGAGAAAACTATAACATTTTTGCTTAAATGAAATGAAAGTAATTAAAATAATAATTTAATTAATTATATTTCTTTATAGAAGCAATGTGGTTCAATTTATATTTTTCACTTTTTTGTTCGCGGCGTGTTGCATGCTTGAACACTAGGTAAATTGTGCCATTGCCGTAATGCTAACTAAATAATTGCACTAGACATTTCCTATTATTGATAGGAACTACAAAATCAATTGTTTTGGCATAAGAAAAATTCCTTTAAGCTTACAATTTTTTACATTATACTCTGCATTAAATCATTCGACGTAATAAACTAGCCGAGTATAACAATTGATTTGCTAGCAAATTCGAACTCTGATAAATTCTGTATAATTTTTATAGTTCTCTTTCAAATGCGAGTTGTAAGTTGTTTTTAATAAAAACTGAGAGCGTAAAACCAGTTTCCACCATTGTACAGTATTGAAATTATTAAAATAATGATTACATTATTTTTGCAAAAATTCATTTAAAGATTTTGATTTAGAAATGAGCTTCATGTGTAAACGAGCTTTCAGTAGAATAAATCAGACCTGCCGACTGCACATCAATTACTTACTATATGTTGAATTTTCCTTTTTCTTAATTTAGAATAGAGGCAAGAATTTTAAGTCAATAGACGAAACTGCTTAGAGTTCACTTATTTTAAAGTCATACGAATGTAAATTTGTTTCAGCAAACGTAATATGTACCGGTAAATAGAAACTATATTAAAAGTAACTAAAGTACAAATTACTTGTAATCAGTAAATTAATAACGTGAATAATGATTAGTTAATGAAAATATTTGATACTAATTTGGATAATTTTTGTATTATTTTAATACTTTACTTTTTAATGGATAAATTTTGCTTGGGACACGAAGGACGGCATCAGCATTATTCACCTGGTCTCAAAAAATCTAGCTACTTCTCTGAAGGAGACGGTGCAAAAAATCCTAGGTACAATGTACCATGTTTTATATTACATGGCTCGATACTTTCCGGACAAACCTCGCATATGTATTGTTAACATTATCGCACAACTTCAAGGTAGGTTGGTTGGATTTAATGGCGCAAGGACCATATTTGCCAAGCATCGCCAAACATCAAGCAATAGTTGAACGCTAAGAGGAAAATCCTAAAAATAATTTACGTAAACGTTGGTCTTATTATTTGATGGTCTCTCGCTTAAACCTAGACTGAAATCCAGGCTCCTCACATCTACAATCTTCAGTACCAGGTCAGATGACCTCATGAAAAACTCCAATATCCGTTGTTTCACATGCAGAAATGCATACATTTTTTATTTATACATTTGCACTTATTGCACAACTTTAAAGTATGCTGGTTGGATTCTATGGCGCAAGGGCCATATTTGGCCAAGCTGCGCGAACAAAGTCAATTAAATGGGCCTCAGTACCAGGATTTACGAAACCCATTTACCCATTTATTTGGATGCCCATTTACTTGATGTTGTTCGGCGCAGCTTGGCCAAATGTGGCACTTGCTCCATAAAACCCAACCAACCAACCCACCTTAAAGTTGAGCAATAAGTGTGCAAATGACTAAATAGAAATTTTGGAGTATTTCGGATATTTGAGTATTTCGTTAAGTCATCTATAAGTCATCTAACCTGGAACTGAACGTCAAGTAAATGGGCTATACACACACTTTGAAAGTTTCACTGACACAGAAGAGAGAAGTATAACTCAAGGAGGAAGCACAACTTTAAAGAAGATTAAACTTTTAAACATAAAAATGAACTATAGTAAAAAAATTCCACATTTCCTTGGCAACCTCTCTTAACCTGGGGTATCTGTACAATGGTACAGTCGACCCTCTATAGGGGCTTTGTTGTTAATCCTTAATATCGTTTTATTCACTTTATGGGTATAAAAACGAACAGTCTGATTTCTGAACTCATGCAGATTTCTTAGTTTAATTTAGTTATTTAATTTAGAAGTTTTTAGTTAGCTTTTGTATATTTTATTGAGTAATATGAATCTATATTAAAAAAGAAAACAAGTTTTTTATATCTGTTTCTTATGTATGTTCCCCTTTCTGATTTGAAAAGAAAAACCAAAGCGTCATATAAAACAAAGGTTAAAACAAAAATCCCCATTATTT
Organism: Meta bourneti; assembly: GCA_933210815.1. Lineage (NCBI taxonomy): Eukaryota > Metazoa > Arthropoda > Arachnida > Araneae > Tetragnathidae > Meta > Meta bourneti. The sequence continues at coordinate 43,752,896 of OW119934.1, forward strand.
AACTAGTGTATAGCGTTTTGAAAATGCACGCGTAAAGTACTAAAAGGAGCCTTTTTTCGACTGAAAAGTGTCGAAATGACTCAAAAATGTATTTCGTTGGCAGTGCTATTTTTGCAAACGTATTACAGAATGCAAAGTCGCAGATACTCGGGGAAGGAGATTGCAATGCTTCCCGGAAGCTGAATTCATACGGGTGTTAGGAATATTGAGTCGCATTCGCTCGCGTACGTCAACGCCTACCGAAGACGCAGCTTCCTAGGTATAAACTCGAACTCCTACTCTCTCAAACCCCGAGAGATAGCAATAACAGACACACATGTAATATGGGTAGCCTACATACAGAGTAACACCACTCGAGTTAATAAGTAAAATGACCGCTATGTCAGAAAACAGGGTGCCAATTATTCCTAGAGGCCCGAATTCATTGGTATCCCTAAACTCCGAGAGATAGCAATAAGACACACAAATAATATGGATAGCCTACGTACAGGATAACTCCGCTGGACTTAATAGGTAGAATGGATAGGTAGTATATAATATATATATATATATAGGTAGTATATATATATATATATATATATATATATAAGGGAGGGTACAGGTAACTAAAATACAGGGTAACTCCACTTGACATAATTGGTAGTATGGCCACTATGTCAGTAAACAGGGCGTCAATTCATGAGCCCCAAAACCCTAACTCACACCCAATATTTTTATGTCTGAGATCCAGCCCACCCCCGAAAAAACCCTAAGTGATAATTATTGCACATAACCGGCTAATGTGTATTGCCAAACATACAATTTAACTCCACTCGACTTAATGGGTAGTTTAGCCGCTATGTCAGGAAACAGGGCGCCAATTCCTAGAGGTCCCGAAAAATTTTATAGTTGGGCCCCGGCCCACATAAAACCTTAGGGAAAAATATTTCAAGCATACCGAATAAATGAATTGAATGGCTCGTGTGAACGTAGTGTTAAGCCGCGGAATGAAAATTCCGCAATGAAAAATATTAAAAACAAGATATTCAGGAGGATCAAAAGAATTTCTGATTGCTTGAACGAATGCGTAATACTTGAAAGTTTGAGGTAACACGACCTCTTGAGTAGATAAACCATCATTATTTTGGAATTTTTTGAACCTTGAAAATTGGTAGCCTGAAATTTTTGAAAAGTGGCTTATCAATATGCTGCCTGGAGGCCTTCAATTGTGAAATGTATGACCAAAAGAAATTGTTTGAAAAACACTAATATTTATAAACTAGAATCTTATCCCTCATCCCCCACAAAAAGAAAGAATTTTCCTTAGTTGTGTGTGACTCCTATGATTAGACATTTGTATTGTTTGCAATTCGTATACAAAGGACACAAAATGTATAATTACACATTATTTATATATATTTAGGCTTTTGGGGGAGTATGGCACAAGGGCCATATTTGGCCAAATACAAGACAAGCAATGGACATTCACACAAGGAAATTCTTACAGACCCAGAAGAGAGAATATACCCAAGAAAAATTTACAGGAATCGAACCTGCGCAGCCTTCAGCTCGCAGGTTGCTAGCGCAGTGGCAGTCACAGTTACCCATATATTGTTAGAAAATGTGAATATTTCGTCAGAAAGGTACTGGAACGCATATGTTTGTGCATGCCTTATGTGAAATTCATAAGAATAATTAGAAAATGTAATCTAGCGTGTAAATGCCCCCCTCTAAATGGTATAAATCTAAAAACAAATTTTTCAGTGAAGATTTTATTGAATGTATTTCTTACATATCTATTACAAATCAACTTAACCATTTCAACCAGCAGTTATATCTATGCTTTTATTCAGTTTATTTTTACTAAATTGACTAAATGAAAGTTATTTTTTACATGTACTCATTTATTTATCTCAATTTGGACAATTTTTGACGTATACTGTTTTGCCCAAACACACGCTAGATACAGCACTTTTTATATCGCATCCTAGCTGTTATACCACCATAACTAAAAGCATGAATTTCTAGTTTTGTGTATAAACAGATTGTAAATACGTTCTTTGCATGCTGACAAACTCACAACTGTCCTCTATCGGAGATAAATTATAGTTTCGGAAATTTTGCAGCATACAGAAGCATGTATTTAGTCTTTCTACACATAAAACTAGAAATTCCTTTTTTATTTCAAGTTGTAACGGTAAAGCAGCCGAGGTGCAATATGTTATGAAACATGAATATTTCGTCATGAATTTTCGTGAGTAGTTCCGGAACGCATTTGCGCGTTACCACCGAGATAACAAGGCCAGACCGCTGTGACGTTTCAATCACGTGACTCGCTTACTAGTAGTCATAACAAACATCACCGCATGGTCGGCTACTTGTGGATTACCTTTAATGTAGCGTAAGAAATTAGGGTTTTTTATACTATTTTACCGGAAAGTAAGTACAGCTGCAGTTATATATTGCTATATAACATTTGTGGAACATTACAGTGTCGAGGTGTTAAAGGCTTTCGTCAAACAACACGTTTAACGTGTGTCCAGACCGATTTCTTTAGGCTTACCACGAGGTTATCCAAAATGCCTTTTAGATGCTGTGTACCTTCTTGCTCTGGAAATTATGGATATGGTGATGCACCAAAAGTGGCGGTTTTCTCCTTTCCAGAGGATGAAAATATTAGAAAAAGATGGCTCAGGGCGATTCCACGAGCCGACTTTACACCATCAAAACGCAGCAAAGTCTGCGAACTTCATTTTCAAAACGATGATATCGTCCGGAATGTATCCAAATTCAACAAAAAAACTGGTGAGTGTTCTACCTTTTCCATGAAACTTAAAAGTTGGTGCTATACCAAGTATATTTCCGAATTGCCCTAAATATCTCTCGAAAACTTGTCCCACAGTTCGTAAAAGCAGGGAAGATAAAATTCGTGAAACTGAGGAATCCAATTTATTGAGAGCTATCAACGAAAGCAAATCTGAGTTCATTGCTCATCATGAATCTATTTCTTTTCAAAATTTTAATAGGCTATTAGAAATTCTGGATTCATTACCTCATAAACAAAATTGGTTTAAACTAATTGAGGAGTCAAAAGTTACTTTTTTCAAAATTTGTTTTAATCCAGGACCTACAACAAATTACACTGTTGTAATACATTCAAATCTGAAAATGGAAACATTTATATGGCCAAGAAATTTCTGTAGATAACAATCAAATCAAAACACCCTGCCACGTTAATAATTTGGAAGTTATTGAAAATTGTTTGAATTTTATAAATGAAATATCAATGAAAAATTCTTCAGCCAACTATGATAATAGCTTCAAACAAATTATACATCATTTAAGAAATGTCTTGGTTGAAGTAGAGTGTGATGACCTTGATAAACGTGCTTCTCTCAACTTTCTTTCAGAACAGTTAAATTTTCTTGTTACTCCAAAAGAGAGATATCGTTATTCTGCAAATACAATGATTTTTTCATCCGTTATGCACTCAATAAGCTCACATGCATACAAATATTTACGGCACTACAGTTCGCTAATTTTACCTCATCCATCAAAAATAAAAACTGTTTGTAATAAATTTTTAACCGATCCGACCGATGAAGATAGAAAATTGTTTCTCGCGTACGCACGTTCTCTTTTCAGACTTTTAGAAGAGCATGAGAAAAATGTCATACTGCTTATGGATGAAATTCATGTTCAACCTTATTTGGACTTCAAAGGTGGAAATATTGTAGGGAATGCATTTAACGGCAATTCTTTGGCTACATCCGCTTACGCATTCATGATATCCAGTGTCACATCGAAGTTAAAGGAAGTTATTCACATATTTCCAACTTCAACCATCAGCAGTGACATTCTTTTTGATTGTATTCGAACAATTGTCACTAAATTAGAAGAGATAGGCTACAAAGTATTTTGTATTATCAGTGATAACAATGCACTCAATGGCAAAGCTATGAGGAATTTTTCACCGAAAAACCAATCAAGCGTAGTTTATCCACATCCATGTGACAACACACGCCCTATTTTCTTGTACGACTCTGTTCATCTACTAAAATGTATAAAAAATAATTGGTTGAATCCTAAGAGTAACAAGATCTTAACCTTCCCAGACTTCGAGACAGGTGAGAAAAAAATTGCAAATTTCAATTCCTTAATATTGTTACATCAATTGGAGCATGATAAATTATTGAAATTTGGGTATTCTTTATCGCTGAAAGCATTATTTCCAACTACTTTTGAACGTCAGAATGTCAGTCTATCTTTAAAAGTTTTCAATCCGTTTGTGAAAGAGGCCCTATTGAAATTTGGAACGAAAATAGAAAATTCTGAAGAAACAGCTGAATTCATAGATATTGTATCAACCTGGTGGAAAATTGTCAATGTGAAAACACCATTGAAAGGACAGCGACTTAAAGATAATTTCCAAACCCCTCTACTCGAGTAACCAGATGACCCTAAATTGTTATTTTTGCGGAAAATGATTCTCTGGCTTGATACTTGGAAATCCGGTGATTTTCCTCATAAACTTTCACCCCAAACCCATACCGCTCTTTCTCGCACAATTCATGGAATGTTGGAAATTACGCAATATTGTTTACAAGAACTTAAAATGAATTATGTTTTGTTAGGAAAATTTCAAACAGATCCTTTGGAATATCGGTTTGGAAAATATAGACAATTATCAGGTGGTCAGTACAACATATCGATCAGGCAATTATACGAATCGGAGAAAAAATTAAGAATTCAATCTCTTTTGACCTTGTCATCACAAACTTTTGGAAATATACCCATAACCAGTTTTTCAGAAAACTTAGATTGTTCTTATGAAGAACAAAAACAGTGGGACAACTCATTTAATCCGGACATACATCTCGAAGTAAGTGATTTTCAACAAGTTGAACATGAAATGTCAGTGATAACTTATTTGGCAGGCTATTGTTGTTATAAAATTTTAAGAAACATAAAGTGTGAACTGTGTAAAACAGGGTTGGTGTATGATGAGCAAATGGTTGTTGAGGAAAGTTATGATTTAATTAAAAATTTGAATCGAGGTGGTTTATCGTTTCCAAAAGATGGTGCTGTTTGTGTGGTTTTAATTAATTATATATTGTTCAACAAACTACTTAAATATTACGAGGATGAGTTTCTGAGCATTCATTACAAAAGAGATTTTATAATAAATTTTGTTTTTAAATACTGGCAGCTGCATGAATCAGAACATTACAAATTCAATACATGTGCAAATCATAAGCATGAAACCATTTTAAAATTCATTATTAATAGCACAACAAACACTCTTGAAAAATTATTGTGGAAAATCCAACGATAGATTGGGCAAAAATAAAAAAAGGAAGCTGGATACTGTTTCTAATAAATAATTTTATTTTTATATGTATTTTTGACATTTTTTATAATGGTTTGCTTTGAAATTTCGTTTTCCATTTTACAAAAAAATCGAATGGGGTGCGACTGAGGGTTCAGTTCACGACTGGCAGCCCCGTTTAAACAGGAAACCCTCATTTACAATCTGTTTATAAGAATAAATTTATTCAACTTATGTACAGTTTTTTGTAGTACATCTGTTATTTCTGATGTTATATTGACATTTTTGAGGTTAAAGTAATGTTGACTGGTGATTATGTTGGAAATGTATGAGAGCAGAAAACTATAGCTTGTTATGAGACTCTCCTCCAGATAGGTAACATACTACATAAATCGTATTTTACAGTTCAATTGCTTTGATTTCCCATTTTTACAGATTTAATGATGAAGAAAACATTAATTGGATTTCTTTAGACTATGAGAAAGGGTTTTCTTTTCTTTTTGATTTATGGTCGCATTTGAGAAACTATGATATTGAGCGGTATTAAGCTTGATTGACTGTATTTTAGCGATTTTAGTTAATAAAAGTCATAAGCGAGTTTTTCACTTTTAATTGAATTTACGATATAATTTTGGCTGGTTTTTTAATAAGTTAGTGCTTTTACTATTTACGCACACTCTCTGTTATCGTTTGTAAATAAGGAAGAAAGACGCGAGGGTGTGGAAGTTTCATTCTGAGATTATCATAGTTTTGAATAGGGAAAAACCATATTTACAAACTGCTATAATAATTTGCAATAACGTATAACAATATTTTCCTGTGGTCTCGACGTATATAGAATATATTATGTATCGTTGTAGACGGATTTCACTGTATTAAGCTTTGAATATTCCAATACGGCGGTGGTCGTTCGTATCGCACGTATGACTACTAGGGAGACGCCATGACGGCAGCGGTCAGGCCTTGTTATCTCGGTGGTAACGATTTGCGTCATTTTAGATCAGAAAAACTTCTGCATTTTAGTAAGCGGAACTTCAAATAAAACATTTTTAGAAAAAGCTAAGAGTATTTTCATTATTTATAAGTGGATATTTTGCAGAAACGCAGGGCTGGAACAATCAAAGCACTTGTGAAATAGTGGCATTAGTAGCATAAATTTTAATAATAGTAGCAAAAAGTCTCTTAAACCTTATTATAGTAGCAATTTTAGCTGCTCAGATACAAAATAATTGGCTAAAACGCAAAATGTGGTAATTAATTATGAAACAGACGTTGAAATTCTCGATGAGAAATTTAAATTTAAAAGCTTAGTATTTCCTTAATAAGGTTTTCATGACAATCTAGCAACCACAGATTCCAATGGGATTTTTCATGGTTGCCACGGCTTGGCGCCGAAACTTCGAAAATGGCGTCCCTTGGAAAATTCTCTAAAGAAAAATCCGAAAAAAAATTTGTGTCCGCTATTAGTTAAAAAAGAACTAAACTTTCGTTGACCTTTTGTAAATACTAAAAAGAAATCGCCAAAATTTTGGAAAAAGTCGCCAAAATTTTTAATATAGGTGCTTTTGACACTATTTTGCTTAAAGAGATATCCCTAGTCGCCAAGGTTGGAAAATAGTAGCAAAACGTCGCCTATTAATCGCTTGTAGCAGCCCTGGAGATGTGGAATACCATGTGACAAGGGAACACACCTGTCACACTACACCATTTACTTCTTATCAATACAAAATACAATAAAACTCAAAAGACTCACGTTCGTATTTTACGAATCCATCATCGTCCTCTGTTCCACCACAAGATCGTAAGATGTCATCACATTCGACGTCATTCAGTCGTTCACCTATGGGAATCAGAAAGCAAAAGCCAAGTGTATAATGGCTAATATGACAAATGAGAAAACAGTCAAATTTCAAGGTACACATAAAAGTTAATCTGCAAAGATCTAGCATTTCCTGTAAACACTTGGACGAGTGACGTGCACTAGTGGTTTTAATTGTACTGTGGCAAAATGCTATATATCACATGGTCTAATGGCCTAGCCACCAAACGACCGGCATTTGTAAACAGACAACATCTGAATAACTGTAACAGACTAGAAGCAGATTAAAAAATAATAGGTGCTATCTTAATTTGGTTTGCAGTGAGGCGAAGACTAACGAAATCTAATAATACACTGACGTGCAAAACTCTAGGAAGACCATTATTTTTAAAGATTACAACTTATGGCGATTTCTATAACCGAGGATATATTCAGTAGAAAGCTGGTGCATATACAAATTTTGGAATCGTGACGTCAGAGGCTCTGACAGAGGAATAGATATTGAAAGAACTCATCCGCAACTTCATCTTAGTATGCAAACGCGAAGCAAATCCTGTTACATTGTTGGGGTGATTATACAGACTAAGGACTGTGTGTGTGTGCTGTGTGTGCCTCCTCTTTTTATTTAAGTTTTCAATTACCTTTCTGTCTCATGGCATCCAATTCAGTCACCACTTCATTTCACAGATTTTTTCACTATTCGCTTCTGTACTTGCTATCGTTTAGTTTTCACTCATCGATTCTAAAACTCTCGACGTACCTTTAGTATCATTTTAAGGCTGCCACGGCCAAAACACTTGTGAAATAGTAGCACTAGTAGCAAAAATTCTCAAAAAAACAGTAGTATAAGTCTCTTAAATTCTGTTTTAGTAGCAATTTTAGTTCCTCAGATACAAATTAATCGGCTAAAACACAAAATGTGTTAAGGACAGATGCTGAAGATATCGCCAAGAAATTTAAATTTTAAAATTTTAAAAATATATTTTATTAATAAAATTTTCATGACAATCTAGCAAACACGGGTTCCGATGTTCTTCCTTTATGGTTGCCACGTCTTGACGCCAAAACTTTGGAATTGGCTTCCATTGAAAAGTTATCTCCATGAAGAAAAATCCGAAAAATAATTTTCCGTCCGCTATTAGTTAAAAAAAGAGATTACATTTTCGGTGACCTTTATGAATTTAAACAAAACCTTGCCAAAATTTTTAAACTTGGAGCTTTTGAGAGGATTCTGCTCAAAAAGGTACCTCTAGTCGCCAAGGTTTAAAACTAGTTGCAAAAAGTCACCTTTTAGTCTCCTGTGGAAGCCCTACATTTCCCCACATCCAGGTCACTTCACTGCAAAGTAGCAGTTAAAAACCTTACTGTTCCTTAAGTTTTGCTCGTCATGTATAATTATTCTCTCCTCTAGACTAAACAAAATAATTTCAGATTGATAAACATACGAGCTTCTGCTAGGACCATTAAAATGTGTAGTAAAACCTTGATTGTTCGAAGCAATGCCTCTTGGCACAAAGTACGCATACTCGTGCTCGAAGCCTTATTTAAAGTTTTAAAACCTCGCTATCAAATTCGGCTTGGATAAGAGACACTCGGTTAATCGGAGCTCGGATAATCAAGGTACTACTGCAGTTATACTCTCATCTAGACTAAACAGGATAATTTTCGAATTGATGAACATGAGCGCGATCACGGCTTCTATTTCCTTGAATATATTTTCCTTGCTTCCGATAGGACCATTGAATGTATCCCTCTATTTTGTACCAGTTAAGGTACAAAATAGAGTTAATTAACGTCGCACTGGAGCAACACAACGGGTCCAGTTAAGATAATATACTATATCCATAAGTTTCAGCATTGCCACTTCTTTTATTTTAATGCCTTGTGTCAAATCTGGAAGCAATATTTAATAAACAACGCGTTTGTATGGTTAGAAATGGTTAGGTTGTATGGTTGGATAAATATTGCTCTGAAATTTAGAAAACTCGAAAAATTAAAGACTATTCGAGCATACAAAATTGAGCAGAATGCAATACACCGTGAGGTAGGTGGTTTAATTTACGTCGTAATGGGAGCAACACAACGGGCTATGGGTGACGGTCCGGGATTAATCGAGAAAGATTCGAGGACAACACCTCGTAATTTTGAATCACGTTCAGTTGACGAGGTCAACACCTGAGCTGGCATCCCACTCTCCAAACGCAATACACGTGAGAAACTAAAATAAGTAACTACATTTGGGGAGGATTACTCGTTTTAAGAAATAAGTTTATAAATGTTATTCTTGTTGACAAGAATAGGCTTGCAAATTTCATTATATAATTTGTTAGTTGATATAAATTCTGTAGACATACCCAAGGAAAGTAAAACATGCGCTAATTCGGCAGCAAGCATAGTTCCATTCTCTGCTTTGTCGTATACTTTTAAACCTTCCATAAAATCTTCTAAAGTTCCAATTTCTTTTTCTTTTCTAATTTGACTGTAAATGGGTAGAAATTCTTCAAAAGTTAACTTCTTTTCTCCTAAAAGGAAGTCAAACCACAACGTTACTTCATAAATACAATATTTGCATGCAACCAATTAAATGACGTCAAGATCTTATCCTGTGCATCTGCCATTTAGTAAATTATAATGACTAAAACGTACGGAAAGTTCTTATTCGATCTGTTTTCATTTTCACTGGTCAGATCTAATCAGATGGGCCGGACCGAACCTATAGAAGAGCCAGACTATTTATATTCTAGATTTGTTTACTGGTTGGATAAGATAATATAATTTGCGGAGTTTGGGTAGTAATATATCTTTACATGCATGAACCGCACCCCCAACTCACCATAAAGGCTTAGAACGCTACACGGGAGGCAGGGAAAAAATGTATTTATTTAAAAAGCAATTGAACGCTGGATGGAGTTTATAGGAGAGGCCAGATAGAATCGATGGATGAACCGGACTTCTTAGTGATTGGAAAGAAAATATATTTTATAAATTCGAGTCATTCTGTGTTATCGATGAACTCAGAGGATTCGGTAACCATGAAAAAGTTCAACGACTCTCATATTCTGGATTATTTGGATTAGAATGGTATCTATCTGACTACTTTGAAAAGTCGATTTTTGACTAAAATTTCATATTTCATTTTATCCATATTCTTAATATTTAGACTCTTTCCGAAAAAACATGAGTGGAAAGGAATGTAGCATTTCTTTTAGTTCAGGCCCTAGCATATATATTTATGAGACTTATGTAAAATTTTAGGCAAATGTACTCATAAGTTTTTCGTAACGTCAACATTTTACTTAAATTTTTGCCAATTTTTTAATAAATTATAATAATTTTTGTTTATAAGCTGTTTTATCTTAAAAATAAAAGAAAACCACTTTTAAAAAGGATTCTGAACGTAGTCAGGTACCTTAAATCGGTTTTATCCTTTTGAAAGGTATTGCGGCAGACGCTTTGCAAGGGTATAATTGTGGAAAATGCTGCTTCGGTTATCCCAATTCAGATCTGGAATGGGAAGAGGGGCTCATTTTGTGTTATCAATGAACTTTTAGGGGATTCGGTAACCATGGAGAAGTTTAACGACTCTCATACTATGGATTGGAATAGTTGCGGATAAGGTGGATCTTTTTGGAGATCCACCGTATGCGTGTTTTGTATTACTTGTATTGGAATGCGTGTGGGTAACATGCATCTTTTTGAATATCTTTTGAATGGGTTGTTTGTATTGTGACAGTCGCTCTTTACAAGAGTTTATTTACGGAAAATGCTGCGGGTATCGAAATTTGGAATATGTTTTTATCTGTCTTCAGGTGGTGATATCTTAAACTAATCAACAGTTATTTTTAATTTGTTGGAACGGAAAAACAGCCTGTTTTCACAATGCTTTATCAGTTGGTTATAAATTTTGTAAATCTTTTGACAGCTCTCAAAATATGCCGACCCACTCAGCGTCCAAATATACTGGCCCATGTGGAATTTCCCACAGCATCTCCAAGTCAATCGGCCTCTGCATATCACCAGCAGGATTTGCAGGCAAGTCAATCATGATATTTGTCGGTGTTTTGATCCGCATACAAAGAATTTCATAAATAACTTTGGTTAAGAGTGAAGTGAATAACGAACCTTTCTTCTTAGCTCCTCCGTTCTTTTCAACGGTCGCAATGGTAGGTTTGCAGTCGAGTGACCGAAGCAGATCTCCGAGCTCTTTGGCATCTATCTTGCCTTCTCCTTCAAAATCATAGATCTCGAAGTGCTCTCGAGCTCCTACATAGATTAAAACAAAGTATGCCAGATTGAAAGCTATTAAAAACAATCACTATAATACATACTTATTACCATTCTTGGTGGTTGTCTCGATGAGGTATCTCGTCATTAGCAGAGCTCGCCATATATTGATGGACGAGATATCTCGTCATTAGAAGAAAACTGGCTATATCTTGACCTAGTCATCATAAAAAAAACGGCAATATGTTGTTGACGAGATATCTCGTCAAGTATTAGTAAAATTGGTCAGATCTTGATGGACGAGATACCTCGTCGAAACCACTTGGAGTGTTAAAATCCCTCAGTAGGAATAAATTTATTTCAGAGGGCCTAAAGTTAGAAATTTAATTTTTATGCCGAATAAAGAATCGGATCTTGTACTATTTAAATTTCTTTAACAGGCTGCTATAATATTGACCGGCTATATATTTTCGGCAGTTATAATAAATTACCACCAAAAGGTTTTAAAGTGACGGATTGTTGTAAGTATAAAAAGTGTCGCATCCAAGTTGGTACAAATGCGGAAATGGCATCGATCTTGCCTTCTTCAAAATCATAGATATCAAAATGTTTTTGTTATATTTGGTCACCAACTAAATTTTAAAGCGAGGGATAAAATAAGCATAAAATGCGATGCATCCAGGTTGATACAAATGCAGAAAACGCATCGATCCTGCCTTCTTCAAAATCATAGATCTCGAAGTAGATTAGAGCATCTTATCATCATGAAGTAAAAAAAGATATCCGATTTTCTTGTTCACTTGATGACTTACTATTTTATTACCAGGGATTCTGGGCTTATATAAACGCTACGCCATTAATAAATATCTATTAAAATATTATACAATATGATACTAAATCCCCGCTTCATTATATAAGTAAACGTCTATTGAGAGTACAAAAAGTTTCAAACCGTTGACTTCAGTATATTCTGAGAAAAGGTATATAGAAATGAGGTAAATTGACATTATCGTATTCAACACCTTCCAACTCCTCTAAGTGTGAATTTTCTTTTTTTGTCGAAAAAAGCTGATTTTGTATTTTTTACGTAATTTTATTCCCTAGTGTCTTAAGAACATATTCGCCAAATTTCAGATCAAAATTCGCAAAATTGACTCAGTTACGAGCCATTAAGACTCGGCACGCAGATGTAGAATTTGGAGCGTGCACCACCTCATAAAGATGTAAATTCTTTAGAGCCGATTTACAACGATTTGTCATCAAAAGACGGTGATCAAAAGATAATCACACTGCATAGGTGTAGCAGATTATAGCAGGAAAATACTATAAGTACTGGATATGCTTCTGTTAACTATTTTCTCGGAACAGCTTTTTCACGAATGACTGGCATGATATCGATAAAACTATTGGAATGATCGACTTGACATTTTTAAAGCATATCGATCAAACATTCTTCTACCGTTCGACAATCCAGAAAGGCGATATGTTATGTTTTTATAGCAAAAATGCGGTCAATTTTTTTTAGCTATGTCAATGATTTTAGATTTGACCAAGTCACTATTTCCTAATATATTAAAAAAAATTCTGGAGAATTCTGGATCGCTACATGTGTATGAAGTAAACCGTCAAATTTTTTTGTTTAAGATCACTTGTAGTTGAGAAATCACGCCAACCACTGATCACGAACATCGCGCGGCGTCACGATCAAGGATGCTTAGCAGGCGTGCTTCTTCATGAAAATGATTTTTAAAAATTGTTTTTGAATACCTGAGCAACAATAAATATATATACAAATTTTGGAATTATTGGATTGCATAGTTTCGTCATTTCGACATAATCCAGGACATTTCAAACTGCTTCGAGGAGTCGAGATTTTTTTTGTGTCGATAGATTTCTTTCAAGATATTTAACGAGCTATATACCTTTGCATATTCGTTTGTGTTCTTCCGGTTAAAAGCAATGTAGTAAGATGGTTTCTTCTGTGAACAATATAAAATATATAATGAAAGCAAGAAAATATTGCTTGTTCTGATTCCATGATTTTGCCAGCGTTTATAATAACAGAAAATGAATGACGTTTCATATAAAAATCTGTTGTCAAATATATTGCTTGTGTTATTCTATATTTTTAGAGTTTTTATTTCCAAATGGTTCGAAAACCCCTACAGATTATAATATTCTGTTCTAATTTCTATACAAATATACGAAATTTCGTGCATTCAATTAAAACTATTTTTATTTAGGCACGGGTTGTTCATTCCGTTTATTACTGTATTTTCCTATTAAGTTTGAGCATTCCAAAGTGGCTCTATGTGGATGTAAATTTGTACTTTAACACATATTTCTGTATACCTTTTGTTTGGGGTGTTTAGGACATTTTTTGAAGTGCCCAAACTATTTAATAAGAACCTGTTTAGGGGTATGACATCATTAAAAGTAAACGTTTATATGCAACTGTTGCACAATTAATTTTTTATACTTTTAAAATCTATATTTTTGCCTGTATTTTTCATGTTGAAAATATTATACAAATAGGAGAGAGAATATGTGTGATGTATTGATTCAAGGTAAACAATGTTTTGATTGACGGATAAGAGTATAACCAAAAATATGTACCATTAAATTACCGTGCTGTGTATGCAATGCTTTTATTGCACTCGGCTGATACAAGTTTATTTTCCCTTGCTAGGGCTTTCGTAACATCTGATTCAATATTTCAAAATGTCAATCTCGCAATTCTAGAGCCATAAAAAGCAGTGTTTGAATATTACACTCGAACAGGTTTTTTTATGACACTAGAATTCGTTTTTGGATCTTGTGCCATAAAATCTAACCAACCAAACGATACTAGAATTCAAATGCTATGAATTCAAAGAAAATTGTGTTTGTTTTGGGAATTTGCTCCATTAAACCCAATCACAATCCAATCACAGATCCAAACTAAAAAATCCTTAACACGCCGGCACCTCACAACTGTCATTGGTTAGTATAATTGGTCAGCCAAACAGCAGAGGGAGGTATTACAATGATTTAATATTTCAAAATGTTAAGCTCGCAAATAGGTCAAATATTCCACTTGAACAAGGCTTTTCATGACACTGGAATTCGTTTTTGGACCTTGAGCTATAAAACCCAACCCCTATCGACACTAGAAACCGAATGCAAAGAATAGAAGTTTGTCTAATTTTGGACCGGCATTATCAAACACAATTTATCAATTAGAATATAAAGTGAAAAATCCTTAACTCGCCGCACCTCATGGCTGTTACTAGTTGGTCGGTCAAACAGCAGTTGAAGATATACAACCAACACATCTATAAAGAGATGTTTATATAGAATTATGTGGCGCTGTGGAAAGAATTAATCCAATTCTGGGCCAAAATGTTTTTCTGTTTCAATATCTGTTATTGTCTTCATCAAATTGCTCCTTAATGATTTTAAATAAAGAAAGTTTACCAGAGCAGACTGTACAGCAGAGATGAAATTAGTTTGTCCTGAACAGTTATGGAGAGATTAATGCACAGCATCTCTCAGCGGTCAAAAACACAAGTTCACAAACTACCATTAGTTGTGGGGCAAATAGTAGATAAGAATGCACATCCAACTCTCAGCTGATATGCCCATGCCAAAAGTTTCTTTTGGTATTATTTCCATGAAATAAAATGGTAGTATTTTCAACAAACTTCTCTCCAATAAAGTGAAATCTATCAGTCAGAGCGTTCTGAATAACACAGAAAAAATTATCTAGTCCTGTCAGATATGGGGAGAATTAGCATATAAGATGCTACGAGGAAAGTTAATCACATATAAGTTCAAGTAAGGAAGTATGAAGAGGCATTTAATTAAGATGTCGTGCGAAGATTTCCCGCAGTCTCATGCTATTCTTTTCAGTACCTGGTATTATCTTCATCAAAAACTGACCTCTAAAAGGAAGGATGAAAGTCCAGAAGTCTCAGAGCGCACTGAATAACACAGGTAAAAGTAGTGAGTCTTCGCAGATACGTTGTGAATTCGCATATAAGATGATGCGAGGTGAGTTAACCTATAGAAGTTTAACTATGCAAGAAAAATGAGGTATTTAATAAGGATGTCGTGATAAGTAGGAAGATGGTATCCAGTCACATGCTATTCCTTTTCAGTATCTGGTATTATCTTCATCAGAAACTGACTTCTAATAGCTTGGAATGACGAAAGTCCAGAAGCCTCAGAGCAACTGGATAGCAGAAATAAAAGTAGTTAGCCCTGAGCAGACGTGGAGAATTTGCGTTAAGATGATGCAACAGCCAATTCTATAAAAGTTCAACTCTGCAGAAATTTCATGCCCCATGCCATTCTTTTCAGTGTCTGGTATTGCCTCATCGAAAACAGACGTCTCTAATAATTCAGAATTATGAAAATCCACAAGTCACAATAAACTGGATGACGGAGATACAGTGATTGGTAGTACCTTATCAAGAATTGACCTCTCTAATAATTCAGTATGATGACAGTCCACACGTCAGAATGAAATGGATGAGTGAGATAAAAATGCAGTGATTGGTATTGCCTCATCAAAAACTGACCTCTCTAATAATTCAGAATGATGAAAGTCCACACGTCAGAATGGACTGGATAACTAAGATAAAAATACAGTCAGCCCAGAGCAGACACGCTGATGCGGGAGAGAGTCCTATAAAAGTCCAGACCTCGGTGAGCGGAGGGAAAGGGTGAAATCAAAGCTTGGTGGGTGGGATAGCTGGGACAGGACCGATCGAGGTTGAGGAGGGGAGAACTGATGCATCGCAACCGCTGAGTAAACAGCACTTCTTGAGGTTAGAAGGTCCTCGAAAGTGGAAGCGGGGGTGTTATCACTGCGTCCTAATATGGAAGGTGAGACAAGATCTGGATGAGGTTCATGAAACTCGGTCTAAAATTGGCACGCGAAATATGAAGGACCAGGCAAAAATAAGCAAAAGTGAACCGAAGAAAAATATTAAAGAAAGTTCTGCATATTCGCCAAGAATTTGCACGTCTTTTTGAAAGGCGCGAAAACGCGCGTTCCTATTTCGATTTAAAAAGATTGAAAGAAGCGACATGTTCGAAGGATTGTCTGGGGGGGGGGGTTATTCATTTCCTGGAAATTCCACGAAAGAACGCCCGCTGCCCCTTTACGATATTTTCCTGCTTTTCAGATTCACTGTTTTAGTTCAGCTCCTTTTTAAAAAGATTTTTCTTCAAGCAATTTTCTGGTTAGATTTGAACAGGATTTACTCTATATATATTTTGCACAACACAGCGTTTTGAATTGAAAACGAAGGGAAAAGTAGGTCGCTTAATAACAAGCTCGTTTGTAGATTTTAATAGCAGTAAATTTTATTGCAGCTCCTTCAATGTACTTAATCTGTTGTATTTTATTGATGCATCATGAAATTTTTTTTAATTACTCAATTCTAAAATACAAGTTAATTTTACCTATAGTTTCAAAACTTTGCGTTTCATAGAAGAGGCACTTTAATACTTTAACAATACTAATTAATACCAATAAGATTTTCTTCCAAGATACATCATTCAGTTAAATTATGAAATTAGTTTCGATTGATTTTGTGTTTTTCATTTTTAACGACAACTGAACAAACTATAGATTTTTAGTTTAAGTTTTTACAGTAGCATATTAAGCAAAAAATGGTTAAGGGAAGAGTATATAAATGGTAAAATCAGAACTTTTGACTCACAAAATAGTCTCCTGTTCAACGCATATTTGGCTATACTAGGAGTACTAAGTATACTAGTATAGTCAATAGGGAGGGGAAGCAGCTCTTAAGCCATACGGCATCACGTACGGAACAGGAAGATAATTAAAGAACAAGAGATTGCCAATGGAAGCAGTGGCGTATCCAGGGGACTTTGGGGCCCAAAACTCCCCCGTCGAACGTGTTACCTCCTCATTTTACTCTACAAATTCGCTTATTATAAAATACTTTTGTAATTTCTTTAAATGCCTGAACAATTATTAAATCAATGATACAACAGGAAAACTGAAAGTATGAGGGTAATGAATTTGTTTTCTTCACTGGCATAACTACCTCACATTAGAATACTAACAAATCTTATCAACATTTCAAGTGACAAAAAGATAAAAAGCTAATTTCGAGAAACAAGATTTGAATATTTGCTTAGTGCTTGACGAAATATTTAAAAATGCCTTAAGGTCCAGATCTTCTTTGCATAAAAATTGAATTTCTAACTTAATGCTTCTGGTTAAAATGCATGCTAAATCCAAACAAATTAAATGAGATAATTAACCTTACTTACTTTCAACTTCTGCGGATTTAAGATCAGCCTGTAAAAAAATAAACAACAAATTTAATAGGAGACACATCAGAATGGAAGTAAATTCACAAGGTAAAACAATTACTTTTTCAATAAATATACTTAAAGTGAATTTTATATATTTATATACTTACTGTTTATAGTTAAACCTACTTACAGTTCAGAGAATTTTTAATGACATTTTCTTTCTTTATTTCATTTTATGAATTAGAAACGAACTACTCAACAAATTCAGATCTTTAATTTAACACGGACTTCAGATAAATATACATTTAGTGCAAAACAATGTTTCAAACTTTTTGTTTTACCATTCTAAAATGTAGAGATTTCTAAAAACATTACAACCGAATAAAAGATGTTATCGTAGATGCTAAACTGTTAGATTTAGCTCAAAAGCTCTATTGCTTACTTGCATAGGTATCGGTAACAAAACAAAAACTGCTTCCAAGCAAAGATTAATAATACTTTCTCATATTTTTAGCTTCAGAGAGAAAAAAGCCTTTACTTTAAAATAAACGAATCCGAACTAAACTAACTTAAGTCCATCGGGTGTACAAAGTAGTGAATATATGAATTTATATGGATATATACTACTTATTTCTTTTATAAAAACAGAAAATATACCTAATTCATTGAAAATCGTATTTACGCGTAGGCATAAAGTCATTTTTTATTGAATATTTTATCGAACCCTATAGATCCTTACATACAAGTTCATGTTCGTGATCTACGATAATTACATGCATTAATGCCTTAAAATATAGACATTCATTTTTAAAATATGCAATTAATTGAATTCATAATTTTATAAGTGGTAACATTTGCACTTACAATGTAATTCTTAATCGAATTACTTATTTTGAACCTTTACAATCTCGGAAAAACTGACAGTATAGCGAGAAACCAAACCAATCTTTCTGACGTTACATTATTAGTGACCTAACTCCTTTTTTTTAATCAAAATATTTTTCAGAAATAAGAATTGATATCGAACAAAAACATACTCGAAAGACAATATTCCATGGGAATTATTCAACAACTGCTTTAACAATGATAGACTAACAGTGAATAATTCGAGAGAATAAAGATAATTATATCCAGTAACAAGGTATTTAATTTTCATTATGATAGGAAAGTAACCATATGCTTGAAAAATCTTTTGTAGAAATCACGCCCTCATTCTGTATTTACATCGTATTATAACTAATCTGTTCATTCGCGCAATGGTTATGCATCCTCTCAAAATGAATTTCATTGAACGCTTAAAATAAGGATAAAATATTTATAATATGCAAACATAGTTAAAGAGACTATATCGAAACGACAACAGGACTTCTACCTATAAATCAATATTTTTATCTTTAAATTTATAACGACAAAATTTAGCTACATAGCAATTCAAATATGTTTCTTCAAGTGAATGCAGAAATAATTTGTAAATATTTCACCATTTACTAAGTAATCAGCATTAACTATGTAACTAAGTTCCAATATTTCAAACTTATATATTAGGATTTATCTCATTTCGAAAAAAAGCAGTTAAACGGATATGAAGTATTCTAATATACACCCATCGTATACTATTGGAGACTGAGAATAAAGTATACAATTTTTTAATTAAAAATAACAACTAATACTACATAAGAGTGTATCATAAACACACACATTTTCTTTTTAAATTATACTATAAGCAATATCCATATAAAGGAATAAATTTATATTTATAATTTTGAATCAGTACATTTTAACTTCGATAGTAACTTTTTCTAAATAAAGTGTAAAATAATTTAAAGAAAGAAAACAGCATTAGTGCAGTGAAGTTACTTTTTCGGCATCTGTAAACAGTTTTCTCAATAGATAAATGTAGGACAGCGATTTTCAACCGTTGTGCCTCAAGAAAAGCACTGGTGTGCCTTATTGTGAAACTGTTTAGGTTGTGTAAGATTTATTTCGTCTCAACGGTTTAGTTTTGAACTTTTGGCAAGTGTGCTCATAAATAATTTTAAGTAATCCGTATAAATAATTGCGAGTACAATTTTTTAGTACGAAGTATCATAAATAAATTGAATAGCGTGTTTCAAAAAGATAAAAATACACTTTGGAGCAAAAGACTGTAGGTAAGTGCTGTTCTATTTTGTAAATCAATCAAAAATTATACCTATTTTTTGTCGGATCGGGAAAAATATAATATATTTTTTGATGGGCCTCAGAATTTCAGTAATTAGCTAATGTATGCCATGAGATGAGAATCCCTGATGTAGAGTAATGTACTTCCGATTAATGAAAGAATTTTTTAAAGGGCTATACAAAATATTAAAGGGGGATAAAAGTGATTTATTCCTACCTTAGATAAATCAACCATTAAACCAAACAAATAAAAATACTTTTGTACTATAAAGGATATGAAGGATGCATGCGAGTTGAAGCTTTTATAGACAATTTAAAATCATTCGAAAAAGGTTTTCACCAAATAGTGAAATCCTTAAATTAAGCTACACTCTAAGCACATTTTAAAATTATTTCACCATTAAAATATTCATTTAAACATTCTGAATTTTATACCAAAAATCTTTATTGAAGTCAAATTAATATTAAAAATGTTTTTGCAAAATTACTTAGAATAGATTTTCCTCGATACTAATTTAAGCAGACTTCCAAGTTTTCAAGAAAGAATCTCAAATTAAAATGACCCTTTATCTGAAGGATAAATTAAATGGTTTGGTCTTTATTCTTGGAAAACAGACAGAATAGATGTATTTTGTTTCTGAGAAATTTATGGGGGGGGGGGTGCACGCTTCACAGCTTAAAACTTGTTTTCTAAGTACAGGAGGGCATTCTTTCATAGAAGTATACACAATTGGTATACTAAAGTAGATATTAAATTTAAAGAGCGTTCTATTCCGATTAATTGGCAGAGCTTAGTCAAGACATTTGTTTTGACTAAGCTCTGTGCAAGCAGACTATTTCTGATGAAATTTCACACGGTTATTGGAGTCGCCTGATTGGGTAAAAGCGTTTCAGTCCCAATGTGTTTTGAATTTTTTGGCTTAGATTATTTTACTAGTTAATAAAGAGAAGATTGTATATAATAAAATAATATATCGTGGAATCTAGTGTTTAGATTTCAAATCATGAAAATTACAACATAGTGGCTGGAATAAACATTTAGAGCAATAAAAATGCCAGCATTATTTAATTTTTTGTTTTTAAAAATCGCAGTCATTTTAATTTGTGTTCTTAATGAATATTTTTGTATTGGATAGTTTAGAGTGAAATTCGACAAAGGAATCTAACGAACTGGTAACTGAACAGATTTGTTATTGAAAAAACAATTTGCTATTATTGAACGATGTCGAAACTTATAGCAGTAATTTTTAGCGAAAAACAAACCACCTCTAAGCGAATCTAAAAGTATAAGTACTATCTACATTTTCTTTCGAATAGAATGAAAAAATTAATCTTTTACATTGCCGCTACTGTAAATATTCGAGCAGATTGAAACGAAAGGAATAGCAAAACTACTTAGTTTCCCATTTTCTGAGGTAAATATATTAAATAAATTTTATAAAAGTTCAAATAAAATAAAATACTGTATTTTTCTATGGAAGATCCAAGTTTTTTCTTATCTGGAAAGATGGTTTAACTCCAAAATTCGTTATTTACAGAGCTTTTGATTTTTCAAACCAACTGGGAAAAGCTACTTAAATTTGAAGTGTATTGAACTTAAAGGAAACCTCAATAGTTTCTTCATTCTGAACTCTTAGCTAAATTTAAGCTAAGTGCAAAAATGTAAGCAATATCTAGTCTAAAAATAACAATTAAAAAGTGTGTGACTTCATTAAATTTAAGAAAATGTTTTTCAAATACATTTTAAATCCCGAGAAAATTTGTAAGTTCATAAACTAAGGTTAGCTTTTCACAAATAAAAATTATTTCTTAAATAAAAGATCCTGAATAAGGTTTTGTAAGTTTAGCTGATTCCAAATAAAAGAAAACAGAAATAATTTTTTCATGATAATGATTTTTTAAAGTTTAATCTAAATTTGATTTAATTTTTAAAATTCGTTATGCGTTCAAAAATAAGTCACTATGCTCTTAATTACCTTTTGAACAAATTCATTATATTGTTAAAAATAAATTTCGTTCAGGTATTAAAACATTTTTATAAAGTAATTTTATTTTTAGAATTATACTTTCAGAAACTAAGTTAGTTGAAAGAATCAAACTAAAAAACAAAAGATGTCTGGCCTAATTATTTTCCTGGAATATTTCTAAAAGTCACTTAAATTATAAAAATCTCTTCCGTATTTGAAATCGAAACTAAAATAAATCAATGTTTGGTAATTTCTCCTTTAAAGTTATCGCAAGTCAAGTAGAACAGCGTGACCTCTGAAAACTTAAAAGAACTTTAAACCTACGAAAACTTTAAAAAGAATTCAGCTTACCATCTCCGGTTGATTTTTACTTCCGAAGGACAAGATATAATATTTTAAAATGACGGGGAGACCGCCAGAAAATTTCGAATTATATACTTCAGCCGGTTTACTGAAGGGGGCGCGTCGGTGCTTGAAAACAAATAAACAAAAAACACCTCATCATTCAAGAAATCTCCTTTTCGCCGAAGATAACTATTTTAAAAAATAAAAGAAATTTTCAATGGTTTATTTTTAAAATCTGCGTTATTTTTGTAATTTTCACTGCGGTATCAGTACTGACGTAAAAACAAATGGTTTCCTGTATTTAACTTTTATTGCGACTTTGGCGTTTAATGTAGCAAATATATTTTCACTTTTTATATTTTTATTGAAAAGAAAAATTTTTACCAGACGATTGTTTGTGATAAAATAATATTTGGGGGTATTAAAAATTAAAAAGATAAGAGTCGTGAGTTTCTGGATTTATGTACTATAATATTTCGTTTATAAACATTGGCGCCGATTACATTCTAAGGCAACCTTGTTGGCAGAAACTGGAAATGATCATGCTGTACACCATCAGAATTCTGTCAAGGAAAATAAATTCATTTTTATAATTGGGAATGAAATATAATCGCAATGAATATTTAGGACACAACAAAACAGTTTGTTTTTATGGCAGTTTGTGGTTTTACAATATCATGAGCTGTTTTTCATGATAAAATATTTTACTGGGTGATTTAGCTTGTGTTTACGTATGAAAAACTCTAAATTTCTCCAATAATCAACACAGGCTGAATGTTTGCGAATTGGGTAAAGTCAACGAAAAATATTGTTAAAAAATTCAATTACTCACAATGGCAGAAGTCACACATTCAGGTAATTTATCAATCTGAGAATCCTATTTTGTACAAAAATGTTTTGTATGTATTAGTGATCGCGGAATGCATGCTTATATTGTATGTAAGTTGTATTTCTATTAATCGTCATGACATAGTTAAAGATTAATCACTTGTTGTGCAAGAAATACGGTAAAAATGTTTCCTTTTTAAAGTAATACGTGTGTATGCAATCATAAAAACTAGAAATTTTGTTACGTGTAACTTGGGTTATTGAAATTAGCGGAGAACGATTGACAACATCCTGTTTCTATCTGTTATACAAACTGGATGTTAAATAATCTGAAGCAATATATTTTAATCAAGTTATCTATAAATTGAATTATCTACTGATGAAAGTCTAGCCTTATAAAACCAATAATCAAAACTGAAAGATTTTATTAACATAAGCTGCCTATATCTATTGTATGATCTATCTAGCCCTTAGCTGTTACAGTGAAAACTGGCTATGTAAAGAGCAATTTGAATGTGGTTTTCTAAAACATTTATAAAAAAATATTTATTTTATTAAAATGTTATCCTAATTTACAATGATAGTTGATTCTTGTATTTGAAATTAACTGCATTATTTAGTTACCAAAAGCTTTTTTATTTGGATTTCCCTAAATTCTGCTTATATTTAGCACCCTTGTTAACATGTCATGTTTAAATTATTTGACAAATGGCTTTTTGCTATCTGAAATATAAGTTCTAACAGATTAGTGAATTTAAGTTTCAAAAGCATCTTGAGTAATTTAACTGTACCAGCATACAACATTTATTGTTATGGACGAGGGAACAATATTCTGATAAACATGTGCTTTGTAATTTCTAATTTCTGCATTTTGTTCTTTTACTTGTTTTGTTAATTTAATCCTTGAATATTAAAGAAGTGTGTTCAGAGAAATGTTGAAAATTCCTTTTTCACAAATGAATTAAAATTATCTTTTACAGGCATTGGAATTAAATCATTTTATTATTTGATAATTTTTGGAATTAAATTTTGAGATCTTTCTTTTCAATTTGGAGTTCTACGTATGCATTCATTTGAAAATGCAAACTTGTGATGAATCTAATTTAGTACAAAGGAGAGAGAAGTACATACAACTCAGATTTGTTTTGAACATTTTTCTTTCGTGAATTCAAGAATAACTGCATACACAATATTTGTACTGTATTAAACAAAAATTTTACTCTAATTATTTAGAATTAAACAGACCGTAAAATTGCAAGTTTATTAACTACATACAGTTGAATTACGAGTGTTTACTACATAAAGTAATCACATTTTATCGTCCTTTAAAACGATCAGTTCAAATTCTGTTAATTTGTTTGACAAATTATAAATATGAGTTTTTATCAGTAACATGCATTTTTTTTGCAATTGCTAAATATTGTTATCCTTTTACATTTGTAGTTGTCTTTTCATCTGATGGCCAGTGGAGAAACAGACCACCCAGTAGAATACCTTCTTTATGGAAATCATATTGTATGCTATTTCTTTTTCTGCAGGATTATGCATTAAATGTCTTTAGTAACAAATCCTTAAATAAGATAATTGTAACTATTTTTGTAAACAGAAGATGGAAATGAAATTAATGTTTTTAGTAACTAAGTTCTTTTAGGCCTTCAATGTGATTAACGTTAGACCTTTTAGGGGCATTGTGATGTCCTGAGTTAGGGAATGTTCTCCAAACATCAAAATTTGGAAAGCATTCAATTTTCTATTCAAAACCTCATTTTTCAAAAAATTACAATTTACTTGTGAAATGAACCTGAAACTTGTTTTATGTATTATCAAGGCCTAGAGAAAAGGCCTACTTCCCTGTGTTTTGTGATGTCACAGAAAGTGGCTGAAGTAGCCACCAAGGGGAGACATTAAATTTTGTAGGACCTTTCACTGATTTTAAGCTCACAGTAAGTGCATCTGCTACATTTTTTAATATGTATGATTTCAGGTAATAAAATAAACTCTTTCAGATTAATTAATTACATAAAAAGTCACTTTAAAAAATTCCAATTCTCATTGTATTAATTACTACTTCTCTACACTGAAACTGCTGTTTGCAAAAAGTAGAAAAATTTCTCAATGAGAAAAACTGCAAAATGTATTTTATCACAATAGAATTTCAAATTTTATAATCTAAAAAATCACAATCACGCCTATCAATAAATAAATTTATGCTCATGAAGGCATGGCAAACTTTTGTGTATTTTTTTGTTTTTTAGCCTCCAATGGCCAACTATTTTTCTTTGCTTCCGAATAATTCTTTAGCAAAACATTACTAACACAATTGGCTCCAGTGTGGTGTTAATTAAATACCTACCTGCCCATTGCCAATAGCCCATGTGTTACTCCAGTGCGATGTTAATTCTTCAACTACCTACCTGCCATACATTTTACTTCATCAAAATTATTTAGAATGAGTTTTCGCGTTCAATGAATACAATAGATTTTGATATGTACTTAGAAATATATATTAGTGACATCAGTCAAAGGTTGGGTTATCAGACATCTGGGAAAAATCTGGAATTTGCAAGCGTTGCTTGGATTCCACCAGGAATTATAAACTAGAATATAAATAATTGAAATACAAATAATTCCCAGATTTTTCAGAAAAATCATCAATTCAAACCAAATGTTATGTTGCTTTAATTTAATTGCTTTGTGTGAAAAGTCAGTCGTTTATGATAGTTCTCTGAATTGTATGCATCAAGTTATTTTTGTTTAAGAGGTATTTTTTATATGTAAAGCAGTTATTTTTTTGGTTTGTAACAATGTATATCTGAATTTCAATATATGTTTTTCCATTCATATCCCTGAAATATCAGGAATTATAATTCAGTTTGTCAGGAACTTCTATTTTTACCTAGGAACATCATCTTATACAAAATTTCATTCTGGAACTGAATGTCATCAAAATCACTGATTAGTTTAATTAGTTGATTAGTTTAATTTTATGAAACAGGATCTAGAAAATTAAGGTTGAAACACGAACATTGGTGGTGCTATTATAATTTTAGCAACAACCAGAACCTAACACTTACATGTCACTGAAGATTGAGTTTTATAAAATACCAAAAGATTATCTTGAACAGTCAAAACATTATTTTTAAAGAAAGCAAATGGTCCTACAGAAACTGGACAGAAATAAAAAAAACAGTGATGAAGTTAAGAACAAACTATTTTTCCATAATATACACTATCTGATCGTCAACGTTTTCAAAGCTCAGTCACTTTTTGTGATATCACAGCACTGTAAGCCTTCTCTTTGGATGACCTTGGTGTCATTCGCAATATATAATTATTTTATAGAAATTATTTATTGGGATGTTGAATAAGTTCTCGCTGTTTTCCAACAAATGGCGTTACCGGAACTGGTTGCGTTAGTTTATGATAGTGACGCATCTATTTACAAGTACTATAAGCAAGCTTGAAATCCAGTGTATGTTATTTCTCGGAAGTGCAAACAACTTTATTTTTCATTGCGTTAAATATGTCAAATTTCGTGCCAAAAAAAGAGTATTTGCTGGGAATTTTACTGCACTATTTTATTCAAAAAAAATCTGCAGTTGAAGCTCACAGAATTCTTGTTGAGACTTACGGCGACCATGCTCTGTCTGAAACAACTTGTAGAGATTGGTTTAGATGCTTTAAAAATAATGATTTTGATCTTGAAGATAAAGAACGCTCTGGCGCACCGAAGAAGTTTGAAGACGAACAATTGGAAGCATTACTTCATGAAGACTCATGTCAAACGCTAGATGAACTTGCAGAATCATTAGAAGTTGATCACACAACACTTTCGAAACGTTTGAAAGCATTAGGAATGATTCAAAAGCAAGGTCATTGGATGCCGTACGAGTTGAAGCCGAGAGACGTCGAACGGCGTCTTTTCACCTGTGAACAACTGCTTCAACGGCAGAAAAGGAAAGGATTTTTGCATCGTGTCGTAACTGGCGATGAAAAATGGATACACTACGATAACCCTAAGCGTAGAAAATCGTGGGGTAAACCCGGCCATCCATCAACATCTTCAGCAAAGCCGAATATCCATGGTTCCAAGCTTCTGCTCTGCATTTGGTGGGATCAGCTGGGTATAGTTTATTATGAGCTGCTCAAACCAAATGAAACCATCACGGGAGATCGCTACAGACTACAATTGATGCGATTAAGCCGAGCATTGAAGGAAAAACGGCCACTATACGAGCAGAGACACGACGAGGTCATTTTGCAGCATGACAACGCTCGGCCACATGTTGCAAAACCGGTAAAAACCTACTTGGAAACGCTTAAGTGGGAAGTCCTACCCCACCCGCCGTATTCACCAGACATTGCCCCTTCCGACTACCACTTGTTCCGGTCGATGACGCATGGCCTGGCTGAGCAGCACTTCCGTTCTTATGAAGATGCCAAAAATTGGGTCGACTCTTGGATAGCCTCAAAAGACGTGTCGTTTTTCCGAAGTGGAATTCAAATGTTGCCAGAAAGATGGGGAAAAGTAGTGGCTAGCGATGGACAATACTTTCAGTAACATGTTTTTTAATGATTTTTTAAAATAAAACATTAATTTTCACAAAAAAACAGCGAGAATTTATTCAACATCCCAATAGAATTAGTTATTGAAAACATTTGAAGAAAGTCAGTGCGACAGGGTTTAATTCAACAGGGACTTATCTTCACAAAATTATCAAAAGATTGTAGATAGAAAAAATTTTAGGGGCAGCTTTAATATAAAAACTTTTTTTTGCACCCTTTTTATGTTGCCATGGAAGAATTGGGTAGAAGAAACACTGTTTTAGGCTTAGCTGAAAATAATTAAAAAATTAAATAAAACAATTTTTCAAAAAATCCACAAACGTTTTTCTTACTGCGTTTGTGTTTTCTTTAATGAAACATTTTTACTTCTGAAATATTGTAGAAGTTTATCCAAATTATATAATTTTTATTAGTTTTAAGTCTAATGAAACCATGCTATAATATAAATGTTGAAAATAATAATTCTACCAAACTAAAGTTAAGGCATG
This sequence comes from Meta bourneti, assembly GCA_933210815.1. Lineage (NCBI taxonomy): Eukaryota > Metazoa > Arthropoda > Arachnida > Araneae > Tetragnathidae > Meta > Meta bourneti. The sequence continues at coordinate 43,780,877 of OW119934.1, forward strand.
GAAAAATCGAAATGATGATTTACGAAAATTAAGAGATTAAAATAATTGCAAGATTGCCATATTCCTAATAAACTGGAATTGCCTTTGCCTGCCACAACTTGTTACTAAAAGTATGCCTAAAGCATTGCCACAGAAAGTATTTAAAGTCTACCTAATTGTATACAGAATGTTTTTCAAACTACCTCTTTACGTTGAAAATTAGTTTTGAAAATTTTGATCCTGAAACATTGGACTAATATTTAATGCATCCTAAAGATTATTTTAATTTCAAAAAGTTAATAAATGACAGCCTGGTGTTTCTGAATATTTTCAGTTCATAACTAACTCCCTGGCACTACAGTACATGTTGAACCTTGACCTCCTTAACGTTAGGACTCCAAAGCATCCTGTCTTGGGTCTTAGTCCACCAATTTTTTATTTTCATGTTTTTGAGGTCTTTTTCGACCTCCTCACGCCATCTTTTCCTCGACCTTCCCGGTTTTCTCTGGCCTTGACACTGATTCTTAAATATCTTTCTTGTGCCTCGGTTGTTATCCATTCTCTTCATGTGTCGTAACTGTTGATGATTTTTACCAGTCTAATCAGTTTTTTATTTTCAGTTCATATTGTGCTTTATATTATTACCGTTATTTTGCATTTTCTCATTGTAAAACGTTTCTTGATGTTTACTTAAATACTGTAATTATAATTCAAGTACATTTTCTTTCACTTTTATGTAGTTAACATTTTGTCATTTTACAAGAGATTTATATATTTTTGCTTAAAGTTAATACTAATTTTATATTGTGCAATCTAATTTATGGGTTAATTTTTGTAATGAATGATGTAACAATTTCTATTCATGTTAAATTAGTTGCATTTCAAAATTTGTAAGAAACAGTCAATTTTTGGTATCATGTTTTGAAAGAATTGCATATTTTAGATGAAGTAGTGTCAAACTGAGTAAACTCCATCTCTTATCTTCATTAATCAAGAGAAAAGCAAAAAATAATTTTTTAGGTTTTTCCTGCTCTCTTAAATTATCATAAATTCACCCTAACCTTAGAAAGTAAGCTTTTGTATTGTGCAATATCATGAAAAATATTACGGTAGGCATGATACAATGTACCATTTAGTCTTTGATCCTGATTGTTATGTACAAATTACATGTAGTGAAAACAGCAATCTGCAGTTTTCACTGCATGTGGCTTTTTCAGTTTTTTCTTTTTGTCTACGTACAAAGTTTTCTTGGATTCTTTCCAATTGCTCAATTCGGTCTTTCCACCAATAGACATGGCAAGCATGACCTTAAGCCCCAAGTAGGAATCAAAACGATTTCCTGCTTTAAGCCATAGGTTGATCTGATTCTTGTGTAGCAAAAAAATGAACGTAGAGCAACCAAACAAACCTCCCAAAACGGCAATAAATTATAAAATGTTATTAAATATTTTCATTACTAATATGCAATATATGTGAACAACGAAACCTGAAATCATGTTTTATTGTTTACAAATTCGATAATTTTGTTAGTATCTTTGCAGAAAATGTCATTTTTAATTACAATTAAGGCAAAATCAGCAAGACATTCCTGAGAAATTATCAATCTTAGATGAGTTTATTAATTTTAATTCTGAAAAGATAGCTGTCTGTTAGTTCTGATGCAAGCAACATAACTTGATTACTAGAAGTCTGCATGAATAAAAATTACTATGAATTTGCTCTATTGGCATTCCATGATCTGCCTCCCTAGCCTACTGCTTTATACTGCCTCCAGGGCTTGAGTATTTAGCTATTAAATATGGTGTGCATACCTGTCTATCTTCTAGACAAAAATATATTGAATGTTTAGGGAGAAAATTTTCAAGTAGCTATTTTATGTTAAAATATTGCTAAATCTGTTGTGGCAGGTGCAGACTCTGCTAAGTAGCAGAGATAAGTTATCTTTTCCGCTTTGAATTGACCCAGTTTAAAGCATTTATTGCTAATTTGGTGCTTAAATTTTTTTACTATAAGAATTTTGAAGTATTTTTCTTTTCTAACAGGAATGAGTTTCTGTAAATTGTTAATGTTCTATTTTGGAAAGTTTTGAAAAATTGGTTATCCTTGAAAACTTTTGTTAGCTTTAAAAACATCTTAATTTTTTATGTACTCAGAAGAATTGTGGGAAAAATTGAGGTGGTCAAAAATAGTTTGGACTTTACTATTGCATAGTTTTAGTTCCTCTGGATACATAATTTTACAAGTAAACTGATTTTCTTTCATTAGTGTATCAGCTACAGCAAGAGGCTCCCATTCCCAAACGAATTCTCTGTAACCGAGAGGTATGCTTGGTATTTAAACATGTTTTATATTTTTGCTTTTAAATTTATTCCTTATATAATACTTTGATTTTGTTTTTTTAAGATTTATGGAAAACCATCACATTATGGGAGAGAGTAAGTTTATGATTCGTCATACTTTTGTTCATTTTGAATATTAAGCTCTTTTCAGCATTACTTTTTAAGCTATTTTATGTGTATATTATGAATTTACCTACTAAAGTATTGTGGTTGAGCTTAATCCTCTTTTAAACCAATGCTGTTAAAACCACTAACCTGTAAACTGCTGCTTGGAATAAAGGTTATTTTTGATATGCATAACAATATTAATACCACTAACAAAATCAACTTTTCAGTTAGACAACTTTTAGTGACAGCTATTAAGCAAAAATAATCAGTCAAAATTATGTTGTATGTTTCTTGGAATTTCTGTGACTATTCAGCTAATAATAGTTTTACTTCACAAGGAGAGAGAACTTCAGAAGCTTTTCCAATTTAGTTCCTTGATGTAGTTTTTGTGGCCAAGGAAAGTCATTCTGACATCAGGCTTTTAATATATCATAATTATTTTCATACTTAACTTATATTATCTATTTGAAGATTGAATACCCTTTTATCACTTTGAGTTTATTTCAGTGTTTGTTTATATTTAATGTTGAATTTTACTTTGATTTTTTCTTTGTCTTGGAAAGTAGTACCTGATTTCATGAAAAGTTTAAATTTCTAATGCCAGTCACTCTTGATTTGCATACTTTTATATCAAACTAACTTTCAGATTTCATGGTAAAATATCCAGGGAAGAAGCTGAGCGATTATTAGTAGAAGATGGGTGCTATTTAGTTCGAGAAAGTCAAAGAGCTCTTGGACAATATACTCTAAGCATGAAGTAAACAATTAATGACTTTTATTGTGTAAATTAGACATCCTATTTCCTGTTCAATGGTTAAAAAATATATTTTTTATAAATTGTGATAACTTAAGAGCTGTTTAACATTTTTATATTTAGTTTTACTATTTATTTTAGTGAATTGGATGTTTTTAAATGCTGAAGTTGTTCAATTTGTGTATACAAAATAGTAAAGCAGGTATTAGATGTGTTCAGAAATTAAAAGTTTTAATGTTAACTAAAGAAACAAATTTAGAGAAACTTCTAACATTATGCTTCCCAATAAGAGATAGGTATTTATGTGTACCTCATACATAATAAAGCATATATACCATTACTTGTGTTACTGTAGAGGGTCCTCTATTGAGTGAAATTTCTTTTAAAAATGTCAAGGCTATAGAATAAATACCCTCTGCTGCTGACAGCTTTAAGCTTTGTTAAATGACCCAGAATAGTCTGATTGAAAAGGGTTCTAGTCTATACAATCTGAAACTGTTTTGAGAGAAGTTTTCAGTTTGAAAAGAAACTGGTTCTTGTACAATTTTAATGTTTTGATACTAATAAAAGCAAAACAAATTTTTAACAATGAATAAAAAATCTTAATTTTCTAAGTGAATATTCCACAAGTTATTTTTAATTGAGCTATACAATTTTTTTCATTGCAATAACTTTTAATGAAAAATGAATTTAAATTGTCTTTATGAAGGTCAGCTCAGTTTATGCCATTATTATGCATGAATGGAAAATAGAACTTCTGATACTGCTAATGATTAACAGAACTTAGACAAATCTATTACTGTGGTGTTTAACCCTGTGACTGCCAAGGATATGAGACCAATGACACTCTAAAAAATGCCTATTTGTCTAATGTGTACCATCCCTGAAGTCTTGCCATTTCTTGTCACAAAAGGAATATTGACATCAACTACCATGTATTGGCTTAACTAAGTTTACAAATATTTTATTAAAAGCAAACGCTGCTCCGAAACATCTTTACCTATCTCATCACTATAAACCCTTTGGAAAGAATGTAATATTGGATCTTGTCTGAAAGGAAAGTTAGGTTTAAATCTCATTCAAATTGTTCCATTTTTGCAAAATCACACGAAATGTCTAAATAGACATTTGTCTAATTTTATTTTCTTTGGGTGGTTCGATTTTTAATTCAAATTTAGCATTGCATAGACTAAGTTGAATGCTACTGTAAAATTTATGATTCAAATCACAATGTCTTATTTTTTACTTTAGATTTGGTGGAATAACCAAGAATTTTAAATTATATTATGATGGAAAACATTATGTTGGTGAAAAGAGATTTGATACAATACAAGATCTTGTAGCCGATGGCCTTATTTCAATGTACCTGGAAGTTCATGCGGGCGATTACATTGCTACTATGTGCATGGAATCCAAGTATGAAGATAGTCCGTACAGGACTTTAAATTCTTATAAAAGAAAAATTACCCGTAATCGCTCTCGAAACAGCATTAAACATCCTAAAGATGAAGTTGCTTTGAAAAAGGATATTTCAACTAAATTTGAATCATTCCATGAATATGACAGGCCACCTGTTGAGGTAATAAGTTTTTTAAATTAAATATTTTAGTTGGTGCTGTGTCTTCATTGATTACATCTAAATTGATTCTTTTTAGCCTGCGACAAATGATGTCTTCCTTCATGAAGATGGAGATGATTTAGATGTTTTGCAGTTTGAGAAACCTCATGTATACAAGGTATCTAGTTTTATGGGTATTTTATAGTGTTATATTTTCTATTTTAATATATTTTTATGAGAAATATAATTAAAAACATTTGCTGAGATTCATAAAGTAATGTGTATAAATTTTGTTAATTGCTGATGCAAAAAGTGCATCTTTATCACAAAATATTTATATAACTGCTAGCAAAACAAAATATCTAAATTATGAAATCCTATACTTAAATCTTGGTTTCAGGGACATAATGGATACGTTTCAGTTTCTGATGCAATTTTTTTCTACAACATTCATCAATATTATAATTTTTGTTATATACCAGTCACTCTTGTAATTCACCTGAGGTATAAAATGTTAATTATGTTATAACTTTAAACAGTATTTTCATAGTTCTGCTAATTGTCATGTTTTTAAAATCAGACCAAAATCAATTTATTTTTCTTGTGAAAAATCTGATCAAGATTGAAACATCATTCTTCACTTATAGTGTGAGAAGTTATCTCCTTTTTACAATGTTTATTTTTTCTTTCCTTTTGTGTGAATAAATTAACTTTATATTGTGGTTAGAATGACTTTGTCAAGAAATTAAAAATAATCGGTCTAAGAATATTTTAATGTCTTATTTAAATTTTGACTTTGGGAACCAAAGTTACCCTTTTGTTTTTCCTATGTGTACTAATTTATCAACTTTTATGTATTTCAGACCAACAATTTCATAGGATTACCATGGTGTGATTTTTGCGGAAATTTTATGTGGGGATTAATTGCTCAGGGTGTTAAATGTGAAGGTATGGCTGTTTTTTGTATGGTACGTACCTGCCAACTTCTATGAACTGTCCATAGTTTCTACATATTCTAGGGTCCAACTACAAAAGCCATTACTAAAACTAGATTGTTACAATTTTTATTGGGATCATGAAGAATCCTTTTTTTCTTGTTTCAATCAGAATTTTTTTTGCTTTATTCAATAAATTGTCCAGAAAAGGGAAAATTAGTTTATATTTTTCTTATTACTTGAGAACTAGTAGGAGCTTTGCTTTTGCATTCATGCCCAGTGCTATATCCATCTAAATTGTGTCTGCACATTTTCTGACTAGTGATTAAAAGTAGTTTGCCAGTAGAAGAAATGAATGTTCTGCTTTTTTGTACCTCTGCAGGATTTTGTATTTTTTCAACTGCTATTTATTTTGCTTATCAGGATTTGCTATGTTTTTATAGAAACAGTGGATGAATTGAAATAAAGATAATTGGGAAAGTTGTGAGAATTTTGAAGAGTATACTACAAACAATGCTATTGTTATCATTTTAGCCAAAGTGAAAAGCATTTTTTACAGTATATAAATATGACTATTGTTGTAATTATCAATATCAAAATTAATTGTTTTTCTTCTGAATTTTTTCCTGGGCTGCTTTGGCTCAGTGGGTTTGCCCTGTGCACAATCAAGCTGTAAGCAACACAGGTTCGATTCTCTGGATGTATTTTCTCATCTGTATCAGTAATACCCTTCCTTGCATGTGTGAATTTCCATTTACTTGATGGAAAAAACATTGCTTGGCCAGATCTGGCCTTTGTCATAGAAAATCTAAACTCTTTTCTGTGTCCACAATTAGAAAATTAAAAAATGGATGCAAAATGAATTTTAAAAGAAAGATGCTATTTTTAATAAACACAAATTTATCATGGTTGGAGTTATGTCACATGATACTATGGACACATGTATGACAAATGTTGGCAGGTGAGTATGGTATTTCAAATGCTGTCTTTTATGAACTTTGATTTGATGTCTAAAAATATGTTCAATTTCTTTTGAAATTTTAGATTGTGGCTTTAATGCCCATAAGAAATGCTCTGAGAAAGTTCCCAATGACTGTATGCCAGATTTGAAATATGTGAAAAGAGTTTTTGGGGTTGATCTTATAACTCTTGTTAAAGCACACAACACACTAAGACCCTTTGTTGTAGATCTATGTATTAAAGAAACTGAAAAAAGAGGTGAGCTGTTCTTTATTGCAATTGCGGTGTTTTAAATCAAGTGTAAATCGATAAAATTCAACTTAAATCAATTGTAATTATAAATTAAGAATCTCCTGAGAAACAAGTTTTTAAATTTGAAAAATAGTATAACTATTGTATATTGTGAAAATATTTGACTGCCTAAACGTTCATGCTTGCTGAATTGATGCATTAGTTATCAAAGTATTTCAATTTGTTTCTGCGAAAAAAGATGACCAATTATTGTTTTCAGTTAATAACAATTAATAATTGGCTATTGGATTGTTGAATTTTAACTGATCTATACTGTGCAGTGTGAAAAAATTGTGAATTCGGAATTTATTTGATTTGACTAGATTTTATGATTCGTATTAATTTGCTGCCCCTACAAGCTTAAACCTTTCAAACATGAGAGGTAAATGTTTCCAATGAGGTTACAATATAAGTTGAAAAAACATCTACTCTAGGCATGCCAAGTCCTAAGGTCCTTACCCTCTTAGAACCTTGTAAACTTTTTATGGCTAGGGGCTAGAATTTTCAAACATAAGGTATAAATATTACAAATAATATGAGTAACTGAATATTCAGAGTAATTTTATCTCATTTATTGGGTCACTTCATCAGAAAGGGCCCAAACACCTTGAATCCTAATATTTTTATGGTTGTAGCCTGGTTCCTCCAACATGAGGTTATTACTTAGAACTGTGCTGATAATATTGGTAATGGTCTATGTAAACAAAATAAAGAGTTTCGAAACATGAAGCGAGTGGAGTCTTGGGCCTTCCAAGAATTTCTATAATTTGATGCCTCTGCATCCTGATCCCCTATTATATCTGGAGTCTTCAAAATAGGGAAGCCAGTAATTTTTAATTTAAAAAGATAATTCTTAGGGAAGAAGCAAAATATTTTAAACTTATTTGTATAAAATAACATGCATTCTGTCCCAGTTAGTTTCATTTTCAATATAATTATTAAACTTCAACTAAAAAGAAGAAAATTTAAGGTTTGATTTAAATCATGGGTTTTTTTCAATAAAAATGACTTGATTTAGTACTAGAATGGCCAGAACTGCCACCTGTGTCATTTTGAAACCAGTAAATCAAAAATGTAAAATATAGTTGTATCTTAATGGCATCACTACTATCTTTCATTTTAGTTAACTTTAAGCTTATTGTACAATATTCCATATGCTTAGGATTGTTTGCCACAAAAAGGTACAGTAAATCGATTGTCAAACTAACATCATAAACATAAAGCAATAAAATTTAGAAAATGAAAATGTTATTTTTTGGCTTCACAATATTTAGATTTACACATTAATTTATGAATATTATACATACCATATTTAAAACAGATACAGCAATAAGCAATTTCTTTAACAGTTTCCAGTCATCATTTACTTGATTTAACACGTTTTGTGTGTAGTTGTCCTTGGTTGCATACAAATTACTTTTTAAAATTTCCATTTACTTGATAATAATACCACATTAATACTTAATAATACCTTTAGTACCATTTACTTGACTGGACACCTTTTTGTGTGTGGTTATCTTTGGTTGTATATATAAATTAATTTTCAAAATTTCGCATTTCCTGTGTTTGAGATAAATTTTCATTCCTGATTTATAATTTTGGTGGTTTTCGTCATTGACTCTTAAACTCAGAACTGAGACTCATTGATGTTTTGTGTGACGAAATTTATAGGATGTTACTTTCAATGCACAAATTTAGACATAAACACACGAGTAAGACTGACCTATTTTCCCCTTTGAAAGGGGGATAAATGGATAAAGAATTAAATTAATTGCAGTTAGAAATTTGCTTGACTGAATGATTCTATGGTCATTTTTTGCCAAACTAGTGTTATTCATACAGGTAAATCTGCTTGATGTCAAAAAGACACCAGAGGACATTCTAGATAAATTTAGTTATAGAATTTTTATAAATTGATTTATATATACACATAAAGCATTTTTGCCATGTGCTTTTCAAGTAAAATGATTAAGTCACAATAAATTGTCAAAATCTGACTAAAAATGTGAAAGGGAGAAAGCGACAAATGCTCTCTTGTGTCAAAATGACACCAATGGAGGTTCGAGTGTTAACTGATGGTTTAACTTGTGTGATATAAATCAAGCTGTTTTAAATCATCGCACCCTGATACTTCATGTTTTAACTTTGAATAAACTTATAATTTAAATGTTTTGGTGTATGCTTTGATTTTCAGACATTGATATTAGTATATTGCTGATTTAAAAAATTAGTTATTGGATTATTTAAAATTTATAACCAAGTATAAAACTATTGATGTAGTAGATGAAAGGAAACAATCACTAATAAAAGGAGGGTCATTCATACGCTTACACTCACTTGCATACAGGAAATTTAATTTTCCTCATTAAGTATTTTATCAAGTAACTTATTTTTATGATACTTGAAAATGTAATAATTTACTTAAATTAGAACATTTTGCATGTATGGTGTGTTTCTATTTAAGAAATGATATTTTGTTTTGTACACAGGGGTAGATGTAGAAGGATTATACAGAGTATCTGGTTTCAGTGACGAAATAGAAATGTGTAGAATGGTCTTTGAAAGGGGTATGAAAATTTCTCGATTTCTTATATTTGATAATTGTTTTCAGTTCATATTTAGTGAGTTTAATTTTTTATCTATACATTTGAAGCATATTTCTTAGATTTTAAGATTTTTTTGACCCTGATCAATCGAACTTATTCATAGTATTAATTTAACTTCGTTTTCAAAATTTATAAATTTTTAAAATCTGAAATTTTATGTGCCAAAGTTAAAAAATGTTCATGGTTTCAAAAGTTTTGAATTTTCATAAATCATGGATACTTTAATAACATTCGGGATTGATCCTCATTTGCTAATAGCCCATTGTGTTGCTCCAAAGTGATGTTATTAAAGGTATGTAGTTAAATTTACAAGTCGTTTGTCGTCAAATAATGTTTTTGTAAGAACATCTTAAAAATTCTCATGGTTGTAATCAGTCTTTTCCAGCTTTGTGATCAATCACTGCTCATAGAAACAGATATGTAGATATTTTTCGAAAAGGAACAAGATTCTGATTATACTATTAAATTATAGTACCAGCAATTTACATCTTAAACACTAATTTTAATCATAGTGGCAGAAAAAAAGTATTTTGCCATTTTTTGTGCACAGTGGTCATTTGGAGAATCTGAAAAATTGATTTTTTTGGAAAAGATATTAAGAGATAAAAAAAAATTATTTAATTGTGATTTAGAATCAATTTTATAGTACAGTGAAACTTCGATTAACCGTCACTCTTTTAACCATAAGTTTCTGTTAACCATCTGTCCATTTTATTAAAAGTTAATTAATTAAATATTAAAAGTTAGAGTACAGTATGGTGTACGTACTAATATGTACAGTAACCAGATTGCTGAGAAAAGTCATCCTCGCTTTACTGCCGAGCGGCAGAGAGAGAGAACACTATTGTTCTATTAATGAGACGCACGTTCTTGTCCCACCTAGCTATCACAGTGGTCAGTTTCAGTTGTGGCTGAGAAGCTGTTGTGCTCCGGGTTGTACGTTATTTGTTGCGTAGTGGCTTAATTGTTTTGGCATACGATAGTGACATTCACACCAGTAAGTTTAGTTAAGATTTCTTTTCTTTTTTATGCAACAGCTAAAAAATGGCTGAAAAGCGTAAACGGGTCGTGTTAGATCTCAACCAAAAAATTGAGATTATTAAACTTTTGAAAAAGGTGAAACTGCCACTAGTATTGCTCTGATTTATGGCATTGGAAGAACCACAGTGAATGACATTAAACACTATGCTGGAAAAATAGAACATGTTTCAAAAATGCAAAACATTGATGGAGAACCTAAGACTCGTAAAACCATGAAATCAGCAAAATATGACCACTGTTATGTATCAATGGTTTATATAAACACGGAGTCAAGGAATCCCATTTTCAGGCCCCATAATAATGGCCAAGGCGGTTGAAATGAACAAAAATCTTGACAGATATCCTAATTTAAAAGCAAGCATAGGATGGCTCGATAAGTATAAGTGTCACTATGGCATTCAGAAACTAGACATTAGTGGTGAAAATTTAGTGCAAATAGCGCAGTTATTGCCGAGTACATAGGACAATCAGGTTTTTCTGTTATCCATCTATTCGATTAACCGTCCAGGTCCCGACCCCATCGGTTAATCAAAGTTTCACTGTAAAACCTAAAATTACTATAAAATTGGTGTACTAGTCCTCAGGCTATTCCTCAATTAAGAAATAAAAATTGGGGAGAAGTAATAGATATAAAACTAAATACTAAAAATGATATGGCAGTTTAGTGTAATTTTTCTCTCTTGTGTCCTTTTCTCTTTATTTTTGGAATTGATATCAGATCGTCACCAATAGCCCATTGTGTCTCTCCAGTGCAACGTAAATTCACCTACCTACTTTTGCTTTATATGTACAAATTGAAATCCTGGAAAACTCAATTATTTTTTTAAATTTTAGATCATGACCTTTTTTAAGCATTAAAATTATTTTAGAAGAAACCTGAACTCGAAGTTTAACCTGACTTATAACACACAGCAAGCAAAAATTCAAATTTAAAAACATTATCTCCACTTTTAAACATTTCAATTTTTCCTTGATTCTTGAAATGTAAAATACTACTGTTTAATATTTTTCCATTGCGTTTCTATAGGTAAGTTTTATTAAAATATTAAAAATACTTGTCTTCCAATTAGAATTCTTGACATTGTTAAAATGTTTATTATAATAAAAGTTGAATTTTCTAATATTTGCAAAACTCACTAAATTTCTACTGCAATGCATATTTGTTATCTTATTACTGTTTTTTATCATTTTGCTATTGTGATCTGTGCGAGTTGTATTTTAACTGTTGAAGTTTTGAAATCAAATTTCTTTTTTAATTCAGATTGTGAATGTGCTGATATTAGCAGAAATGCTTTTGAAGATATCAATGTTATAACTGGTGTTCTGAAATTGTTTTTTCGTCTTCTGCCCATTCCTCTTATAACATTTGAAGCTTATAGTTCCTTCATTGCTGCCGCAAGTAATATATTTAAAATTCATTTTTTAAATGCATGTTAAATATTTCATCCCAGTATGCACTTAACATGTTTATGATATTTTTACTATATATTTAAGCTGTCTGATTTTTATAATCTTGATACTATTTATTGTATGGTATGCTGTCTTTGCTTCTAAATTATGCTGTATTCCCAGGTAACATTGTCAACTTTCAACATACGAGTTTAAATAGCATTTACTGCTGGAAAATTCTAGTCTATTGTTACTTATTTCTTATTTTTTGGGTTGTAACATTGGTCCTGTTTGCTTTTCACATTTAAATTTCAAAATTTTATAGTTTAATTTATAAATTCAATCATTGTAATTTCCCTTTCTAGTAATGAACTTGCACCATCTTTTGGCTAATTTATAAGTGCAATCTTTAGAAAAGCTGATTTTCTGTAGCAAAATCCAGTCATCAAAAATGTGTTAATGAACTTGCAAAATTGAAATTTCAGTATTCAAATTTTGGTGATGTTATAAATTAGTTTAGTTAACTGTACAACCTATGGCTATGTGAGTGTTAATTCTTATAGCCATGTGAAGATGTCAACTGATTCAATGAAAAACGTGGCAGGTAAAGATAAAGTAATTTAATTGTGATTCACCCAGTAGTTTTCCCTACAGAGAGGTCTAAACACCTGTTCGATTTGGATCATCCCATATATATGAAACATCCTTTGCTGCACTCTAAAGATATTTTAGTTGTGTTGCTCTAGTGTGATGTTAATTAATTACCATTGCCTAAAGATATTTTAATTTGTAACCAGTACGCACAGCGTGACTGAAGGGGAAAAAACTAATTTAATTTGATCCACTGCCAGAGCCATGCAAATAATTTTCATACATAGACTGATGTCACCACAAACCTATTCCACACATCCCTTCTAAAATACTTGCACCTCTTACTTTATTTCTTTAAAAAGGGTCTTATCTTTTTAAGTGAGCTGATCAATAGATAAACTAATTAAATGAATTACACTTATTGAAATGTAAATTTGCAGAAGTTGAAAAAATTGCAGCTAGGCAAACTTTAATTGTTGATTTGAATCTATTTATAATGGTGGTTCATAAATCATCTTGTCTTGTTTCATTTGGAGAAACATGTGATACTAAAACATTCTTGTGCTCCTTTAATCAGAATTGAGTAGGCCCCTCAGTTATCCTGGCATGGTTTAATAATTATGATGCTTTAGGGTAAGGAATAGGGTATGCTTTAGGGTAAATAAATATTTCCCTGTTATATATTTGATGAAAAAGGATACGACTGCAGACATTTCTGAAAAGATTAAAAATGTGAATTCTTTCAATCTTATTTTAAAATTAAAATTTATTTAACCAGAACTTATTTAACTAAACAAAATTTAATTGTTGATTTGAATCTATTTATAATATTGGTTCATAAGTCATCTTGTCTGTTTCATTTGGAGAAACATGTGACACTAAAGCATTCTTGTGCTGCTTTAATCAGAATTGAGTGGGCTCCTCAGTTATCCTGGCATGGTTTAATAATTATGATGCTTTAGAGTAACAAACTTAACTAAATATTTCCTTTCTATATTTGATGAAAAAGGATTCTGCTGCAGATAATTCTGAAAGGATTAAAAATGTGAATTCTTTCAATCTTATTTTAAAATGTGAAAAGTAAATCTATTAAACGATTTTCAAAACTGTTCCAAAATAGACTTATTTGTAGTTGTAAGGAAACTAATTTGTTAAAGGAAATGGTTTAATAGAGCATGTTTTTCTATGTAAAATCAATTGATTTTTAAAAATGTTTGTCGTAATTCACGAGTATATCATATTTTAATTTTGTTGTGATCTAATTAAAATTGTGTTTAAAAAGTTTTTGATTGTTTTTACTAAATCATTTCTACTTATTAGGAGCAAAAATTTTCATTAAACAGGATACATGAGTAATTATTTTGTTAACAATATTTTTTAAGCAGATCAAACTCACTTACATACTTTTTTGCGAACAAAGTTACATGTAAATGTATTTCTGGTAAGATAAACATTCTACTGAAAACGTTATAAAATACCCTTATATTTATAATACTAAGTAAATTGAAAAATGCTTTTCTGTTTTTCGACCAAGAAATTTGTAATGACTTGTAATTCCTTTCGATCTTAAATAAAAAATGGATATTTGAATGAAACTTGAATATTTTTATACCATATTTTTGACCATGTTACTATACCACCATTAACATATTTTAAATTACATAAATGTAATCTAAAGAATGATTGAATTAACTTCAAATTAAAGAATCTTTGAATTTAAATTACTATTCAATATTTTTGCATAATTAGTTTTCATATCAAAATTGTATGGTATATAAACCACAAAAGTTTTGACATTCTCAAATTCAAGTGTTCAATTCTACTGTTAATTCAAACTTGTCAAATTTTATTAAATTCTTGTCTCAAATCTTTTGTTTATTTTCCAGAAATACCTGCCTTAGGAGAAAGGTTAGAAGCTTTAAAAGAGGCCTTGAAAACCTTACCACCTGCTCATTATCAAACTCTTAAATTTTTAATGGCCCATCTTTACAGGTACCACTATAGCTTTAAAGATATTTTTCATTTGCAGATGATTCTGCTTGGGTTTTTGTTATATTTTAAAACAAATCATTCCTCACAGGAAAAATTGAAAAACTTTGATGGGTGTTGCATTTTGTTTCTTAAAGAGGGTTTTAGTGCCTCTGATTCTGTTATGTTTACTAAGAGTTGTGAAATTAAATATCTGCTGAGGCAATCAACTATTTTTGCATATAATTTAGTATGTAATTAAACACAGTAACCTCAATTTTCAATAAAATACTCCAAAATTTTTAAATTTTAAGTATAAAAATTAATAAGTAAATTTTTGATCAAATTTTTCTTTTGTAGCTTTTTATTTGCTCGAGTTGATAAAAATCATAGAAATGGCCTTCTCTGAGATAAATTTGTTCTTTTTTCCATTCACTAAAAAGCCTGTTGTATTGCTCCAATGCGACATTCATTCAACTACCAACCAACCATTCACTAAAATAACGATAATGTTGTTTATACGGCTCCTCTTAATCTTTCAAAATTGATAATTGCATAAGTAGAAGATGCAAAATTTTTGTTGAATATAAAATGTAAAAATAATGTATATATAAAATTTGGTACACAGTACGCAGTGAGGGGTTAATAAAGTTCGACAGAAAATTAATTTTTTAATATACATAAATATTATAAAATTAATTTGTCAAACTACAATTATGATTTGATGTTTGTTCCATTTGAAGCTTTTCTGAACTTGAATATGAGTGCTAATGTATATGTTAATTAGAATCATTATACTTAAAATATAAAACTTTTGTTACAAGAGCTTTGTGTTTGACATATTCTATTGACTGGAATAACTAATTACTCCAATGAGTTTGACCTATTTTGGATAACTATACTAATACTAATT
This sequence comes from Meta bourneti, assembly GCA_933210815.1. Lineage (NCBI taxonomy): Eukaryota > Metazoa > Arthropoda > Arachnida > Araneae > Tetragnathidae > Meta > Meta bourneti. Next base: position 43,796,309 of record OW119934.1, read on the forward strand.
TGGAACAGTTTCACTCATCTTTTCATTTTGATACTTTTCTTAGATGTCTTACTATTTTCCGCAAAACTATAATTATCTTCATTACAAAATAATTCTTTTAAATTAGTATTAATATGATGTTATGTCTTGAAAAATTAAATATGTGTTCCTTAATATTTCTATCCATTACTAACTTCAATTACTGCAAAAACTTAAACTTTTTATATTCCTCTTTATAATGAATATTCATTCACTATTGATATTTCCGAAGAATGAACATCTTTTACTGTTTCCATACTTGCCAGTGGTGTAGTGACCATGAAAATCCAGACGCCTATTATTATCCCTGTTAGTAAAATTAAAATTTGGTGACAACGATGAAGACTGAAGCAGAAACGATGATTCTGTTTTGTGAATCTGAGTGAGATGTCAGACTATTGTCATTGATTTTCACCATTCTATGCCATCTGGGGAATGCGAACACTTAATCATTTGAACATCTAATGTTTTTTACTATGATTGGTTAATGCTTTTTGTCATGCACCTTCAGCCCAGACTTCCTCCTGTCCTCATTCCTCTAATTAAGGGGCTGTGGTAGCCCAGTTGGTAGAGTAATGGACTAGTAACTGTAGGGTTGTGAGTTCAAATCCAGCCAAAGACCGTTGTGTTAAAAGGGGGCTTGCGCACGTTAAATGTCATGGCCTCAAATATCCTCATGTTGGCATGATGTGGAAGTTTGGAGGGTGGGGTGCCACTCAGGTGTGACTTCATCATCTGACCGTGGTTCAAAATTATGTGATGTCTGGATATTTCCCTTCGGGTTTGATCCCAGACAGTTGCCAATAGCCAGTTGTGTTGCTCCAGTGCAATGTTAATTGAAATACCTACTTACCTCTGATTAAGGCTACCATCGAGTCAAGATAGTACATACATTTGGTCCTTGCCTCCTGTTATCCTCTTCTCATTTTCCTACCTTTGTAAAAGGCAACCTCAAGTTCTGACAGCTTTTAAATCATCCATACAGAGTTGCCAAGATTGCTATTTTGCCTCTTGGGCTTAGGGCTGAAAATGATTTGTATTGTTTTGCTTTTGTGAAAAAAACAGCAAATGTGGAGTTGACTTTCAAGGTTGTCTAAAATAGGCATAAGATTTGCTTTAACTTTTCATCCAATCTCAGCATCCTCAGTTGCACTTTTATGTTAGTGATACTTGTATATTCTAAATTTGTAAGTACATGTATAAAGTTTGATCTTTTCTAGGGTTGCCGAAAGACAGAAGTATAATTTGATGACTGCACAGAATTTGAGTACAGTGTTTTGCCCTACTTTATTGCGCTGTCCTGAAATAGGAGGTGTACTAGATCAGCTGACTGCTTGGCATGCTGAAGGTACAGTTATCGAAATGTTGATCACACATCAAAGGCAACTTTTTGATCACTGATTTCTAAAGGTATTTGATCAAAATTCATTCTAATTGTAAAGTTATATGCTTGTATACTAGAAATATGAATTAGTATGTAAAATTACCTTTTGGTCTACATGAAAAACTTAGTATGCAGTAAAGAGTGCAGTAGTAAATTTACTTCCAACTTACTAACATATATTGCATAATTTTTATAAATTACATCTCAAAATGTAATATTTGTTTTTGCAAAAGGTAGCAAATTTCTTATGTATACAATTGGAGAATGGGTATACAGTAAAGTGAACCCAAAATTTGGTCCACTTTAGCGTATACCCAATGGATGACCAACCTCTGCACCATCTTCAAGCAGACATGTTCTGTTGTAAAAAAAAATTGCATTTCATCTAACACTCATTTACATATTACATGGATGCAGTAAAAATTGCAGAAGCAAGATTTGAAAATACTGTCTTATTTACCTTACCTGGAATTTGCCATACTATACTTTCATCTTTAATGGTCTTTGAATTATTTTTCAAAAGTTTTACTAGTAACATGAAACATTTCCCAGATGATTTCAATTTCCTATTCTCCTGACAAACTGCAAGTTCAATGGGATATTTGAACTTACAAATCTGGGACAAGGTTATAAGTTCCAATGGACTACTAGGATTCTACTTAGATCTTTATTTGCAGTGCAATGTACAGCTTATTAAGCCTAAGACTGTTTTTCTATTTTCTGGAAACTTTCTTTACAACCAGATAAATCCTTCGCAAGATGAAGGGATATTCTTAGTGGGTGATAATTTATACTGATATATATTTGAAATTTATTGTTGCATGTTTTTCTTATGCAAACTTTCTTTTTTAGGAGAATAACGAAAGCATCTGTCCAAAAAGGAAACGATTGTTAATTTTCTTGTAATTGAATTTTCAGTATGTTAATTGTCTTATAAACAATTTATTTCAATTGTTTTTACTATCAGAGTTATAGTTAAAAATTTTGAATTGCAATGTCTACTTTGCATAAACCAGATTACTCAAAAGGTCTAAAGTTTTAAATTAAACAGACTTAATTATTTTGAAGGAATTAAGTATTTAACCAGCTTAATGACACTTGTAAGTTTGAGAATCCAGATCAAGTGATATATTTTTAAACATGATACAATTCACTTGCAATGTGTTTATACTGCAGAATTTGTCCAAATCTGTTTAACATGTGGTTTCTAAGTATAATTTAGTGAATCTTCAGGTTACTTGTCTTTTATTTTAAATAAAACTTGTTACTGAATGGTGATATACTATTACACGTGTCTTCTAGTTTCGACATATTTTAAGATTTTCATTTTTTAAATACTGTTCAGTTCCTGCTTAGTGTAAATAGTTTGTTGTCATGTATCTTTGTGCAAATTTATTCTATTCCATTTCTTTCCCTTTGTGCTGTGCATTAGATAATCAGTTTGTTTTATGAATCTTTTTGTGTGTTAAAAGTTGAATACATCACTTAGAAAAATAGATATTACTCAATTCACTTTTTAACTTCAAATTCCATTTTCCTTTAATTTTAATCTGCTGCTTTACATTCGTATGCAGCTAGAATATAAGTATACAAGTGCAAGCTTTTTGTCATTTTGTTTAAAATGTGCTATTTACTCATTTGTTAAAGTATGCATTTTGTTCAAAATCAGATGGAAATACTCGAATTTTTTCATAAAAGTACAGCATTATGTGTTAAAAGTTATTAGCTTTAGAAATTAATGATAAAGAGCTGAAAGTGCTGAGTATCATAAAGCATTGACATGAAATGTATGCAATTTATTACTCTTAAAAATCATACAATGAGATTTGTACCTATGAATAATCTGTTACACTTGGAGATCATGTACAGAAAATTAATACAGTTTCTTAAAGTATCGTGTTACTGAAAGAAACACCTTGATTTTACATTGATATTCAATGAACGAATTTAATATAGTGTTACATAGTTTAATTCCAATTACAAATTTTTTTGATTAAATTATAGGTGTACATTATGTTATGTGGAGCTAAAACTTCAAAATTTTCTGTGATATTGTTAAGGCTGAAAATTGGCATTATTAAAAGTATTAATTTATGTTCAAAATTTCAAAGCATTGTATATATTGTGCATTTTGTATGTTGCAAGAATCTTGAATCTATTCAATTTTAAGTGTTAAAATATTCATTTTAAACTGTTGTAATATCTAAAGAGTTATTTGTTGATATGATCCTTAATATGTTATATTTGAAAAGTATTTAACTCAGCTTTTTTCTTGCTTTTAAAGCTTCATTTGATTGATTTTGTATTGTGCCTTTATTGTTAAATTTACGTATTGTGTTTATTGTTTAGTTTGGATGATTAAAATTCAATTATTGAGCCACTAATATAAAATTTTCTTAGCAGATATTTATGAAAAAATTTAATTTCTTTTGAATGGTATTAGTTTTATTGCTGTTGATATGTTTATTTTCTTTTAAATCTTGCTGTATTATGTTGTAATTGTTGAGATAATTCTAGGATGTTACTAGAATTATCTGTCAATCGTCCATCTTTTGCTGAATGATGACTTATAACCTAAAATTCAGTAGACCATTTAACACATCATAGCTGTACATAAGAATTATTTACATTTTTCTCTAAAAAAAGGACAAGATACTGAGTGTTTGAGAAAGCAAGGCTTAAGTTGTAACTGCACCATGCTTTTGAACACCTATGATTTTCTTCATTGTATTTATTATGTTAGTTTTGTTTTTATTGATGGGTTTATATACTAGTCATGGTACTCATGAATATGTGTTATAAATTAGTTATGGAAGAAGAATGTTTCATTATCAATATAAAGATTTTAAAGTGGAATTTTTTTCACAGTTGCATAACTAAATTTAGGTATCTCTTGAAACTAAGAGATGAGATGTTTTGTCCTCTTATTGAAAATGAGCAGGCAATTGGGAAGTGTCGTCACTACAGTTTGCCATTAAAAAGGAGTACTTCTATATATATATATGCACAGAAATTGCTGAATGTACATTGCTGAGTAATGTACATTTTTTCTGCATTACCAGTGTCCATGTATTATCCACATTAAAAACCTCTGCATTACACAAGGTGGCATCCATTATGTTTTTTGTTGGCATCAGATTGTTAATTCACGTGTGTGCCTAACAGTAGCAACCATGGATATTATGTTACTTGTGTATATTATATGCAATCATGTAGGATACTGTTTCCATGGCTACATATTATAATTTTATACAATGACTTTTCGTATACTTTTGACTTTTTCAAAATAAAATTGCGTCTGATTTGAGAAGTGGATAACAATTGTTATAGAATGACATTTAGTGGTCTTAATGCATAATTGCACAATTCTCATTTAATTGCCCATCTCATGTTTTTTCCAATTTGATGTACTCATTTAGTTTTTAGACTTGAGTCCTTTTAAAAGCTCCATACAATTTTGAGTTTTTAAAATAGATCATAATTTCCACGAAATTAGACTTAATTATTTTTTATACGTTTAATACATATCTGAATCTTTGCCAATAATTTTCCGAGCCTCAAATTAGAAACTTTTTCAAAAATTTATAAAAATTGTATTCTTTTTATTCTTTTGCTTTTATCAAAGCTACTATTTTTGCAGATATTTGAATAATTTTTTAGATGTTTGCTTTTAATAAAAAATATTACTGACTTGAATGTTACTTGTAGCAGTAAGATTGGTTTTGTTTAATGTGGCTGAGAAGCCTTCCACTTGTTCTGTTTAAGATGGATATTATAAATGGTCACTTTTGCAAAACTATATATTTAGTATTGTATAATCTCCATTTGGCATAAATATGTGCATTGAAACATCTAAGCTTTGTATTTGTGATAGCTTTTCTGTGTATATATATATGTACTGATGTAATAAATATATCAGTATCTTAGCATTGTAAACAAATATTGAGTGACAGTATTATTTTATTTATATTTCTGTTGTGAACTTGAGGGACTTAATTTAGTTTGAACTTGGTTAATTTCTTTCTAGTTATGTCTTGTACATATAAACTGTAAGAAATGTAATCCACAATGGTATATTTATTTGAGGCTGATTGGTTTGGATGGTTAAATGTTTTTGGTGCTATAAATATGCATATTTTTTGTTACTTTTTCTGGGTTGTAAATGTTAGTAATTCTGCAAGTGCTGGTGTGCTCAAATGATATTTCTACTTCCAGGAAAAATGAAAAACTGTTCTTGCATTCACATGAAAAATAATTTGAAATTTAAAAAATTCTGAGGGTTCTGTTGTCAATTTATAGCTAAGCTTTTTTGTACATTTCTTAACAATTCTTGACTGGAAAGATGTATGTGTGTTATGCTGACAGTAGAGTGGATTCTAAACTTATTTTTGTGAGTTCAACAGATAATGGCATTGTGTTTATGTTCTCCTAACTTATAATGTTAAAGTTCACTTTAATTGGAATGCCATATACACATTCTTTCTCTATATTTAGATCTGAATTATGTTTGGACTTTATGCAAGTTGTATAAAGATTTAGATACCAACAAAGTTAAGATATTCTGTTTGCCGAGTCTTCCTTTATAAGTATTATGAATTATAAATTGTTATATGAATCAACAGAGTACTTGCTCTGTTTTCTTGAATGGGTAGGATGTTTATACAACATTGAGATAAACAAGGAATTTTGATGTAGCTTTGCAAAAGAAATACAAACTATTTGCCTTCAATGAACCAGAATTTTAAATATGTATGATTTTAGCTATGGAAAGAGTGAGCTTTCTATATGAAAATTATGCAAAACTTCATTCCTTTCTAAACCTAATAAATCTGTGATGTTTTTATGTGAGTTTTGTTTTTATGAATATTCGCAGATTTGTATAAATTTTCACTTCCCTCCCCACTTACATTTCGAAAACCATATCTTCACTTTGAGTTGTCTTGACAATGTTTCCTTACCTTTAATTTTCTAGTTATCAATAAAGTTTTATAATTTTTAATGAAAGATGTGTATGTTTTCTGTTATTTACATTTTTATAAGCATCTGATAGACTAAATGAATGTTTTGTTCAAAGAGCAACCCCTTTTTGTCTCCACATTTGGCAAATTCAGTTCAATTATTTTGTACGAACTTTCCAAACTTTAAACAATTGTGACTGTTTAGATAATTAGAAGTAAGGTAATATAGTATTTAAAGAAATTTTTAAATTACGGATAAGTTGCAACAAATGCATAAAATATGCTATTTATTTAAATATTTTGATTTAATCATGATAGGTATGGAGATGAATTCATAAGTAAATTCATATATAATGTATACTGGTGTGACAACTATGACTCATAAAGTTATAAATGTTTGTTTAATTCATGACAAGTTTCATTATTCAAAACAGTAGGTTCTTGTGTAAATACATTTGTGCCATTAAAAACAAAATACAGAAAAGAAAGCCTGATATAGAATATAAAAATGTATGATTCCCTTTTCATACATCGTCATCTGACCGTGATTCAAAATTATGTCCTGCTGTGTTGTTCCAGTGCGACATTAATTAAAATACCTACCCTTTTCATACTTGTATGAAATAATGGCAAAATCTCAAAAAGGTATAGTTGGTCAAAAGTATCAGACCTTGTTATTCATGTCCATGTAATTGCATATTTAAACCAAATGTGTCCGACTTAGATACTGTCTACTATAAATATTTTCACAAGGGTCAGTCTTCATATTTATAGAGATATTTCAAATATATAAACATACACTTAATGTTACTAAAAAATTCCAAACATACACCTAATATAAATTTGTGCAAACTGACCATAATTGCCAGAGGTGAAAATCCATTCGGGCCCCTCTCAATATAGAATTTCTAATCAACTCTTGAGATTCTTCAATTAATTTGACTTAAATCTTATTTTCATTAATACAAATGCTTTTTTCATTGAAAGGTTGCAAAAATACCGGGATTAACATTTTAAACTAAACAAAAATTGCTCAACATAAAATCAAAATTAATTTTATTAATAAATATGTAATTGACATTTTAAGCATGAATTAGTTGCCATTCTGATACTTTTTGGTTTTGCCATGGCTTGGAATCAAATTACCTATCTTGACGTCTTATTCATTGCCATGCAGCTCAAGTTGATGGCCAAATCTGATCACCGAAGGTAGTTTCGGCAAAAACAATGTGATTTGATTATTTTTGATCAAATATATTTTGGTTGAAATCTGCATTTCTTGGATACAGGTGAGAGATTCATTGCAGATATTGCTACCTCCCTACGCACATCTTGGTCATTCATTATTTTAGGACTGCCACTACGATGTTGACTTCCAGCATTCTCTGCATTTTGATGCGCTTTAAGTTAGAAGGAAACATGCAAAATTTACCAAGTTATAATATATTTGCAAACACTTTAGCCTATTTAGTAATAAACCTATATTCACTTGTTCACTCCACAAAGAAACTTGAGATATTGATTTCACTTGGAGTACATGCTAATTTATCTGAATCTTCCTCTGGATCTGTAAAGTTCCGCAACCCACGGGAATAATAAAAAGTGTTCGGATACATTTTTTATCTATTACAAATCTCAGCACTTAATTTCCAGTCTGACAAATTACATAGCTCAAACTTAACTAGTTGATTTTCAAAAAAATATTTAAAAATGAAAACTAGGAAATGCACCAACTTCCACTTTTTATTGCTGACTGATTTTACAAAACTACAGGCTGTACTGTTTAGAAGTTCTGAAGTGCAGAATGGTGGTATTTGATAGTTTTTCATCAGTTTATCTGGTAACATGTCCAAGAAACGAATATCTTCATTCCTAAATTGCACTTCAATGTGAAATAATATAATTTAAAAAAAATTAAAATCTTAGAAAAATATAAGTCTAAATATATATATTACCTAGAGAAAATTTAAATTGCGCCATACTATATCAATGGTTCTATTAAGTCCCAAAATACAGACGAGATGGTCACGCTGACCCAGTTTGATCGACTCTGCAATTTAGTCACAAAATAAGTCATTTCCACAACAAATCCATGTTGGCAAATAATTAACTTATTTCTAATCTAAATTTAGAAGGGAGCTATACTTACAATGAAGTGTGTTTAATCTTTAAGCAGGAGATATAATTTGAAAGTAACGGAGCAGGAAACGCCCGAGACAGCGTCTTGCTCGCATGAGAGAAAATAGTTTAAAGTAGTTTTGTGTATAAACAGTTTTTTATAATGGCGACTGAAAATCAAATTCAGCGTGCATAATATGCAAAGAAGTTTAATCTTTTTTTAGTTGGAGACACAATTTTGAAAGTAACGGAACAGGAAACGCCCGAGACAGCGTCTTGCTCGTATGAAAAAAAATAGTTTTAAAGTAGTTTTAGTTTCTTAGAAACTTATTTTATTATGGCGACTGAAAATCAAATTGAACGTGTACAATTTCATATACACATGTTAAAGTTTTCAAGCGATAGTATATACATCGCGAAAAAACCGCGATGTTGCAAGGAAAACGATTCATCTCTGGACCGAGAAAAAACAGTTAAAATTATACATTTTTTCGTGAATTTGGAAGGCTGTATCTAGTCTGCGTGCCGGATAAACTTGCCTGGAAGACTATCTGAACTACCTGCTGGGTAAACCTTTTAGAGGACCCTACTTGGATTGCATGTCTGATAAAATATTTGAGGGCCATATCTGGTCCACGACCGAGGAAAACCAGAATGGAAGGCAGCATCTGGATTGGGGTGGTTAAATGTACAGTGTCCTAAAAGTTCCCGTACTGATGATTCGTGAATTTATTATACAAAAATAACAAATTTTAAAACAATTATTTTTATGCTAATGGTGAAAAGCACTTTTAACATAACGTAGGAAAAAATTTGAACTCACATTTATGTAATAAATGTTCAAAATGTCCGCCCCTTTCTTGGAGGCAAAGCTGAAGTCGTTTGCGCATATTTTTAGAAACGCGTTTCAAGATGCTGGAAGTGACTTCTTGTATCCTTTGAGTAATGGCAATTTTCAGATCATCTATTGTTTGGGGATTATCTTCATAAACTTTGTTCTTTAAATATCCCCACAGGAAAAAGTCAGGGATGCTCAGATCAGGGGAACGAGGTGGCCAAAGATTTCTTGAGATGAGTCGATCGATAAAAAAATCTTGAAGCATGCCCATGGTTTCATAACTTGTATGGCAGGTTGCACCGTCTAGGAACCAAGAATCTCGTTCATTCTCTTCTAATAATGCAACAAATTGTTGGATAAGTTCTCTGTATACAGTGCCATCAACAGTTGACTCGAAAAACAGAGGCCCAACAAACCTTTTGAGTGATACGGCACACCAAACGCCAATTTTTTGAGAATGTAAAGGTTTTTGCATTAATGAATGGGGATTTGTCGTCGCCCAAATGCGGGAGTTTTGCGTGTTCAGATAACCGCTTAAATGAAACCATGCCTCATCGGAGAAAAATGTTTTGTCCAAAATGTTGATGTTGTTGCGAATAAATCTCCGGAACCATCGGCAAAAAAAAAGCTTCTCATTGTCCAGTGGCTTTAGCTCCTGTAACATTTTTACGCGATAAGCACGAAAATGCAAAGCTCTTAAAGCCTTATGTATCGATCCACGTGGTGTGCCCATTTGTTGCGACAAACGCCTCACGGATTGATGAGGAGATTTCAATATCCTTCGTTGAGTTTCTTGCACAGTCTGGTGTAACGACTTTCGGTCTTCCACTTCTGTGTTTATCTTCCACCGAACCTGTCTCACGAAGTCGCCGACCGATTTGATATAGCGTATCTTTACTCGGTATTGCATCATCTGGATATTTATGTCGCCAAAATTCTTTACATCTTTCATATGATTCACATTCAAAATAAACTTCAAGCAGCGCAATTCTCTGAATGCGTGATAAACTCATTTTGCAATGAAGAACAAAATGACATGGAACTTTATTATCGCACAACTTGAGCGAGAAGAAAACCAAACGATAAAAATTAAAGAATCCATAAAATTATAAGCAGACGATAAAATTCAATAATTAAAAATAAACACGGGCAAATGATTTTTTTAAAGTTGGAGTACGGGAACTTTTAGGACACTCTGTATTTGGAGGGCCGTATCTAGTCTGCGAGCCGGGTAAACCAGTCTGGTCTGCGGGCGTGATAAATATTTTCATCAGGCCTGCACACCAGATGTGACCCTTCAAATAGGTTTACCCTGCCTCAGTTAAGATACCGCCCTCCAGACAGGTTTGTCCGGCCCGTAGACCAGAGACGGCACTCCAAATATTTTTATCAGGCCCGCAGACCAAATAGGGCTCTCCGAAAAGGGTTTTCCAATCCGCTGATCATATACGGCCCTTTGAATAGGTTTACCCGGCACGCAGACCAGATATTCCTTGAGGGTACTCATTAGAAAAATAAATATTTAAAAAATGTACGTAGGGTTAGTCAGTTCAGATACGGTCCTACAGGCAGGTTTACCCGGTCCGCAGACTAGATACAGCCTTCCAAATATTTTTATCAGGTCCGCAGACCAGATACAACCCCCTAAATGCTTTGTCAGACATGCAGTCCACGTACTTGCCTTTAAAAAGGTTTACTCGGCCCTCAGTTCAGATACTGCTCTCCAGGCAGGTTTGCCCGGCCGTAGGCCAGATACGGCTCTCCGTAAAGGGTTTTCTGACCAGATAAGAATACCAGATATTCCTAGAAGATACTCGTTAATAAAAAAAATGAATATTTAAGAAAGTAGCAAATCGGAGCATAGGGTTATTTCGCAAATAGTGTAGGGTTATTCGAGGCGAAGATGCCAAATCGGCCAACCAAGTCAATTTTCCACAGAGCAGTCACTAGACTATTAGTCAACATATTGGTCACACTTTTTGAAGCTCCTCTCAATAGCAATGCTCAGTCTATTTATATTTCGTGTCTATGGTTAACACAGGTGACTCTTGTACTCCGAATTCTAAAGAAACAGATTCAAATTTCCCCTGCTGTTCGCAAACTTAAAATTCATTGGGCAAGTGAAGAGGATCGATATATCGAGGTGCAATATAGCGAGGGGGTACTTTTATTTTACACATATTGACGTATGTGAAAAGAGTCTTAAACTAATACCAGATTTAGGACATGTGGGCTTCTCATTATGTTAGTAAAATTAACTTTAACTGCTGCATGAGTCAACTTAACCCTCCTAAGAGTGGTCTCGTCAAGGTTCTTGTCATTAGAAAAACTGACCAGATCCTTGATGGACGAGATATATCGTCCATGGGAGATGACGAGTTGCCTTTTCGGAAATAAAAAAGTATATGTCGAAAATGTTCCTTATTTTCTGCCATTTTTGATGTTCAGCAAAATTAAAAACAACCAAATAGTACAGTTTTTTCCCACGTACTCGCTGAAATTCCTTCTTTCAAATGGGCCGCGATAAGTAGTAAGGAAGATAAGATTGAAAGAGAAAGGACTAGAAAACTTTGGTGGTTTAACGGTTGCGAGTAGGAATCCAACCAAAGACTGTCGTGTACAAAGCGGCTGGTGCAAGTTAAATCTGTCCTGGCCCCAAATGGCCTCACCTTAGCGTGGTGTGGAAGTTTGGAGAGTAGGGTACCAGCTCAGGCGTTGCCTCGTCATCTGACGTAGTTCAAAATTACGTGGTATTGTCCTCGGATCTTTCCTTTTGGGATTGATCCCAGACCGTCACCAATAGCCCGTTGTATTGATCCAGTGTGCGACGTTAATTAAAATACCCTACCTTCTTTCGGGTATTTGGGTATTTCAATTAACGTCACACTGGAGCAACACAATGGGCTATTGGTGACGGTCCGGGATCAATCCCAAAGGGAAAGATCCGAGGACAACACCACGTAATTTTGAACCACGGTCAGATGACGACTACCTTCTTTCAAACATCAAAACTTTACACGTGTGAAGTAGATAACACTTCGGTTTTGCGATGCAATGCCATCTAGCGCCCAAAACGGGACGAACTTTTGCATCAACCCAATGGAATTTTTTTTTATTTAAACTTTTCAACAAATTATAAATTAAAAAGTATTCTATGCTTTTGCATACATAATTTATTACTTTTTAAAATTAAATATTATAAATGCATGTGTTTTTGTCATTTTCTTTAAAAATCATGATTACAAAAGTTAATTTATCATTCACAACGAATTATGAAAATCCGAAGACAATGAATTCGGTTTTTTAACGACAAGAACACCACCCTTTTGGCATCACACCAATGTTTCGAGTGTTGTAGGAAATGAAAAGTGAATTTCGAAGAACAAGATTTAACTATTTGTTTAGTTATTGATTGCCATCTTAAATACGTCGCGAACACAAATACACTCATGTCCAAAATTATCTTTACATGCATAAAATCACGGATTTCTCAGAAACTGTGAACTATAATTTTATGAATTTGTGTGAAATGATACATAACATCATAACACATAAATACAAAAGAAAAAATTTAAGAGCACTGCATATGATATAAAACTGTAGCATGAAACAATAAAAATGGCAATATGTGACAAGGAGAGTTCAGAAAGAAAAGAATAACTAAGAAAAAAATGAAGGCTTATGAATTTAATATGGAATGTGATCTTCCCTGACGTGTACACACATATCACAACGTGTTTTAATGCTGGCGATAATGTTGTTAATCACAGTTTGGGGAATTAAGTTCCACTCCTCCAGCAATGCGGTCTTCAGGGCATTTATATCTCTAAGAGGAGGATGTCTCTGTGCAATTGCTTTTCCAAGGTAGTCCCATAAGTTCTCTTTCGGGATCAGATCAGGAGATTTTGCTGGCCACGGTATTCGCTCAATGGCTTCACTTTCAAGGAATTCGTCAACGAGGTTTGCTCGATGAGGACGAGCTTTATCGTCCATAAATAAAAAGTCAGATCCATATGCACCTCTGAAAAGTCTTACATAAGGTTCTAAGACCTCATCCCGATATCTCTGGCCGGTCACAGATCCACTGTTGAAAACGTGTAGGGGCGTACGTCCATCGATCCTTATTCCTCCCCATACCATCACACCTGCACTACCGAAACGGTCACGTTTCATAATGTTCGAAGGAAGATTTCGCGTTCCTGACTCCCTCCAGATGTAAACACGTTTAGAACAGATGTTAAACTTAACCTCGACTCATCAGTAAAGGGAACATGGGTCCATTGGTGTTCACTACAGTTCTGATGTTCTTTGCACCAATTAAAGCGATTTCTATTTTGTTTTGAAGACAGTGAAACACAAACCATTGGCTTTCTGGCATAAAGGCCTTTTTCATTAAGCCTTTTGTATACAGTTTGCCTTGATACAAAAGTTCCAGTAGCGGCTACAACCTCTGAACTTAACTGCCGAGCAGTAGACTTCCTGTTACGACGGGCAGTTATTGCCAGATATCGATCTTGAGAAGCAGTTGTTATTCGTTTACGACCTCGTCCAGGCCTCTTTACAACAGTTCCAGTTCTCAAATTCTTTCCATAGCGTAGAGACTGTCTCTTGAAATATTCACACATCTCGCTGCTTTCTTGATTGTCTGCTTCTAAACGGTCAATAATTCGCCACTTCACAAATAATTCCAAATGATACTTCGGAGCCATAACAAACCGTTTTGAATCCTTGCACACTGAAATCAAACGTTGTATTGCAGAAATTCACTCAGATATTCACTTTGCGCAAAGCGCTTGATTCACCGTCGGATGACGTAACGCCTTGATTTGCATATCAGAAACCGTTTGATCACTTTTAAAATTGGATAATGCTAATTAGGCTTGTCTTTCACACATTCCCTGCAAAAATGGATTACATCGATTGGATATTTCATACAATATCATTATTTTGGGGTATGTAAAGATAAATTTGGACATGAGTTTATTTTAAGTGACTGAATTCGGATCAAATGAGAAAACTAACTTTTTATATCCTTAAAGTTAATTTCTTATATTCTTTTTCTCCCTTCGGCGAAAAAAACGATTTTAAATTTTTCATTCAATTTTATTCTCTAGAGCAGTGGTTCCCAACCTGTGCTCTTCCGAGCCTTAAGGGCTCCGTGTGCCTTTCCAGAGGCTCCGAGGCCGCTCCAGGAAAATGAAATAAATAAATTTGAATGAAATAAAGAATAAGGAACAAAAAGTAGAATAAAAATAAGAAAACTAGAAATTATATTCTGAACGGAAATTTGCCAAGTTGAAATTCACGCCTCCTCTAGCAGACGCCGCTTGGTCATTCTGCTGCCACTAGCTGTAAAATTATTGTAGCGCGAGACGGACAGACGACGAGGTTGAGCTGGGCGATGGCCTGTCGCTCATGATAGGGTAGGCCTAAGGGCCTCCGTCATAGAAATTGATTCTAAAAAGGGCTCTGCGAGTCAAAAAAGGTTGGGAACCTCTTCTCTGGGGTCTAAAGAACAAGTGTGCGAAATTCAAGTCAATATTCGCAAAATTAGCCCAGTTATAAGCCATTACCAGACGTGCAGATGTAGAATGTGGAGCGTGCGTCACTTCATAAAGAAGCCGGTTAACAATGATTTATCATCAAAAGATGGCTATCAAAACAACCACATTGCATGGCACTGATATTGCAGATCAGCAGGAAAATACTATTAATAATGGACATGCTTCTGTTAACTGTACTGAAACTAAACAGTTTTCTAGGAACAGTTCTTTCGCGAGTGGTTGGCATGTCTGTAAAGCTATTGGGTAGATCTACTTGAAATTTTTCATGTCGAGCAAACATCTTATTGTTTAATGACCCAGAAAAGCGATATATTATGTTTTAATACTTTTATAGTGAAGCACTCATTCAATTTTTTTTATGTAGAATACGTCAATCGTTTCGTTGCAGTGCTGAGTCCCTCGGTAAAAATCTATGTCTCAAAAAAGCATACATCAGACTTCAGTAATTTGAAATCCACTAAAGCTAGCAAATTATAACTGAATGAAAAGAGGAAGGTCCAAAGCGAAATATCGTTCAAGGTCAGATGACGCAATAGGGAACGGTGGGGAAGTCCACAATTTTGTGGTGAAATCGGACTTCGGCGCACGAAGTATAAAATTAGTATAACTCGGGACCGCGATGTGTAGCACATACCCCAAGGTGCCATTCGTTTCGTCTATACGTGATCTATCAATATCTGTAATATTTATGATAAAACTTGATAAGGTATGTGAAAAAAGAGTTGTGAAATAGTTGAGAACTTTGTGAAAAAACTTCCGAAAAATATCTCAATATCTTAATTAAAGAAGGTTCAAGCTATTTTGTGATACGTGGATGACGAAGGGCATTCTTTTAGAAAATCAAAAGATTTTTAGAAGAGGGGCGACTTGATGATGGTACCTAACACCATAGAAATGGCCCTGTTGAAGGTACTTTCTTAACCCTTCTGGTGGTTAACCACCCTGCAGTGGTTTGCAGCCTCCGGTGCAAAAACTGTTCCAAATTGTCACCAGTTCTAGGCAAGGGGAAATTTGTTTTTTTTTCTTGGATCATCATTCCCTTTGGAGTAATAGGACAGTTTTGTTCCGACGAGATATCTCGTCATTGGCAAAACTACTGACCAGATCTTGATGGACGAGGTATCTAATCGAAACTACTTGGATGGTTAAGTAGCACGGTATAAAAGGATGTTTCTTGTTTGTCATAAATCAGTTCCATGATGTCCTTCCAGCGAAAAATGTCCATAAGATGACTCTGATCATCATGGATGTCCTTCCATGACTCCCCGAAATACTACAGTGCGTGATCAGGACTGGGCATGCTGTTACCCTGACAGTTGGGACAGGTAAATTGTTCCATGCCACATATTCCATTGCTTTGATGTGTCCAGTTCTAAATTTTGAAAGCGGATGCTTAGGTACGACGATGATTAAGCATAAGATGATTATTGTAATGGAGAGGTGCAAAAGATGTTCAGGTGGAGAACAGCGCCATCTTCTAATTAATACTTGAAAATTCAACAGTGTCTCTTCTGCGAGGCGGCGAAGCTTTTGACTTGTGACAGTGCCAAACGTTCTCATTCCGTGTCTTACCTCCCCTTCTCCTTGTTCCCGGCGGCATGCCAGAATCAGGTATTCCGAGTTCTTCACAGAAGAGGTCCTGTGTAAAATAAGGAACTTGGATAGAATAGTTTCGAACATCTTGGAATTCGAATTTTCTAAAATGTAGAATTTTAAATAGCGTACCAGTCGGATTATCTTTCACAACAGAACTTCTGTAGGTCGGACAACTAAGTCCACGACAAGCTTGTTTTGTTTGGACTACAGGTAACTGGATACGCGCTCAGAATTTGAATTTTTGCGGTTTCTTTAGAATAAAAAAAATCGATTTTCGAGAAATTCGACTGGACTTGTGAAGTTATGTAAAGAAATTTGTCATTAGAGATCGATTCGATACTTGAATCAAAGTACACTCGATTAATTTTCCATGATGGAGGTTTCGATGGCAGGATTAATATATTGTCTGCTGTATTTGCTGTCTTTTGCTGCAGAAGGTAAGAAAATTTTTCCTGTCATAATTTTTAATGGATACTTTTAATAAACTTTTTGAGCATCTCGTTATACTTGTCCGTTAATCCTTTATATCCAGGCGAAATTTATAATCTATGAAATATTTTATCACATTATTTACCAGAATCCTCAATAATTTGATGACTTTTAAGAACTTTTCTCGGATTGTTTGACAGACTAAGTTATAATTCATTTTTAATTTAGAATTTAAACAATAATTTAATAATTAAGTATAATAATTATTTAAAAGAATATAGCAAATTTAATTCGCATAGATAAATTTAATATTACGAAAGAGTTTCTTAAAACAATAATTTAGTACATAAGGATTGATAGCAAAGTTAATAGCAATTAATAACGATTATCTATGAGAAATATTAGGTAAAGATTTTAACAGAAAATTTTTTTTCGACAAGAGCCCTGTAAATGCATTATGTAGGCAAAATATCTAAGTATAAAGCAATATCTCGATTATTTTATTTGTTAAGCAATGCTCCCTTTGAAATTGATAAGTATCAGAACTGTCATAAAATTCATCAAATGGATGAGTTTTCTGACATGGTTATAAGCTAAAAGTAATATTTTAGGCTAAGAAATGCTTATTATAAATTTTCTAAATTGAGACGAAACTGTTGTAAAACAAGAAATGTAAGAGATTTATGTTCGTCTGCACCGAAAATAGTCAGCGTTTAAAAGCGTCTGTAGTTCTACCTTATCCTTACTTTATTAGTTCTTAAAATTTATTCATTGACTATTCATATCCATCTGTGTGACAACAGCAAATTGTGTTTTGAATTTTTTCACGAGAGGTCTAAAGATATGCAATGAGTTCAATTGAATTTTGCCTGAATTTTTCTGATGAGGTATGTAACTTGAAGTGTGTGAATGCATACAGCAATGTCATACTGGCAAAGATCCAGTTCTGAGGAACCTGACTTTGACTCGAACAAAAATAAACTCTAAATTTATCCCAAATTACAAGTAGCATCCCTGGATGTCTTGACTTGATTGTGACTAAGAAATTCGCTCACATTACAGAAAGTTTAGTAAATCAATATTAAGAGAGAATTCGAGATATTTTGTAATTAAATTGGGGACAATCGAATCCTTTTTATTCGGTAGTTTAAAAATAGTCATCACTACTAGCAAGCTGACTATAGCAGAAACGTGTGGCTATTTATACAACAATTTTATAAATTCTAAGTATTAACATAAGTACTTAAAAATTAAAAAATAAAAATAATTCAAAATAAAGTATTAATACGCTAATATTTAACGATTCAAAGTGAAAATTGTTTAAAGCATGTAAAATCGTTACATTTTAAATTTATAATCTGATTATTTTCTTTTTTTACTTCTCTATTCTTGTTTTGTAAAATTTATAATTCAAAATAATTCCTTAAAATTGTGTAACGTAAATAAAAAAAATGCTATAAAATAAAATATATAATTGCATTGATTATAGAATTTCATATCTTGAAAGTTATTCATTTATAATTCAATTCACGTATAGTAAAAAAGGAACTCGGAAATAGTGAATAGCATTCTACTGGTAAAAGTTCATTTTTAAAAAACATATTTCTGAGACAATGTAGTGGAAAAAATGCTACTTATAGCTAAACTTACTAAATGTTGTTTCTCAAGAAAATATCTAACCTTCATTCAAAGAAAAAATGACTTAATGGAGACACGCACACACTTCACTAGTCCAAAGATCATCGCATTCTGGTCTAGAAAAGCTAAGAAACTCATATATTGAAAGTTTTGACTTTGTGTGTTTTACTTGCAAAAGAACGATATATAACTGTTATTGTACATTAAGTTTTGTAGTGGTGGCTATTTTTATTCAGTTTTTGACATTTTGACCAATAGAATCCTTCTAAGGATTATTTTAACCAATACACGTGGCTATTTAGTCATTATGTGTTGTAGTAAAAAGCAATAGGTTGGTAGTTGAATTTGCGTCGCACTGGAGCAATACAACGGGCTATTGGCGACGGTCCAGGATCAATTCCGAAATCCGAGGACATCTCGTCATTTCGAACCACGGTCAGATAACGAGGTCAAAACCTGAGCTGGCACCCCACTCTCCGAACTTCCACACCAACGTGACTAGATCTGAGGCTGTTACAGGTGTAACGTGCACCAGTCCTCACGTCCACGACGATATTTGGTTGGATCGAGTTTCGAACTAGAAGCCCTCAGATTGTTGAACCACGACTCTACGACCTGGGCTACCATTGCCAATAAAATCAATAACATACTACTCGAAAATCTTGAGAATCAGAGGGTTAATTTAATTTTCATGCACTTGTCTCAGAATATACTGAAAATGTACTGATTTGAATTTTTTTCACTAGACCGATTGTGTTTTATAACATAATTATTAAAAATATTTATACGAAATTAACTAACAAATCACCAAATTCTTGTTTTGCTCTTAAAATGTGTCTAAAAATTATTCTCTACACATGAAAAAGCTGTTAATTTAGTAAATCTATGATGCTTGTAGAACATGTTCCCAAAGCTTTACTTACGAAGTTAAGAAATTTTTCAGAAAAGTTACTTTACAAGCTAAAGTATGTCTATTTTATATCAAGTTGTCACATAACTTTATATCACATAACAACATTGGACTGATTAGTAGTGACTTAGCATATAACTCAGATAGAATTCATCAAAATGACTTTAAATTACTAGTTGAATTAGAAATCCACAAACCTTGCTAAATATCATTCACAGCAGTCATTATAGTGCGGATATGATAAATAAGATGACCTTGGGTGGGTTCACTTGTAGAAAGTACTAAGCTCGGCAGGGGAAAAGGCTGCTATACGCAAAAACAGTCATGGCGATAGCCATGGACGATCTTTCTTTGCCAATGTAATCACTCCTATCACTTCCTTAGCAGTAATCCTCGCTAAGGACGCTAATTGTGGAAGCGCATTGTTTTCGTTTCAATCACTTAAATTTAACAAATCGACTCGTAAAAACAACGTAACTCAAAGGCCAAATCGCTAGAGCAGGACTATATACTTGGGTAGGTATACCCACCTGAAAACACAGTGTGCCCATTTCCTGAACAAGGAATCAATAGAGAAACGTGTATTTATCATGATGTGACATCGAATCCTTGTCGATGTAGGACTTTTTGTATTAAATAAGGTATATGTTGATATAAGATTCGTTCTGTTTGTGGTGTTCAAGCAACTTTTCTCATGACAGCTTTTGATGCGTGGCAATTAAAAGCGTATTTCTACCCATTTGAATACAACGTATTCCTGAAGTTATACTGAAAGGAAGTCAATTAAAGTTTAATTCTCCGTCCCATTCCAATTGCACAACTGATCAAAATGCAGACCGGTATACATTTCAAAAAGGCTATTTCATTTCCAGTCAGTAGCTTTCTTATACATTTATGCAAGTATCTTTTAATAATATGCGAGGTCTGTTCGGAAAGTATATCCATCCGCGTTATAAGAAACGAAATCCATTGTATCTCGGACTTTTCGCACCTAGTCTCTTTCAAAGTAGCACCTTGGGACCTCTCACATTGCTCCCAGCGTCTCTTCCACTTTTCAAAACACTCCATTGTCCTTTGTTGAAATTGTCATCAGCTGCCTTGTCGTGTTCTCCTGAATAGCATCCACAATCTGAAATCTGTTTCCTTTCAAAGATGATTTTAGCTTTGGGAAAAGTCAGAAATCCCAGGACACCAAATTTGGATTGTAGGGAGCTGAGATACTTGGATAGTTTGATGTTTTGCCTAAAAACCCTACTGACGATAAGACGTGATGAATAGGCGGGTGTGTTGTCTGATGAATCTGCCAATTGTACACAGCTGCGGCCTTTTTCTTCGTACTGCATCTCTCAGTCAGCGTACATCGTGGTAGTACTCCTTATTATATGTTTGCCCTGGAGGAGCATACTCTTCATGGACAACACCTTCACAATCGAAAAACACAGCAACAATCTTAGCGTTTCTAGCGACTTTGTCACCCCTTCAACGGGCGAGAAACACTAGGTGTCTGGGAAGATTTCTTAATCATCTGAATAGTTTCTTTGAATTTTTGAATTTAACTCAAAATTTGATGCGCATTCGCTCCTCCTCAAGTTTGGCCATTGCGAATGCGACTGTCACACAAAACATACGTTTACTCAAAGGCGTCTTGCACCCAACTAATTAGTCTAATGGGTTCGTGACTTTTCACACATGTGCATCAATGTCTACTCTATTTGACTGCCAAGTTACATCATTGGCACACAAATCGTTCTCGTTATATTCACGATGGCTGGATGCTTTCTAGCTAGACCTCGTACTTCATGCATTATGAATTTGTTAGAAATATAGTTATTAAAAAATCACAGGTGAAGGAATAAAACAATAATCACATTTAAGTGAAGTATAATAAATTTCGAAAATATAGTACAGCAGTATTGAGTATTATGAAACGAGCTGTGAGCGGATGTATTGTTCTTACCCTTGAGTATAAGCATAAAACATTCGGGAAACATGATAAAAATGCAAATGAAAATTAAAAATAAAAGGATTGAAATCCTTTTTTCAATTACAAATTATTTCAGTAAAAATATTAAACCTTAAGATATTGATAATTGATTAACCCTCTGACATCGCGAGATTGCGTATTGAGTATTGCTTTCACTTTTAACACACTTGATGACCAAATAACCACATCTATTGGTTCAAAGAATCCATGAATCGTTTCAATCTTTAGAAAGATTTCCTAAAAATAGAATCCTTTGGAACGATTCTATTGATCAAGAAGGTCAAAAGTGGTCTGCAGTCATGCAGGGAAGACTGCAAGTTGCAAAGTGCAATTATACGCGTGTGAGGTCAGAGGGTTATAAGACGCGGTACCTTTAAAAACCCGAATGGGTGGCGAGCTCACTCACATGGCTCCTACCTAGTTTTGCCATTGTCATTAAACAATCCTGATATAAAAATCTACATCCATTATGTTTTATTTGTTATTGTGTTTGAGTTCCTAACCTCAAGTAATGTGATAAATGCATTTGTATATTTAATTCATTCAGAGATGCCAACTTCTTAGATGCACGACCCTTCAGTGCCTTCCAATAATTTTTATTTCAGGCTACACCCTTCAAAAAAGCCTGAGCGATGAAAATTACAAAATGCAAATAACATGGGTATTAAGATGAGCAAATAAAAATTTATACAGGGCCAAAATAGCCAAAAGTGTGCAAGCCCCGTTAAATAATTCGAAATTTACTTGTTCGTCATCTGACCGTGGTTCAAAATTACGTGGTGTTGTCCTTGGATCTTTCCCTTGGGGTTGATCCCGGACCGTCGCCAATAGATCGTTGCGTTGCTCCAGTGTGACGTTAATTAATTACCATTACTTTTTTCTCTTATTTCCCGTTCTCGACAACAATGGCTTTTCAAAGCAAACAAGTCAGACAAAAAATAGAGATTTTATTTCAACTAACTAAATGCTCTCGCATGAAACAGATTAGGGTTACCTTAAAAGGAAGTTTATCTCCTTTTGGCTATCCTTTGTTTGATATTGAATCCAATTGGCGTTAACCATCAACTATCATATCGATTCGGAATTCATTCTTATGAATTTTTATCG
The DNA here is from genome assembly GCA_933210815.1 of Meta bourneti. Taxonomy (NCBI): domain Eukaryota; kingdom Metazoa; phylum Arthropoda; class Arachnida; order Araneae; family Tetragnathidae; genus Meta; species Meta bourneti. Next base: position 43,818,853 of record OW119934.1, read on the forward strand.
AAGTGCTGAAATCGCATTTGTAAAACAAGCCAGCTAACGTCACGTACAGAATACCTACAGGAAACGTTACCGCCACCTACATTTAGCTTGACAGAAAAATACCTCTCGTATAATAAGAGTTTCTTGGAAGGTCCTACGAACGTCCTTCGGGTTTGATCCCCGAATCATTGCCAATAGCCTCAAACCATCAAAAATGTCATATGAGCCATTTTTAAAATACCCATTCATTTAACTTTAACATGTAGATTTATGTATTTTTTGTACATTATGTACACTGCCACATTGAAGGAGGTTTAACAGTTATAAACTATTTCAATGTATTTTTAATAATAAAGCTGTACAACAAATGTACTGATGAAAATAATAAAGTTTATATATTTGTGCAAGTAAAAAATTGAGTACTCAGAATGCATATTTGTATTTCATGAGAGACTTGTGGTGGCAACTCAACGCTCCCAACTACATACAAACCTGCATACCACCTGCCAAATCGTACTGAGTAGTTTTTTATAACTGCATTGTCTTTCAAGGCGCATATGTTGTTTTCTCCTTTGCTTTAGAAGTATCTATCTTGATAAATGTTAATTTTTATCTTTGAGTATCCTTTTAATTTAATGTCAGTCATCTATAAATTACCTCCAGCTTAGTTTAAATGGTGACACTTAGGTGGGTGACATACTAAGCGTTTTGAAACGCGCGACTCGGATCGCGCTATCTGGTGGATGAATAGATTTCTACTGAGCCTGTCACACAGGGTAGCGCTTTTCATTAAATCGCGCGACGGTTGACCATCCGCTAGTCATCCACGAGTTACAAGTCGAGCCACATCGCCAACCTATTATTTTCTTAGGTGGGTGATACACGATGCGTTTTGAGCAGAACGTTTGGGTTCGCTTTTTCTTGCTGATAGGGAAAAAAACTGGTAGAACTATTCCACTCAGACCTAGAACCAAATCGCGACGAAAAGAAGCGCGTCCTGGGTCGCGCTCCACAAAACGCCCCGAGTGTCACCACCCTTAAGGCTCATCAACTCTAACCTAATAATCGGGCATCCAACGTGGCACTGAGGCACAGAGTGAAGATGTGTGGGTCGACTGAGTTTTTAATGAATAAATTAAATTCTACAATTACGAGGGATATACAAAAATTTATAGGGACCCATTTGTGTTTGTTCCCCTAATAATATCCCCACGTTGGCATTGGTGGACAGTTTCATATATTTCATCACTACACACAAATACATATTTGACTTAATATTATGGAGATGAGGAAAACATAGTGAAGCATATCAGTATGGATAAACGCTATTTAAAAGATTTTTACGAAAAGAGCAGGATGGATAATTATTTACATCAAATAGTGGACAGGGTAAGTTCCAATTATAAGACCGCATTCTGTCGCCTGTAACTTGGGATAGGACTCGAATGGACCATTAATTATCACAGATAAACTTCTATTAAATGCAAATTTAATAATTCTGCTTGACTTCTTCCATTTGACCCCATCTCTATGATTTTAATTTTAAATTGCGACATGCAAGTGTATCAGCGGGGCAGAGAATCAACACCCGAAGTTGAGCTTCCCTGTGTCTTCCTCATTCCCATAATATTAATATTTTATTTATTGTGCTTTGTTCAGTGGTGGGTCATCCACTAGACTCGTGCCTAGGGTATGGGGTTTCAAAACAGAAAAAAGTGGTTAAGGTGTATGTATACACTAGAAATCACGAAAATAGACCTGAATATCGATACTTTTCTATTAATTCAGCACGTTGTCCAACTCCTTAGCTTTCAAACGATACCCAATATCTTGTAAATATTCGAAATAATTTTCTAGTTACAAGGGTTTTCGTTAGATTCTGTCACCATATACAAACATGTTTCCAAAATTTTTAACTCAATTACTGAGGAACAGTGTTTTTACAATATGATGCTTTGTTCAAACAGTGATAACTAAACAATGGAATGATCTATTATAATTATTTTTGTGTCATAATCTATATAATACAGTGGATGTTTCGACCTTCAGTCAGAGTCAGTTAAGAAATGAATTTTTAGTTGATTTTTAAATGTTGAAATTTCTGAAACAATCTTGACTTTTTAGCCTTCCCCCTGGTGAAAAATTGTCAAAAAACCTATTCTCTTGCAACTTGATGGAGGGCAAAGTAGGAAACGATTAATATTTCACACATTTCCTAGGCAATCTATGCAATGCCAAAAGACAAACCGGCAAAGTATAAAGTAATAAGTTTTCTCTTATTTTTTTCAGTAAGAAAGTTCTATATTGTATTTGATATTTTCTTTTCTCATCTATGTATTTTTAATGAAGGCCTTTTCATAACTCTCTTCTCAAGTTTTACTTTTTTGTGAGAAAGACAATTAAGTGAAATTTAAAATAAAATTCTTTCCTTCCTTGTTGCAACCAAGTAGGTTCATATTTTATTTTCTCTTGTTTTCTCTCAATAAGAAAGTCCTATACTTTATTTTGTATTTCTTTCTTTTCCATATCAAGTCTTCAATAAAAGCCTTTTTATGACTTTTTTTTAATACTTTGCCTAAATAGCATTTGTCATTCTATATAAAGCCTAGGTATTGCATACAATGCCTAGGGAAAGTATATATAATATTAAAATAATTCGGATATTTGATAACGGACTGTCGCCAATAGCCCGTTGTGTTGTTCCAGTGCGACGTTAATTAAAATACCCACCTACCAACCTCTTATACCTTTCAAGATAATCAAAGTAATTATTATGTTACATTAAACTATTTAACTATCCAATGAAACGTATGCCTTAGCTTACTTTCAAAGCAATATTTTCTAATAATAAATTCATTCAAAATAAAAAAAATAATGAATTTAAAGGTATAGATGCTGAGTTGAGTAATGTCTCAAACTAGGTATGCGAAATTTTATTTAATTTTTTCAGTCTTTTTTAATATAGTCCTTATTCAATACTGCATCATCCTGACTAGTTTTGGGGGTAGTCCTAAAATTGTTTTAGAGAAAATGTAAATTTTATGTTCTCTCAAATATCACGTGTTGCAATACTTCAAGAGTTCAGTATGTCAAATGTTCAAAAAAATGCCAATGCTCATTCTCAAAGTTAATAATGGTGCGTGTATTAAACGAAATGCTAAAAGATGAAATTATCGAACTTCTCGAACCCGGCTGAAGTTTTCGAGAAATTGGCAATGTTTTGCAGGTCAACATTTCAGCAATTCCGTGCAATAGTTTAGTAATTCCCCGTGTAGGGTGTATAGACCACGTGGACATAGATTCGAACCGAAATATACAAAAAAGTCCAGCGAAATGGCAGAAATTCTCTGAGGCTGTATGTCTGGCATCGGTACACAACATCGGTTTAACGATCGACTAAACGGGGTCTCGTATGATGACATACTGGAATATGCCATGATCCCTGATGTTCTGGAGAATCACTGACATTTTCTGTTGCAACAGGTGATATGAATTTATTTTTAGTTTGATATATTAATTTAGCACATCAATTCTAACAAGTTAATAATCAAATATGGCATTCATATATATATATATATATATATATATATATATATATATATATATATATATATATAGCAGAGTTGGTGTCTGTCTGTTCTCTACAAATCCACACCGTTTGACCAATCCTCACCAAATTGGTACACTTATTCTTCAGAACCCCGCGGGTAACGTAGGCTACATATTAACCCCCTTTTCTGTTTGTCCTGGGTCTGCAGAGGGTCTAAAAACAATTTGAAACCATCATAGAAATAACATTGAGTATTTTTACAATCACTCTGTCAGACTAATTCTCACCAAATTTGGTACACTCATTCTTTAGAATCCTGCGGGAAACATAGGCTATATATATCAACCCCGTTCGATTTGTCCAGAGTCTATAGAGGGGGCTAAAGACAATTCGAAATCCCCATAGGAATAACATTGAGTAACATTACGATGAATTGCAAACAATTCGACCCAAGCAACGCCGAGTAATTCAGCTAGTTATTTTCTAATTGACAACAGCTCCATTCACAAATGTACCATGGTAGCTAGATAGAGATGGCATCAGCGTTCTTGTGTTGTCAAGAAATTCTGCAGATCCGACAGAGAATATTTGATCATATTGAAATCAAACCAACAAGAATTTACTCTGATGATCGGTGTCATCTTGGGTCAGTGGGCTTGCCCATTGCGGTAGCAACCATAGATGTGAAATATAAGTAGACTGAGCATTGCTGTTGAGAGGAGCTTCAAAAAAGGTGACCAACGTGTCCACTACTAATTACGTGACTGCTCTGTGAGAAATTGACTTGTTGGCTGATTTGACATTTTATCGCCTCGTTCGGCGAAATGACATCTTGGGTAGATGTGTGATTCCGCATTTCTATAGAGTGGCGACAAAAGTGGTGAAATCGCCAAAGTCTACTATGTCGCGCAGACCAATATGATGATGAATCAATGAATGCGAGTTTGTTCCCTTCCCCAATCAGGTGATGAATATTCGTTTTCACCTGGCAGGCGAAAGTAGTCTCAGGGTCACTTTACTACTAGTTTTAGTCACATGATCTTAGACACATAAAAGGCTACCATTGTTCACTCTACTTTTACATTTCCTCTACGGTAGCAATCTGCGAGTTGTAGGCGGTGCAGGTTCGATTCCTCCCTGGGTGTATTTCCCTCTTCTGTGTCAGTAAAGCTTTCCTTGTGTGTGTATCTACATTTACTTGACGTTGATCATATTTGTCCAGCTTGGTCGAATATGGTCTTACGCAATAAAAAACGTCCAAAATCCCGTGGTGTGGAAATTTGGAGAGTGGGCTGCCAGCTCAGGTGTTGTTCTCGTCATCTGACCGTGGTTCAAAATTACGAGGCGTTGTCCTACGATCTTTCCCTTCGGGAATGATTCCGGACCGTCACCAATACCCCGTTGCTCCAGTGCGACGTTAATTATCTACCTACCTCAGAGTATCAAAGATGTAATAAACAACAGTCTTCACTATACCTCTTTTTGGTTGGAGAAAACCCCCATCCAAACCTTTTTGCATTTTTACGTTCAGTTGGTTTCTTAATTTTCATCTCATTTTTTCCAAATTCAACATGAATCAAATCTATTTTATCTAATTTTATAATTGAATCCTTTAAATTTCACACTTTCCAAATTTTATGCTTTTTTTATACGTATGTAAATTAAATTCTTCAGTCTCATTAGTTATGCCTCAGACGATGATGGTCTTATTTTTATTATCTGACTAAATATTTTTATTCTCATCTACACATTTTACATATTTTAAATCTACCTTTATCTTTGTCTTCGACTTCTTTTTTAAATGTTTTATGCTTTTATTGGGCTATAGTCTGTCTTTAGTTTGGCGCAGCTTGTCCACTTTTGGACCTTCCGCCATAAAACCCCAACATCCAATCCACAAGTACCCTTACTGAGTTGTAAATGTGAAATAAAATGTATTAACCAAAATAAAGAATTTTTAGCTTTTTACTAGGCGATTATTCATATTGGTATCGAGTTGACAATTTAAAATAATTTCAATCAGGACATTTTTAAAAAATAATTTTTAATGCTTCAGTGAAATAGCACTTATCCTTAACGAAACTGCCTTAAAGTCAAAGAAACTGACGAATTGAGTTGCAGATTTGGAAACATACAAAACCACCATACGCGACCTGCATCTAAAAATTCTAAACGGACTTCTAATGATTTTTCTTTTATATTTTCGGCAATTATAGTCCAATTTGCATAAAAAAAATTATACTTAGCGAAATTTGAATATGGGAAATCTTTTTACGACATTAAAAGGTAGATGTTGCTATTTGAAATTTTGGAAATAAGTTTTAAATAAATATGAAGACCTTATGTAAATAAAATGCACATT
>OW119934.1:45287406-45421519 GCA_933210815.1 Meta bourneti
TCTCTTTCAACTCCAGGGCAGTGTTAATTTACAACGCGGCTACTTGGGTGGTCATTGCGAGTACATAAACATTCTGCATCAGGAGGAACTTTTTTTATGCTTTACATCATTATTTCTGTCCTTTTGTTGCTCTTTGTTTCAATTAGACAGTGGAAAAGACGGTTATGCGAGTTCGTAAAGAATGGGGAAGACTAACCTTACGTTTTTCGCCCTTTTGATGGAAAAAAAATCTGACTGGTAATAAATTGTCGAACTTACACTTGCTGAATGTTAATGTTGTCGATATTTTTTAGGGCATTTGGCTGTCCTGTACTTGCATCGGAATTTCCTTCCGATCAATAGCTTAGCCAGAATTTTCCACTGAGAGGAAACTCGACTTTTATTTCAGCTCAAGGTTTGGTCTTCATTACAAAAGGCGAAAGCCAAACTTTTTGAGACAGTGCAAATGAGGCTGATGCCGCTATGTCCCAAACAAAATTTACATATTAAAATGAAGATAAAACAAACTTTTTAAAATAATTATGATAAAGTATACTAATTAATACCATTTAATGTTTACAATATTAGTTTCTTATTGCAATTAGTTATCAAAATGCACAAAAACTAGCAAAGCGCCGGATTTTGTTAATGGCTCCTGTTTATGAGTCTCCAGACAAAGTAAGAAAGAATTCCCCTGTTTTGTGCTTTCCGGGCTTTGTGAGAAGTAAAGGCGAAACTAGACATTTTGGTAGGTATGGTAGGTGTTTTAATTAACGTCGTACTGGAGCAACACAGCGGGCTATTGGCGACGGTCCAGGATCAAACCCGAAGGGAAAGATTCGAGGACAATATAACGTAATTTTGAACCAAGGTCAGAAGACGAGATAACACCTGAGCTGGCACCCCACTCTCCAAACTTCCACACCACGCCAACGTGAGGACATTTGAGGCCACGACAGATTTAACGTGCATCAGCCCCCTGTGTACACGACGGTCTATGGTCTGATTCGAACTCGCAACCCTCCGGTTGCTAATCCGTTACTCTTCCAACCGGGTTACCGCGACCCCTAGACTCTTTGGAACTTGGGGCAATTGAGATTGATGTCGCCCTATGTCCAAAACAAAATTCGTCATTTAATCCTCCTGGTGATTGGCTAGACGAGGTATCTTGTCAATATTGGTCAGATCTTCATGGATCATGTCGAAACCATTTGGAGTGTTAAAATGATGATAAGGTATTAAAATAATTAGTGGGCAAAATATACTAATCAGTATATTTTTATGAAATTACTGTTCGTAATATTAAAAGTTTTGGTTGCGATTTTTATTGAATATGCACAAAAACTAGAAAAGAGGCTGATAATGGCTCACTTTAATGGATTTCAAAAACTGAAGTAAGAAAAGGCGCCCCTTTCTTTGTTTCTCCAGACATTAGTGAGAAGAGAATTTTAGTGATTTGTTTCCTTTCTTAATAGTAATACGAATGCGAGGGTCTACATGAAAAGTAATACGTATACAGGGAGCTACATGGAAGGAAGGATTGACTTTTAAACGTTGTATTCGAGGATGAAGTGCTTGAAAGCATTCACTTTACACTGACAACACTGGAATGACTAGGACAAAATTGTGTTTGAATTTTATTAAAATTATGTAAAATAAAATAAAATTGTATTTAAAAAATTAATATTGAATATGCACAAAAACTAGAAAAGAGGCTGATAATGGCTCACTTTAATGGGTTTCAAAAACTGAAGTAAGAAAAGGCGCCCCTTTCTTTGTTTCTCCAGACATTAGTGAGAAGAGAATTTTAGTGATTTGTTTCCTTTCTCAATAGTAATACGAATGCTAGGGTCTACATGAAAAGTAATACGTATACAGGGAGCTACATGGAAGGAAGGATTGACTTTTAAACGTTGTATTCGAAGATGAAGTGCTTGAAAGCATTCACTTTACACTGACAACACTGGAATGACTAGGACAAAATTGTGTTTAAATTTAAAAAAATATTTCCTCTAGAAAAACCAAAAATGCTTAAATAAATGTTTTTGAAATGCCGCCCCTTTTGATATTGGCGCTCGAGACCGCCAACCCTGTAGCCCTCCCTTAGCTACTCCACTGGTAAGAAGAGAATTTTAATCTTCGTCTCCTTTCTTTTCTGAATAGCAATACGATTATTCCTGTGTTATATGAAAGAATTGACTTTTAAGAGTAGCATCCTAAAAACGAAGTGCATAAAGTTATTCACTTCGAGGCATAACAGTGTAAAATATTTCTGACAAGGACTAAATTGTGCTTAAAAGTATAAAACATTTTTTCCAAAAAACCACGTTTGAATCAATATTTTTGTAATGTCATCCCCTAGCGCTCAATCCAGTTGCCCCCTTCCGCTGTCTACGCCACTGCTTAACAGATATTAAAAAGTTTGGTTAAAAAGAGTTCATCTTTTATTTTCTTTAACCCTCCTGGTGGTTGTCTCGACGAGGTATCTCGTCACTAGCAAAACTGACCCAATCTTGATGGACGAGATACCTCGTCGTTTGAAAAAACTGGCCAGATAATTGATCTCGACATCATCAAAAAATTGGCAACATCTTGATGACGAGATAACACGTCGTTAGCAAAATTGGTCAGGTCTTAATGAACGAGATATTTCATACAAACTACTTGGAAGTTTAAAGTAGGGGCATATAAACTGTAGGTCATAAAATTTGACGCATTTCGGTATATACGGGTACAGAAATAGTATTGCAATGGTTGGATCGCCAAATGTTTATACTATAATAAATAATATTTGTTGGTTGGTTGTTGAATTAACGTCGCACTTGTGCAACAGAACATAAACAGTATTAAAAACAACTGAATGGGATTGGTTTTTAAGCACTCAAATCAGTGAGTTCTGCTTGTTCCATTCCAATTAACGACTTAATTTAAAATAGCACGTTTCGTGTGATTATTCCGACATAAGTTTAAAATAATGTTTACTACATACGCTCTCGAGGCGAGCCAACGTCAAACAGCGAAATCCATACCCCATTGTATTAAAATTTCCTTTCTCTAGCTTTTTATTCTCGGTGTCTGAAAAAGGTGGTAAGAACACGAAGTAATAAATGAATATCGGAAAATTATTCACTTCCAGACAGCGCTTATTTAATTTTTCGAAGAGGATTCCTATTATACGCGTTTTTCTATACACAAGCAGTCAAGGTCATTTATCTTTCCCCCTTTTAATCAAGATTTTTAAAAAATGAGAAAATTATTTTGAAAAAAAAACTTTTCAGCAGCATTCCAGTATGACGAGTTTCCCTATTGATAGGTATCGACAGTATTCCCCATCAGTTAATTTTTTCTCCCCTGTTTTTTTGTGCAGCAAGCGCCAAATACCATCCATCTCAAGCAGCTATCTTAAACTGTCCACCTTTCTTCTACAGTAACTTATTTTCTTGCTCCCCTTTTTTACAGCCTTCTTCAGTTGTCACACGGTGGCTTGGGAATGTATTTATATCCCGTGTGGATGGATGTATATAAAAGAAAAATGCATTTTTCTTATCGTCTATCTTTTAGTATTTGGTGGTATTCCATTTGAGACACCTGGTTACGTTGAAAGCTGCTTAAAAGTCGATTATCTCCTGACAATCATTCTCCGGGTGTGCCGCGGACCTCTGAACTGTAGGGTCCATTCGTTTCGCTGCCAGGGCGTGGTCCTGCAACAGATTTCCACCAAATTTCATTGGTTATGGAACCGTTGCGCTCATTGCTGTCTCAGTAATGTTGGTATTTCGCAGAAAACGGCTATAACTTATCAACTTTCGATTGTCAAAATATGGTGGCTACCATCCGTACTCCGGCCTGGGTGTTAACTCATCTGCTGTTGGGTTATTTTCCTTTCTGGGCTTACCTTCCTTTCGTGTCCATTCGTCATTCGACATGTAAGCATCAAGACGTAATGCTCTTTCGGGTTTTTTCTTCTGGAATCTTTGACAGTGTTTCAGCGCCTGACAAGAAATAGATGTCTTACATATACATAGTTACGGAAGGACAAATTAGATTCTTTTTTTCAGATTGGTTGAGCTTGGTTTTCGTTTGTCGCTCTTTAAAGTCATTTTTTGTTACTGTTTTCATGCTGGAATTCGATTGTCAATATATGGAACCAAACGTCCCCCGGCTCCTGGGTGTTATGTTAACTCACCTGCTGTTAAGATATTTTCTTTTCTGAGCTTACATTCCTTTCATGTTCATTTGTGATTCGAAAAATAAACATCAAGACGTGATGCTCTTTCGCTTTCTTTTCATGAATCTTTAAATGTTTCAGCCCCTGACAGGGAATATATGTCTTACCTATACGTAGATGAGGAAGGACAAATTAGATTTTTTTTTTCAGATTGGTTGAGTTTGATTTTGGTTTGTCGCTCTATAAGGTCGTTTTTTGCTACAGTAGAACAGACCGTTTTGGGACTTCGATGGTCAAAATATGGTGGCTACCATCCGTACCCCGGCCTGGGTGTTAACTCATCTGCTGTTGGGTTATTTTCCTTTCTGGGCTTACCTTCCTTTCGTGTCCATTCGTCATTCGACATGTAAGCATCAAGACGTAATGCTCTTTCGGGTTTTTTCTTCTGGAATCTTTGACAGTGTTTCAGCGCCTGACAAGAAATAGATGTCTTACATATACATAGTTACGGAAGGACAAATTAGATTCTTTTTTTCAGATTGGTTGAGCTTGGTTTTCGTTTGTCGCTCTTTAAAGTCATTTTTTGTTACTGTTTTCATGCTGGAATTCGATTGTCAATATATGGAACCAAACGTCCCCCGGCTCCTGGGTGTTATGTTAACTCACCTGCTGTTAAGATATTTTCTTTTCTGAGCTTACATTCCTTTCATGTTCATTTGTGATTCGAAAAATAAACATCAAGACGTGATGCTCTTTCGCTTTCTTTTCATGAATCTTTAAATGTTTCAGCCCCTGACAGGGAATATATGTCTTACCTATACGTAGATGAGGAAGGACAAATTAGATTTTTTTTTTCAGATTGGTTGAGTTTGATTTTGGTTTGTCGCTCTATAAGGTCGTTTTTTGCTACAGTAGAACAGACCGTTTTGGGACTTCGATGGTCAAAATATGGTGGCTACCATCCGTACCCCGGCCTGGGTGTTAACTCATCTGCTGTTGGGTTATTTTCCTTTCTGGGCTTACCTTCCTTTCGTGTCCATTCGTCATTCGACATGTAAGCATCAAGACGTAATGCTCTTTCGGGTTTTTTCTTCTGGAATCTTTGACAGTGTTTCAGCGCCTGACAAGAAATAGATGTCTTACATATACATAGTTACGGAAGGACAAATTAGATTCTTTTTTTCAGATTGGTTGAGCTTGGTTTTCGTTTGTCGCTCTTTAAAGTCATTTTTTGTTACTGTTTTCATGCTGGAATTCGATTGTCAATATATGGAACCAAACGTCCCCCGGCTCCTGGGTGTTATGTTAACTCACCTGCTGTTAAGATATTTTCTTTTCTGAGCTTACATTCCTTTCATGTTCATTTGTGATTCGAAAAATAAACATCAAGACGTGATGCTCTTTCGCTTTCTTTTCATGAATCTTTAAATGTTTCAGCCCCTGACAGGGAATATATGTCTTACCTATACGTAGATGAGGAAGGACAAATTAGATTTTTTTTTTCAGATTGGTTGAGTTTGATTTTGGTTTGTCGCTCTATAAGGTCGTTTTTTGCTACAGTAGAACAGACCGTTTTGGGACTTCGATGGTCAAAATATGGTGGCTACCATCCGTACCCCGGCCTGGGTGTTAACTCATCCTGGTGTTGGGTTATTTTCCTTTCCGGGCTTACTCTCTTTCGTGTCCATTCGTCACTCCACATATAAGCATCAAGACGTAATGCTCTTTCGGTTTTTCTTCTGGAATCTTTGACAGTGTTTTAGTGCCTGACAAGGAATAGATGTCTTACATATGCATAGTTGAGGAAGGACAAAATATATTTTTCCCAATTGGTTGAGTTTTGTTTCGGCTTATCGCTCTATACGCTTATTTTTGTTACAGTAGAACACAATGTTTTCATATTGTCAATCGTGCAATATTTATTTCATTTCAATGGTTGTGTTTTGAACTTTTGACAAGAATGTATTAAAATCAATTTCAAATTATAAACTTAAAAACAATTCTGTGTATTTTTTTACTGCAACGTATACCATTAATAAATTTATTCAGTGGCGTAGCTAAGGGAGGGTGACAGGGGTGGCGCCCCAAGCGTCTCTGTCTAAAGGGGCGGCATTTCAGAAATAGAGGTCCGTTGTCTTAGAAAAAGTTTCATATTTGTCCTGGTCACAGGGGTATTTTCCAGTGCAATGCGTATGAAGTGTGTGCGATTTCTTGCAATCCATCTTCAGCATACAATGCTTAACCCTCCTGGTGGTTGTCTCGACGGTGTACCTCGCCATAAGCAAATCTGACCAGATCTTGATGTGGACACGAGATAACTCGTCATGAAAGAAAACTGACCAGATCTTCATCAAACAATTGGCAATATCTTGATGACGAGATATCTCGTCGTTACAAAATTGATCAGATCGTGATGGACGAGATATCTCGTCGGCACCGCTTGGAGGTTGAAAAGTCAATTATTTTCATGTTCACCCCTCCAATCGTACTGCTATTCAGAAAAGAGAAGGGACAAAGTATTTAAATTGTCTTCTTACAAATGGTCTAGAAAGCATAGAACAACACAGGGAGCGCCTTTTCTTACTACGTAGTGGAAAACTACGTGGAGCAAAAAGCCGAGAATTAACAAAGCTCGGTTTTTTGCTGGTGTGGAAGTTTGGAGTGCTGTGCCAGCTCAGGTGTTGACCACGTCATCTGATCGTGGTTCAAAATTATGAGATGTTACCCGGAATTGACCTCGGCCGTTACCAACAGCCTTTTGTGTTGCTCCAGTGCGATGTTAATTCACCTACCTGAATTCGTTAAAAAATATTTTTTAAAAGTTACGTTGGAAAATCCAGCAAAATACCTATTTTACATGTTTTATACACTTATTTTTTTGTCAGATCAGCAACGAATGTATATTTTTGGCGTGCCACAGAATTTTAATAATTGGTCTATGTGTACCATGAGTTGAAAACCACTGCTTCAAGCTAATCAGGTGGACTCACAAATATCAACTTGGTTTGCTGGATCGGGATGTGTGTGATTCATGATTGATCGAAGTTCATATAGGTATTTCATCATGAGCCAATTTTCTAATTTTAATTCTAACAAATTGCTCGGAATGATTTTTTCCTCCGCCGCAGACACAGAAAGAAAACCACCGCCGTGGTTGCAGCCGAAGTTTTACAATCTGGAGAAACACAGACAAATATTTTATAATTACCCCACCGTCTCAAAGGCTTGAATAACATCCGAAAACCTTATATTTTCTTGAAGGGAAGATTTTTCTATTATTGTTTCCTAATCATTTGTAGGCAATCGCTTTCAAATCATCCCTTCTTACTCATCTGCAAATACGGGGTATTTATGTCTGGGAAACCGGTAATTATACCCAACTATTTGGATTGAAAACGTCATGCGTTTTATAGTCTGCCTTCCTCGGGCTATAAAAATCAGTAATGAAAGATATATATATAACCACGTGTATTTTCGTTTGTCGTTAAGTCGATAAGAAATTAGGAATTGATTGAGCCAATGCAGATGGTCTGAAAAATCAGGTTAAATTTTTATTTGCGAATAACTGGGAAGAATTGCAGCTATCCGTCAATAAAGAAGGCGTAATTATGAGAATCGGAGAAATAATGAGACTGGCTTAATTATCAATCAAAATTTATCTGTACTGAGCTACTATGCCATGCTTCATATTTTAATGATATTAATATACGCAAGTTAAGAACCTGTAGCCACTCGGAATGATTCTGACATTATGCATTTGTAAAGGATGTCATCTTGTTTATTATTTTCCCTGGTCTAGCAACCTGCTAGACCAGGTCCAGAAAGTCATTCGTCCACAAATAAATTGTCTTCAGGATTCTGGATTAGATCTGAAAGGCTTATTCCAATGCAGGAAAGAATGTGATTATTTTTAACATAAAGCAAACTTACCGTGAACCATAATGTTTAACATGGGGCTTACAGAAGTTTGTTGATTGATGATTGATCAAAGAAATAGTGGAATATAAAATTTAGCCAAAATTACAAGATTCGATGAACTTAAATGAAAAGAAAAGGAGATTAGATCCAACAAAAACATTGAGTTCCACTGGCCATGTTTTACCTAATCTTCTCAAATTGCTTTGTAGGTACATTCTGGAATTATCAAATGCAGGACAGCTGAAAAGCAAATGATTCATATCTTGTGGCTGCTTTTTTGAACAATCGCAGGGCAAATTGGTAGGTATGTAGTTAATTAACGTCGCACTCGAGCACAACGAGCTATTGGCGACGGTCTGGGATTAATCAGGGAAATATCCGTTAGGACAAACTGGAAAACATTTTTGACCATTCAGGATTTTCATGCTCCTATGATGTCTAAAGCAATCTAATCGCCTTTTGAGACTTTCCTTCCCCTTCGTAATACAAGGTTGGTTGGTTGTTTTATGGGGCCATATTTGGGGGGGGGGCCATATAAGGGCCATATTTGGCCGAACTGTGCCAAACACAAGACAATGTCAAGTAAAAGATATTGTGAAAGAAGTAAAAGAGGGATTGGGGAATAGAGTAGGGGGATGAAAGCAGGTAAAGATCCTTTTGGTACCCCGGGAGTGTAGTACAATGATAGACCTGGAATTTTTCCGGGTACTAGTCAGGATTGGGAGAAATTCGCCACATTGCATTATTTGAATTTTTTTGTTTCGAAGAACTCATGCAGAGAGAACCAGGTACCCCAAAAGCATGTGAAGAACCCTCTTCAACTTGTAAGCAACGTAGTATTTTGTGAAAATCTCGACGAAAATTTGGAGTAAAATACAGCGTTTTTTCTGTATTTCTTCATGAATTGATTTCGTGGTTTGTACTTTAGTGTTGTGATTCTGATGACAGTTGAATATCTACTGGATATAAGTTGCATCATGCACATCTCTTTCAATGAAACACATAAATAAATTACAGGTTTTAAAACTAAAACACCCATTTTTTAACTTCCACGTAATTCGTTTTACTTTAGGTTTGTTTTTGTTTCCAGTTTAAATTCGTGTGTGTTAGCTTATTTCAGAATGTCCTTTGAAGATTGCAAAACTATATGATCCGAAGTTTTATTAAACTTTATATACTAAACGAAGCTGTGGTTGTTTTTATTTTCGGTTGTATTGGTTTGAAAAGTAAGAGTTTAGAATAGAATAGCTGAATTTAGAATAGACAGTGGTAATGAATGTTCGTAGTGTTTCGGAATCCATTTTAAGCCCTAGGTCGGTCCAGGTCTAATTAACCCTCTTGTATCAAAGATAACTGTAGAGTGATAAACCAAACTAATATTTATTTGACCTCATATAGCAAAAGATAACCTTGAGTCACAAACCAAACTAAACCTAATTTGACTTCATATAGCAAAAGATGACCACAAACCATTAATTACGAAGTTAAATGCGAAAAATACAATAGTTTAAATACATTCAAAATGTCATGGATACATTTACCTTATGATAACGATCTTTTCAATATTACTAGAAACACTTATACAAGTAACCGTATTTTACTTTCGTTACAATAAATATTTGACATCAATTTTGCTAAAAGATTTACATGCTTTATTTTATAATTATATTTAAATTGCAAAAATGCTTTATCTTAACAATAACAACCAGTGCAACGTAAAATTATCATTTATTTCTCCTATCAAAGATGTTGAATTTTTTGAAGATATAAACTCTTAAAATATAATTTAACATTTCATTTTCAAGAGAAGTATTTGTAATAAGTAGCTCTAGATATCCTTGGTTGATTGGGTTGTTTTTTATGGTGCAAGAGCCATATTTTGTATATCCTTGGAGTAATAGCCTTTGTTTGAACTTCTAAATGGCAGAAAATGAAATGCAAAATACATTTTGTTTTTATTGACAGTCCTTTAATTTTATGGGAACGGAATAATTAAACTAATCAATATTTAATTATTAATTATTTTACCGAGTTTAAAAGACGCAAACATTATTACGTAAATGGTATGAACCTGTTATACACACTCAAAGCAACTACTGTGTTTTGTATTAACAAATATTTGTCGTATTTATAATCATTTTTAAGGCAAAATAAATTTACGCAGACTCACATCCTGCATAAAATAATTTTTACTTCCATACGAGTGTAACAATCACAAATATTTGTTATATTGTACCAAATAAATCATTCGGTTCCAATTTCCCAAAAATAAATGTTTACCCATTTCAAACGAAACGCGCTGCTTTTTCATAAACAAAGGCCGGTGTTTGCTCGCTTTAATAATTAAAATGCGAAGGGTTTTTGTTTTCCTTGGACGAAAAAATCCTTCGTTAAACAAGCACACACAACGTCGGGGCAGATGCCCATCGCCGAGCACAAGCTATTTCCAAATTGGTTATCGTCTGCTCATTACACGAAACATTCGAAAACGAAAAAGTGGGAAAACGATCAAGTGTGGAAAAGGATTTAAAGTGGAACTTTAAAGCAAACGTTGAGTTCTTCACGGTTTCGCAGTCGAAATTCGACGGACCGGAAAAAACGTTTTTTCTTTCGTTTTTTTACGGGCAACGGTGGGAAAATACAACACTGTTTGTGTTCCCACCTGTGCGCCTAAGATGGGCATGGGGAATTTGGAAGCAGGTCGAAAACTTCTATGAAACACTTTATTGTTTCGGATGAATCGAATATGATTGCACTTTAAAAACCGTTTTCAGCAGGAGCCTACACTTATCTGTCTTTTTTTTCTCTTCCCTTCTATCGCTACTAAAACGCTTGATTGAGTAGTTTTGTTGTTAAAAGTGCATTGTGGGTGACTGTGGTGCTAAGTGTTCGGTTTTCTTTTGTTCTTTTTTTATTGCAGAACGTGATGTTTCGGGTAATTCCTGTTCCTTTTGAAATCTCGTGATTTTAACAGTTTGTATTTGCCGAAGGGGGAGAATGGAATATTTTTCTCTTGCGTAACGGTAGAACGTTAGAACGCTTCAGTATGATGAGATTTTTCAGATACATTTGCAGTTAATATAGCAGCTCCCAACTATATATCGGCTGCATTAAAATCTGCGGTGTAATACTGTACGTTTTGGTTTCTGTGCAAATATTTTAAGTCATGAGTCATGGAACTGGAATATTCATAACAGAAAGGATCGAAATAAAAAATGTGTTACAGAATTTCAATTACTGTATATTGAAGTTGATCATGCTTAATTATGATCACAATTTGCATTTATAATTAACTAAAAATCTCTCGCTCACTAAATGCTTCCTCGTTAATTTAAAGTAGGCAATACAATTACGTTCTTTTTACCTGAATTCCCATTATACTTATTCTCATTACTTTTCCATAAAAAACTAAGCGCATCTCGCGTTATAGTTAACAAATAAAATTTTAAAAAATTAATAACTTAGTGTAAGCAAATCACTTATTTAAATTGTGTAAAGAAAATCATCGCTGAAAGCTCCAAGTTTTTTCATTCGGATAATTTTCTTTCCCTAAGATTGAAATTCAGTGGTGTGAGTTTTCAACTTGTTTTGTTTGGTGTATACTCTAACACGGATAGACTTCATTATCAGGGTTAGACATCTTCCATTAGTCATTTCATCCTTTGCATCTACAAACCTGAAAATTTGAAGCATTCCAGACTATAAAACATTAAATCCTTGAACTATTTTAATTTTAACGCGAAGTTGATCATACTTAATTATCATCACAATTTACCTTTGCTACGTTCTCTTCAACTGTTTTCTCGTTAATGTGAAGTAGATAAAACTAATAGGTTCTTTTTACTCGAGTTAACATTACACCTATCGTATTGCTTTTCCAAACACAACTACGAATATCGCATTATAATTTATAAATAAAATTTTGAAAAAATTCATTACTTATTTAATCACAATAAGGTTTTAACTCTCTTAGTGGTTGTCTCAACGAGGAATCTCGTCATTAACAAAACTGACAATATCTTGATTGACGAGATATCTCGTCATTAGAAGAAAACTAGAGTTTGATCCCGTCATCATAAAAAAAAATCGGCAATATTTTCATGAGATATCTCGTCACTTATGAGTAAAATTGGTCAGATCTTGATCGACGAGATATCTCGTCGAAACTACTTGGAGGGTTAAATTCCATAAAGAAAGTCAACACTGAAGTTTCATGTTTTTCATTCAGATCCCTCCTGATTCGTGATTGCTTATAAAATTGTGAAACAGTGGAGTGTGTTTTCAAGCGTTTTGTTTTCTTATACTCCATGAAGGGTTATACTCCATTATCAGAACCGCATCATTTTCTATCTGTCAATTCATCATTTATATCTACATACCTGATAATTTGCTGAATTCCCGACTATAAGCGGTTCCATTACTTGTACAGTACTAAGAGTCTGATTTATTACCCTGTATTTGCATCTTCGCAACATTAAAGAAGATGTCTCCGGGGTATGAAAATGTTCAAACCCTTCACGAAAAACTGAATTTTCAGCTCCTCTTCACAATGTCTCGACGATTCGATATCGAAGTTGTGGTTCGTCCCACATCCCGTAGTTTTCGTTAATGATTTCTAATCAAAACTGGCCCACTCCATTCCCTTGCTATCCGAATTCCATGTGGTAGTTTAAACATAATTATGGAAATAGTTCTGAATATTCTCTTTATTTGTAAAACAATTTTATAATTTTGATACGTGTAAAAAGTTTTAAAATGTGAATTGCCTATCGCTTAACCCTCCTGATGGTTTACTTCGAAAACTGTTCTGTAATGGCCAGCCCCTGCTGCATAAACTTGTTCCAAACTGTCACCAGTTTAGGGCAAGAGACAATTTGTTTTCCTACTAGGATCTTCAATCCCACTTCCAGTAATAACGCATTTTGTCCAGACGAGATATATCGTCATTAGCATCACCGATCACATCTTGGTGGACGAGATATTTTGTCATTAGCAAAATTGACTATACCTTCGACGAGATATCTCATTGAAACCACTTAGAGGGTTAAAGGTAAGTACTATCCGTCGTCTTTTTCGGACCGCGGAAGCCCGGTGGAACAGCACCGGATTAGAAACCGGAGGGTTGCGAGTTCAAATCCAACCAGACCATCGTGTACAAAGGGGGCGGGTGCACGTTAAATCTGTCGTGTTCTCAAATATCTTCAAGTTGGAGTGATGTGGAAGTTTGGAGAGTGGGGTGCTAGCTCAGGTGTGACCTCGTCATCTGACCGTGGATCAGAATTATGTGGTGTTCTGGGATCCTTTCCTTTGGGTTTGATCCCGGACCGTCGCCAATAGCCCGTTGTGTTGCTCTAGTGCGACGTTAATTAAAACACCTACCTGCCGTCGTCTTTTTCGTTACAAAATTTTTCCTTTCAAGTGATTTCGACGGGATATCTCGCCCATCAAGATCAGACCAATTTTGCAAATGACGAGATATTTCGTCATCAAGATTTTCAAATTGGCGTGGTGTGGAAGTTTGAAGAGTGGGGTGCCAACTCAGGTGTTGATCTCGTCATCTGACAGTGGCTCAAAATTACGAGGTGCTGTCCTCGATCTTTCCCTTTGGGACTGATCCCGGACCGGCGTCAATAGCCCGTTGTGTTGCTCCAGTGCGACGTTAATTCCACTACCCACCTACCTCGTCATCAAGACATTGTCAATCTTTTGGTGATGATGAGATCGAGATCTGGTCAGCTTTCTATTGATGATCGTGTTTTCTTCTAATGACGAGATAACTCGTCGAGACAACCACCAGGAGAGTTAATACTCTTCATTCGATCGTCTGATTGGATATCCTACGGCCTATGTTTATCGGCTCTTTATATGGTCTGTCTCTTTCGAGTTGACATTCGAGTCATGTGATTTGGAGCGAGTCTATTTGTTTAGTTAGGGGGATTATGAAATGTAAACAACATGTGTTCCCACAATTGACGTTTCTGGTGCGAGTTTAGCCGGCAACACATTATGAATGGCCACTTAGGTTCGGCTTGGCTCAACACGAGTCGGCCAATTTGCTTGCAATTGTTTTCTATAAAAGGCAACCCAGTATGAACGGCCGGCTCGGCTCAGTTCCGCTCAGATTTCGGCCGGAATCCCTCCATTAGGTGTTGACTGCTCAACTGCAATAAATTATTCATGATCTTTTTAATGAAACCGATATGTCTAGTATAAAAATCTATTTGATCAATTTATCTAAATATTAAACACTGCATTTTGCCACTTCTCTTTACCTTATTCGCTTATACAGTCAAGTATGTAAGCTATTTTTCTTTTCAGAATTTTAATTTCCCGTTTACTTATTTACAAATGTATACACTTCTTGATTCTTAAGCTGCCTTTATATTTTAACATGCGCATAATAGAAAATTTAAAACCTCCAACGTTCAAGTCTCCGTCACCTATCCCGTACCGTATTTCCAAAATTGGAAAAACAGCACTTTACATAAATCGGTAGGTTAAAACTATTCAATTTTCTTGTTTCCCTTTTAAAATGTTTTAACATTATAAAAAACACATAAAACATTGATAAACTTTTAGAAAACTACACTGCTGGCCACCCAAATTGCAACACCAAGAAAGACAAGAGATATCACAACAAAATTTATTTTGTAGATAACATGTTGACCAAGTATCAAATGATTAAATTTATAGACTTCTGTGAAGTGTGGTTCCTGCCAAAATCAGTAGCCAGAGTAGCCGCCATTGTTGGAGATCACCGCTGCCACACGCCACGGCATTGATTCAAAGAGACTTTGGATGTGCTCTTGGGGTACAGCAGACCAAGCAGCTTCCACACGTTGCCAAAGTTGATCTGGTGTGGCAGCTGGGGATGTATTCTGGGTCAATCGTTGAGCAACCATGGACCACATGTTTTCTATCGGCGAAAGATCCGGAGAGCGAGCTGGCCAGGGAAGCAATTCAATCTGGCGATTGACGAAGAACCCTTGGACAATGCGTGCCACGTGTGGTCGCGCATTATCCTGTTGAAATATGGCTGTGGGCAAGCCCTGAAGGTAAGAAAGGACAACTGGCTCCAACACCTCGGAGATGTAGCGCTGGCTGTTTAAAGTACCGGCAATGCGTACTAGAGGAGTGCGAGAGTGATATCCAATACCGCCCCATACCATAATACCCGGTGCAGGACCAGTGTGGCGGTGCATAACGCAGCTGTTCAGCATCCTCTCTCCACTGTGTCTCCAGACTCGAATCCGACCATCGTGGTGTTGCAGACAGAAGCGTGACTCGTCAGTAAAGACAATTTCATTCCATTCTGCCGTCCAAATCCTTCTTTCATCGCACCATTGGCGGCGGAAACGTCTGTGGTTCTGCGTCAAGGGTAGACGAAGCAATGGACGTCTTGCGGACAGACCACTCTGCTGTAAACGGCGTCGAATGGTACGCGCAGACACTGGATGATGCGGTACAGACTGAATGTGCTGTGCTATGGTTCGTGATGTGGCTGAGCGATTCGTCACTGCCATACGCACAATATGCCTGTCATCACGTGAAGTGGTGCACTGAGGTGGATGCGATCGAACACGTCGGTCCGTCGTACCCTCCTGCATCCAACGATCACATATCCGCATTACAGTTGTTTGGTTTCGTCCAACACGACTACCGATTTCCCTGAAAGATAATCCACAATCTCGGTAGGCCACTATCCTTCCTCTGCCGAACTCGGATACTTGATCAAAAGATGATCGCTGTCTTCTACGAGGCATAATTGATCGTTTTTTTGAAAAAACCACAAGAAAAACACAATTGCCGTACTTGAAATCGTCGAAATCTCCAAGCCTTAAATAGCGCTTTGAAGTGGCGCCACAGGCGCGCGTGATGTGCGTCTGCGCTGAAATTCTAATCATTTGCATATCTCACCTCCGCTAATGCATGTTGTAAATTTCATATTATTTGCATGCTTCCTTCAGGGTGTTGCATTTACGGTGGCCAGCAGTGTATTTTAAGTTTCAGAAAATATATATTTGACCTCACCAGAAATTTACAGATTGTTAGTGAAATATTCGCCAACTGCATTCATTTTTCACTATTTTCAGTATAAAACTCTATGTGAAATAAATTTTGACATAAAATATATACTATTATTCCTTTTCCTGGGGATATTTAGATCAGAACTTGAATTAATATCCTTGTAGAAAGTGTGCCGAAGTGTGCTGACCGAACCGTATTCTATAAACCTTGAAGCGTACCGATGGTGATCTGCCTAGCCGAACCGGCCGTTCGTGACATGTTAGCCGAGCTGCAGTGTGCCGAAGTGTTCTCAGTCGAGCCAAACCGGCAGTTCGTAATGGATTAAGCCCGTACCGAAATGGGCTAGCAGAGTCGAACCGGCCGTTTGTAATTTGTCGATCTGAGCCAGGAGCGACAACAGAGATTACAAATGGGGTGAAACATTTAATCAACTATGGCGGACGTTACACATGATTTGCGTATGGTAGCAATTTCCTTTAAAATGCTTATCACCTTTTTATACATGGACCAATCCAATTTCATCTGCTTTTTCATCAAAGTCCACAAACGTTTTCGTAAACTGTGTCGCACTTTTATAACGGCAAACATCAGCGATCCACAGTGGCCTATGATGGCTTAAGTCTCTCCCAGACATTAAAGAAGCAAAAATTTCCTTATTTCACCCATGATCTCTTCAAAAATCGTGTATGAAGATACCCTATTATATTTACCCATTATTTTATATCCCGTTTACAAAAGTGGCCCATCTCCACTTTGGGTTGAACAAAGTAATACAAACATTAAAAAATTTATATTCTTAATAAATAAAGTGCTTAGCCCCATTATTAACGCTCCTGGTAGTTGTCTCGACGGGGTATTTCGTCTTTATCAAAACTAACCAGATCTTGATGGAACGAGACATCTTCAAAACCACTTGGAGGTTAATAAATAACACAAAATATCTAGTTATTTTACTTATTTATATATATATATATATATATATATATATATATATATATATATATATATATATACATAACATAAAATAACTATTATTTATTTGAACGATATAAAAAGTACTTCTTGCGTCGTAGTATTTTATGTGCAGAGGTAGATATATTTTAAAAATCAGAAACCAACACTTTAGGGAGGCAGAGGCCCCCTCAGACAACACTATTGGGCCCCGGTATCATGGTACCGGCGGTAGCATATGTGGGGGCCTGATGAGATAGATTAATTATCATAGATTAGTGATTTACAAATTCAACTACGTTAATTATAATATGATTTATAGAAACGACGAGAGGTTGCAAATCATTCCGCAAACATCCTGCACCTAAATATGTCATTTCCCGGACATCGCTCTTTCTCCCGAGGCCCCAAGTTTGGATTTTCTTTTTCTCCCCCCTTCCAACTCCTTTTTGGAGTGTAAGCTCATGAAAATTCAGATCGCGATTTCCCCCAAAATCGTGAGAAAATCGAAGTGGCAAAGTAAGAGGAATGCCAACGTCCCGATGCAAATCGACCTGATGGTTTTATTCTTCATACTTCTCTCCTTTTATTTCCCCATCATTCTTTGCTCTCGTTCCTCATCGGAGTTGGGGAGAGGAGCGTTTGAAAACCATTAGGAAGACACGATTGCGGTGTCTGTGTGAGGGCAACCTTGAGATACTTCTCTGCTCGTCGTCTACAGCTCCCATATTCCTTTTAAGTACCTGAGTGATGTATTTATTAACTTTTTCTGATCTCCCCTCCCTGGCGTATCGTTGACCACCCCTTTCGACGCCATTCGGTGCTAGGTACAGGGCATGTCCTGGTGTTAGCTCAACAGTTCCAGATACTTTTGTTTCGGGGGAACCTGGCCCTTGCTGAATTAAAATCCATAAGATGCAATTTTTTTAAATATTTAATACGTTTAACACACACATTTCAATTGAGAAAATAGAAGTGGAGCTGAGACAGACTACCAGATGATAATGAGTCAACTCATTCCTTGTGTCTGTAAAGCTTTCCGCTTGTGTTTATGTTCATTTACTTGACAGGTAAAATATTGCTTGTCGCATTTTGTCCAGATCTGATCCCCTTGCACCATAAAACCTACCAACCAATATAACACAAAAAAATTTAGTATTTAACGCTTCTCAATTGAGATAAGATTATAGAATTGGAGGCAAACTGGACAAGTCTGGACTTTGCGCCATAAAAACCAATCAACCATGTGTAACACAAAAAACGTTTTAGTACTACGTTTACGTTTAAACGCATTAAAACTATTATACGCTTAAACACATTTCAATTGAGATAAGAAAATAGAATTTTAGTGGAAACAAACTACCAGACGAAAAGGGGTCAGCTGACCTCCTGTGTCAGTAAATCTTTCCTTGTTTGTGTATGTCCATTTTTTGACCGAAAAGACATTGCTTAACCAGATCTGGCCCTTGCGACTAAAACAACAACCAACCATATGCAACACAAAAAACATTTTAATATTTAATCCGTTTAAATACATTTCAATTGCGATGTGAAGAGAATAGAATTTGAAAAGGAGATAGACTACCATGTAATAAAACTTTCCTTGCTTGTGTATATCCATTTCCTTGACGGAGAAAACATTGTTTGGCCAGATCTGTCCATTGAGCCATAAAACACCAACCACACATACGTTCCAGAAAAATATTCCAATATTTAATAAATTTAATTTCAATTGCTATATGAAGAAAATATAATTCGAGCAGAGATAAACTACCAGACGACAGGGGATCAGCTAACCTCCTGTGTCAGTAAAAGCTTCCTTGTGTGTGTTTATGTCCGTTTCCTTGACGGATAAAACATTGTTTGGCCAGATCGGCCATTACGCCATATAAAACATCTACCAACCATATGCAACACAAAAATAATTCAATATTTAATACGTTTTAAACACATTTCAATGTGAAGGGAATAGAATTTGAACGGAGGTAGACTACCAGACGACAGGGGGTCAACAGACCTGTGTCAATAAAACTTTCTTTGCGTGAGTATGTCCTTTTTCTTGACGGAGAAGACATTGCTTGGCCAGATCTGTTCATTACGCCATAAAACACCAACCAAACACACATATGCGTTCCAGAAAAATATTCCAATATTTAATAAGTTTAATTTGAATTGTTATATGAAGAAAATAAAACTCGAGCTGAGATAGACTACCAGACGACCCAAGGGTCAACTAACCTCCCATTGCGGCATGAAACGCCAACGAACCATATGCAACACAAAAACATTTCAGTATTTAATACATTTTAAACACATTTCAATTCCGATACGAAGATAATAGAATTTGAGCGGAGACAGACTACCAGACGACAGGGGGTCAGCTGACCCTTCGAACCTCTTGAATCCGCCTCTGGTTATAACCCAGCTCTGTCAAAACAAAATGCCTCTCAATAGCATACGCTTCCTCGCAGCGCCAAAACAAGTAAATTCCCGAAAGAACAAAAAACAAGCAACTCATTCAACATCGATCACTTGTTACAATCTGTCGTTCTACAATATGATAATTCCGGCCGAGTTCCTTGACTCCTCCGGTTTTAATAATCAGTCGTCAAGGAATAATCGCCCGAATTTATCACCGGACTTGTATAACTATCGAATCCTGATATTTTATTCACCGTTTGTCATGTATTCTTCCAGCAAAACAAAGGGCCGCTTCGGCGAGGGAAACCCGAGAAAAGGCCTTTCTCGGACGAACAAAACGCCTTGCCTAAATTGCTTTCTTCTTTTTTATCTCATTCTGAACAAGGTTTACCACAAAGGGATGAAACAATGGGCTTCGTGACCCCCAGCTATTTGGGAAAATAATCAGCGCATCTTGGAGAATTTTTCTGAGGGACAATATTTCACAGCTCCACCTCCGGTAGCCTCCTCCTTTTTGCTTAATGCACACCGGTTGCGCTTTATCAGAATTGCATTGTTTGTCTCTACCTCGGATGTCTGGGACGGCCGACCAACCAAATCTTTGAGAAACTTTGACAGACGGCTTTAACGACTGGCTGTTTCTACGCATGCTCCTCCCTCTTGTTTATTTCTGCTTGTTTGCCGGGACGGCAATATTTAAAAGACATGCAAATAAGGGATTGTCCAGTGGTGGACTGACTCGAATGGTCGCTCCGGGAAATATAACTATCTGTCGTGCGGGAGATATTTTTTAAAACTTCTGCATAGCTGAGAATAAACTTCAGAGCCGTTATAAAAATATATATTTATTCAAGAGCAGCTCGCTTTAACTCTCCTGGTGGTTGTCTCGACGAGGTATCTCGTCGTTAGCAAAACAGACTTGATGGACGAGATATCTCGTCATCAAAATTTCGTCGCCTCTCGTCACCTCTCGTCCCGCCTCAGAAAAAACTGACCAGATCTTGATCTCGTCATCATAAAAAAATCTCAATATCGTGATGATGAGATATCTCGTCGAAACTTAAAGGGTTAAAACAGCAACCAACTCGTAAGCTTTTAACCAACATACAGCATATCAAGTGAGAGCAAATTAGGTGAGTTTAGTAAGCATTAAATATCATTTCAAATCAGCCTAATTAATACCACGCCATGGTGTTGCGTCAGTGGCTAAAAGTGGGAAAGCGGTAACTCAGAGTTTGACTCCAACGTACTGGCCGCATGGGTTAAGAGCCTGGAATTGTTAAAATGCATGTATTTTAATTGAGTCGGCACTGGAGCAACACAATGGGCTATTGACGACTGTCCGGGATCAAACCCGAAGGGAAAGATCGAGGACAACACCTCGTAATTTAGAATTGTTAAAAATAAAATATGTAATTTTAACCCAAGTGGTTTCGATGAGATATCTCATCCATCGAGATTTGACCAATTTTGCTAGTGACGAGATATTGCCGATTTTTTTATGATGACTAGATCAAGATCTGGTCAGTTTTCTTCTAATGACGAGATATCTCGTCCATCAAGATCTGGTCAGTTTTGCTAATTACGAGACCCCTCTTCGAGACAACCACCAGGAGGGTTAAAGAGTTTGGCGCGCCGAACAATCGGTCTAGTGGTCAGGGTGTTGACTTCTGGATATAAAGGTTCCTGGTTCGAATGCCCGATAAAACTCTAGCATGGATGTTTGTCCGTCTACAACGAATATGTGTCCTCTCGTAGTTAGAATGTGTAGATGCATGTGAGATATATCGTGAAACCACCCCTCGTGGTACACCAGGGTACGCTAAGTGGTTCATAAATCCACCCTTGTAGTGACATAATGATTAAGTTCAATTGGCCGGGCATAAGTTAGAAGTAGTTTTCATTTTGAGCATTAGATTTCACCAAAAAGAGACACTTGTTCACAAGACTCTAAAATTTCAGTAGTCTGTTAAATGATTCTAGTCTACAACAATTATTGTAGTCATTCCTTATGAGACCCAAGATTAAGAGACAAATCCTAGTGTTACGTAAAATGCTTTTATTTTCCTGAGGAATTATGGATTGGGACAATAATAATCCTGTATTATTTGCAAACCCCTAAGCAACACATTTCGATTGACTTCAAGTGAACCTGTTCGTAGACATTTCTTTCAACATTCCAATAACATTTTTTCTCCAGAAAACAATGAATCTTACTGTCATTATTTCGATGATTACAATACATTTTGAACAATGAATTTACTCATAAAAGGAGAAACTTGTATGAATAAAATTTCAGTAGTCTGTTTCATGATTTTAGTTTACAAAAAGCCCGCTTGTATTCCTTTCTTATATGGGACTTCAAGATCAAGACAGCATCTAATGTCGCTTAAAATTATTTGTTTTCCCGTACTCAGTAATTATGGACACAGACGTCTTAAAAATTCTGTGCTATTTCCAAAAACGCCAAGTAGTGCATTTAGGTTGCCTTCAAATGAACCTGTTTGTAGACATTTCATTCGATATTCCCTTTGGCACGGTGTGGAAGTTTGGAGAATGGGGTGCTTGCTCTGGTGTTGACCTCGTCATCTGACCGTGGCTCAAAATGACGAGGTCTGGGATCTTTCCTTTCGGGATTGATCCCAGATCGTCGTCAATAGCCCGTTGTGTTGCTCCAGCGCGACGCAAATTAAACTACAAACAAACCTTTCGATTTTCCAGTGACAATTTTTTCTCCAGAAAGCGATGGATTTTATTGTCATTATTCTGATGACATTAGATTTTGGACAAAGGATTTACTCCTCATGAAAGAAAACACTTTTGTTAATGAATAAAAGCATGTGTGTTAAGTGATTCTAAACTACAAAAATCCAGTCTGTATTGTCCAGTCCAGATTTCCTTGAATGGGTCTCCAAGATAAAACGACAATTTTTAGTGTCACGTAAAAGCCTTTTGTTTTCCAGTAATTACGGTCGCGGACGTCTTAATAATCCTGTACTATTTCCGAAACCCTAAGCAGTGCATTTCGATCGCCTTCAAATGAACCCGTTTGTAGACATTTCTTTCGACATTCCAGTGACAATTTTTTCTCCAGAAAGAGATGGATCTCGCCATCATTATTACAGATAACACGTATTTTCAACTTTTTTTCACTCATTTCACCGTGTTATTAACTGCCCAGTTACGCCGCAGTTTGGGCCTTTCTCCCTGCTTCCCCTTTCGATGTAATATCCCCCGACTTCCCCTTTAACCGCTGTCAATAATAATAAATAAATTGACTGTGGCGGTGAGTCAGAGTGATTAGGCCGCCAGAAGCAATAATCATCAAACAGACAAGAGCCTAAGAACTATTGATTCGGATAAAGCCCGTAATTATGTATTATACGCAACAAAAAGAAGGTTTAGTAAGGAAAAAATAAGCAGCAAATTATTGAAGCTGTAGGTCAAATCGCACAACGACACTTGCCCGAGGGGTCTTGAACAAGTGCGTGCGAAAGATATAACACTGCTGACGTGATGGCATAGGTAGGATTAGAGAAACGCACCATAATTGGCAGATGTGCCACGGCGGTTAGTTGGAGAGGCTATTGTCTTGTCCCCTTGTTGGGTTCCTATTCTGATCACATAAACGAATAAAATCGACACTCTCCCATTGACTTCTGTGACTTCACTTGCAGTAGACAAACAGGGCCATGTGAAGGACTTCGGGAGCCCAAGCTCCTGTCCCATTTTTTTGTCCAAAGGGCAATTTTGTAAGAATGTCTTGGTCTGGAAGTTTGACGAAAATGTACTTCATTTGCAAAATATCTAGTCATATTTGTGTGTAAAAGTTGAACTTATGCCCTAGAATTTCTTTGTTCATACTCTTGTTGAAGAACAATTACTTGATGTTGTCTTGTGTTTGGCGCAGCTTGGTTAAATATGACCTTCGTGCCGTAAAGCCCAACCAACCAAACTTGTTGAAATAGACTGAGCGAAACTCGACACTTTTTCTTTGATTTCACTTCCACTAGACAAACGGACTCGGGGCCCAAGCTCCTGTCCCATTTTTTTTGTCCAAAGAGCAATTTTGTAAGAATGTCTTGATCAAGGAGTTTGATGAAAATGTACTTCATTTACAAAAAATCTAGTCATATTGGTGTGTTAAAAAGTCGGACGTATATCCTAGAATTTCTTTGTACATAGTCTTGTTGAAATATAATTATTTGACGTCTTGCGTTTGGCACAGCTTGATCAAATAAGCGCATAAGCAATCTCGCGTCATAAGACCCAACCAACCAAACTTGTTGAAACATGCTAAACACTTTTTGAGATCTGGGGCACATGAAGCTGATTTCGCAGTCCAAAACAAAATTATCTATTTAAATTAAAGTATCAAAAATAAGGACAAAGCATACTTATTTAAATAATTAGGATAAAGATACTAATTAGTACCGTATTAGTTTTGCTAATGAATTAATGGTCACTATATTACTTTCTGATTGTATTTAAGTATTGACTATGCATAAAAAAACTAGCAAAATCCGGCTTTGTTAATGGCTCCTGTTAATGGGCCTACAGAACGAAGTAAGAAAAGGCGCACCTCTTGTTTTATGCCAGATGTTCGCCCGAGAAGATGATTTAATCCTTTCTCTCTTCTCTACGATTGTAGGGGAATAAGTTTGCAAGGGAAATTGACTCTTCAGCGTGTTATTCCAAAAATAAGGTGTCGGGATTGATCTCCGACCGTCGCCAATTGTGTTGCTCCAGTGCGGGGTTAATTAACTACCTACCTACTAAAGATAAAGTGCAAAAAGAATTGATTTTCCCCACGCATAACACTAGAAAGTACTTCTGACAAGGATAAAATTGTATTTAAAATTAAAAAAAGTGTTGTAATAATAATACATAAAACTATAATTGTATTTAAAATTTTAAAACAAACAAGTATTTTTTCCTAAAAACACAGGGGCCGTCGTGGCTCTGGGTATGCCCACTGCGCTAGAAACCTTCGAGTTGTAGGCGGCGGAGGTTCGATTCCTGTCAGGTGCATTCCTCACTGGGTGTGTTTCTCTCTTTTGTGTCAGTAAAACTTTCTTTGTGTGTATGTCAATTACTTGGCGTTGTCTATCTTGCGTTTGGCGCAGCATGACCAAAATAGAGCTTTGTGCCATAAAACCCAATAAATTAACCAACCTTGTCCAAATTCTGTGCACGGTACTGGAAAATAGAATTCCAAAAATATGCACCAGTGTTCCCGTAAATGGTCACGAACTAAAGCGTCAAACGAAAAAAAAACGTTTCCTTTTCTACATTCATCTTTTGCTTCAGCTCTATGGCTGAGATAACCTCCAATCGCCTTATCGAGGAGATCTCTGGTGCATGTGAATAATGTTTCACTTCGTGTGACGGAAACCCACGAACACACAAAGAGCAACGTTCAGCTATTGTTGGACGAGCTCCAGGCGTCTTTGAGCAACAAATTTAATTTTGACTTTCGTCTTAATTGTTACGAGTGGAAGAGGATCCTCATATTAGGTTGCGAAAACATGCCTTTTTCGAAAGTAGACATGTATGGAAAGCACAAGCACCACGAAGATATATAGGTTCAACCTACATCTCAGCGCACTTATGGTGCTGGTACTACATATGGACAACATTTACTAGAACAGGGCTTCCCAAACTTGAGGACAGCTATTCGTTTTATAAAAAGACAAATATCAGGTACTTATCTAGATTTGTAGATATGTTGTGAAGGGATAGAGGCAAATTACTAACTTATAATTCGAAGCAATTTTACTATTTTTTAATATCATTTTAGCATAATTTTACAAATTTTTCCCAGATACATAAGAGGTGGGTGTAAATATCAGTTGTTTTTATACTTTCAGGAACAGAAGTTTGACAATTTTAATATATTTCGAAATTGAGTTTTGATTTTTCCTGCGAGATCACCCTTAATTGTAACCGAAAATGTTGAAGTAGTGTGTGAAAAGAAGACATTTCCAACTAACCATTTTTAATTCAACACTTACCATCGCTAACTCGTGTTGCAAAAAATGACTGTAAGGCGACAAAACAAACCTTACTATAGCTGTCTCGTGTTGCAAAAAATGACCGTAAGGTGACAAAACAAACCATACTATAGCTGTCTCATGTTGCAAAAAATGACAGTAATGTGACGAAACAAATCTTGCCATTACCGACTCGTGGAGCAAAAAATGACCTGTAAGGCGACAAAACAAACCTTTCCTTGGCTGACTTTTAAAAAATTATCCTAAGGCGACAAAACAAATCTTGCCATGCTGATTCGTATAGCAAAAAATGTCCATATGGCGACAAAACAAACCTTTCCATCGCTGACTTATGTTGCAAAAATTAGCTGTATTTTAAAATCGAATATTTATCCAGATGGGAACCAAATCCAATCATTAATTTTATCTCTTCTAAGAACCTTGAAAAAGTGTACAATGGCAATTTTTACTTGTCAATAGCTGTCTTTTATGCTGCAAATTTGAAAGAAATTGTAGTTTTTATTTTACATAATTTATTTTGGGTTAGGACTTTTACTGATTGTTTTATTAAAATGACTCACGTGTTTTTCCTCGGATACGAGAACAAACGGTTTTTGCACAATGCAAAAATATCTTGTGCAGTATCCCATTTAAGAAGTTTTGAAGCAAGGACCATTGTGTCTCCGCGGCGCGGCGTATAATTTCAAGATTTATTAGTGCCCCTCGCTTAAGCGGTCCAAACGACGTTGTCGCCAAACATCCATCTAAATTTTGCGTGTCGTTGTTTTCCTAAAAGTCAATTAGGGAGCATGAGAATGTTCACACCGAAGTGTCCCGTCGCGTACAATTAAATGAAACCATTTCCTCCTGGACGCTAGACTCCCAGAACTGCGAAACAACGTCATGTCTCAAATATCCTCCCGAACTGCTGACTAGTCTTAATTGGTTATCGCGAACTTCCGGCACCCTCTAACATAATGGAGTAATAAAAAACACAATAATTAAATCTAGAAACCGAAAAAACAACAAAGGACGCAGCAATTTGCTTCTTCAATAGGCGTTACCCTTTCGTATTAACTTTAGCAACATAATTATGTTTTATTTTGCGTCTCCTTTGCATGTCACAGCATCGGGTCAAGCAGTTGGAGTGGATATTAACGATAAGCGAATTGCCATTCTGCAAAGGAAACGGAACCAATAAGAATTGAGCAGTGGTATATTTGTGTAGGAGGACGTTCCCGGTATTATCTTCCAACACTTACACAGCTCCAGATTATGGGCTAATTAGTCTGCTGTAAATTTTTCGTTTTCTTACTCATAGCTTAATTTTTGCAGCCATTCTCTTTTAAGTGTATCGGCTGTTGGAATGGGTTCTACATCCGCTGATTGTTAAAATATGACTTCTATTCGACTTTCCAGCTTCTCTGCTCGTAAATTTCGCGCACTTCCAGATTGACTCTGGTCTGTTTCTTTTCTTGTCTTTGCCGCGGGCTTCATGAAGGTATTGGCACGTTTTTATCTGAATCCATAAATCCATAGCTGTGTGACTTCCGTGCTTGATTTACAGCGATGCAACACAAAAGGCCAGTCGATCACGTCTGACGAAATGTTTGGCAAGAAGCCTATGATGGCGACAATAATTTTTTAACCACGATTCAAATTTTCTGAAGATTGACCCGAGATTTTTATATATACGATTTTACATTCTTATGGTTGGTATTCTAAATAACGTCGCACTGGAGCAACTATTGGTGACGGTCCGGGGTCAATCGCGAAGGGAAGATCCAAGGACAGCACCACGTAATTGCGAACCACGGTCAGATGACGAGGTCACACCTGAGCTGACACTCCATTCTCCAAACTTCCGCAAAACGCCAACGTGAGGACGTTTGAGATTTAACGTGCACCTTCCCCTTTGTACACGACGGTCTTTGGTTGGATTTGAACTTGCAACCCTCCGGTTGCTAGTCCACTACTATTCCAACCGGGCTACCGCGGAAGAGCAGTGGTTATTCTTATGGAAAATGGTTATTCTTATGGAATAACCATTTTCCAAATAGCAAAATGACGCGGTGGTCCAGTGGGAAGAGCAACGGATTAGCAACAGGAGGGTTGCGAGTTTGAAACTCGGTCCAGCCAAAGAACGTCGTGTACGCGGGAGCTGGTAAACGTTAAATCTGTCGTGGGCCTCAAATGTCCTCACGTTGGCGTGGTGTGGAAGTTTGGAGAGTGGGGTGGCATCTCAGGTGTTCTCGTCATCCGATCGTGGTTGAAAATTACGAGGCGTTCTTGAATCTTTCCTTTCGGGATTGATCCCGGACCGTCGCCAATAGCCCTTGTTACCGTTCCCATGGACGTTATTTAACTACTTCCTACTTTACTTATTTCTTATTTGCTTGAAGATGTATCGAGAGGAATAAGTCACATATTTCCATTGAGAGGTCAAGTTCAAGATACGTGTCTCACAAGAAAAATTGATAAAAAGTATTAATGTCCGAATATAACAAATGGGCTCCAAAAAGAAAGGGAAAAAACTCGTCTTGTGATTGCCTCAAAAAAGTTCTTTCAAAATGTAGTTAATTCGAATTTTGACCTCGTTATTAATGATTTGATACTAGGGTCGCGTTATCTTCTACTTATCTCAATTCATGCTGTGTCCCGTTAATAGCTTCTGTTGAGAAAATGCGGTTCAGCGGAATCAATCAAAAATGGCCGAAAGGGCGGCCTCCTCATGAGCCTGCCTTGCGTCTTCATCCTGGCAATCGTAGGAAATCTTCCCCGTAGTTAAAAAACAGAAAAGAAAAACAATGAAGACAAAAAACCAGCGAAATGAATCTTGTGAAATAGCATTATGTCATTTCCTCGTACTGATGTAATCAGATTTTGAAGAAAAAACTCGAAAAAGCTACCTGTATTCCATCCATCGCCAGATGTTAATGGAGGTTTTCTGATTGCTGTCGAAATCCGTGATTTCTTGTTTCTAATTTAGCCCCCCACCACCACTGGAAGTCTCCATCAATATTAAATTCACCACTCGTACGGGAAAGAAAATTAAAGTGTAAATACATGATGTATTATAAACAGGAAAATAATAGCGTGGGAAAGCTTCCCTTGTAGCAATAGAGGCCTGCGTTGGTTTCTAGATGCCACTCGGCTTGAGGAGATATAAAAAAGACTTTGTGAGGTTTCCGTTCTAGATTTAGTCACTATTTAACCTTCCTGGTGGTTGTCTCAACGAGGTATCTCGTCATTGGCAAAACGGACCAAATCTTGGACTTACAAATAAATACTGTAAACGGAGGAAATGCTTTTTATTATGTCCTTCAAGTAAAATGTCATTCTATATCAGCAAGGCTTTCTTTGTGTGTATGTCCATTTATTTAATGTTCTTTAGTCCAGCTAGGCCAAATATAGCCTTTGCGTCATAAAACCCAGCCAATCAGTTTATTGAAAAAGAAAAAGAATCCGATGTGCACCAGAGTAATTGCAGGATTCACGCCATTTGGCTTAAGCTCTCATGTCAAAACATAAAATAAACAATCTTTAGTACTTAAAATTTTATATAAGGCTTAAAACTTTTTGGAAGTCAGTCCGTGCCTCATTTTCTACTCATTGTCAATTAAGATCTGGAGCATAAAGTTTACGTATGATTAACAACTAACGCCATCATATCCTTCTGTACCTACAGCCAATTTTGTGTGTCTATTGTGTTTTGATAGTCAAATGTAGTCTTGTAGTATATATAGCTTTCATGTCAAAACATAAAGTAAACAATCTTTAGTACTTAAAATTTTATATAAGGCTCAACACTCTTTGGAAGTCAGTCCATGCCCATTTTCTACTTATTGTCAATTAAGATCTGGAGCATAAAGTTTACGTGTATGATTAACAACTAACACCATCACATGCTTCTGTACCTAACGCCAATTTTGTGTATTTATTGTGTTTTGAGAGTGTCAAAATATTTCATTCTTTTAACTCAAAATTGCTGAAATCACTTTTTTAGGAACGAGCGCTTGAAGTTTTGTGTAAGAAAACACTATCTTTCAAGAAATCCATTCTTGTTTACTGTTTATGGTACAAACAATCCTCTGCTGTTAAAGGGGCCATGACCCATTTGATTTGATAGAGTTAGATACCTTCAGATTTGATGAAGACTTATCTCCAGTATCCATACCAACATCTCGAACACCAACAATCTCAGTTTACCTATTAAAAAATAAACATTTTTGTAGCGATAATATTTGAGTTTTTCCCCTCTTTTATGGAATATCCTTGGTCGAGTTATCGAAGATGATATCTGAGGGGAAATCAAAATGCTTTTTTGACGCTTCAGAATAAACAGTCTAATGATTGATAGGTCAACAAAAATGTTCAAGAAAAAATAATTGGTCTATTCATTTTTCTATACGTTAGCTTCTGAGAACCAAGTATTATTCCTATTCAATCTCTAGAAATATAAGTTTCACCTAGTATTTGTGTTAATAGTTGGTATAAATTACTTTTTTATCTACTTTTTATTTATGCATCAAAATAATAAATACTTTATACTGCATTTCGCTATGTAAATTTATATTTTCGCATTATTTTAAATATATAAAGTATAAATAACTACGTCCTTCAAATATGATAAATTTTTTTTGACGCATTTTATATATTTATTTTCCCTTCTAAGTTCCGTTAACTGTTCAGTGTTTTCTCGTTTTGCGACGAGGCTGTTTACGTACTATCAAAGTAATACCAATCAAATTCACCGCCACAATGTTTGGGATTTGCTTATTGAGGTTTTTTTTATACCTTCCGAGATTTCAAATTTCAAATTGTATTTCGCGCGCGTCCTATTTGCATATCAACTCAGATTTTATTTATTTGTATTTGCCATGATAAAATTCTCGTCTGTATTCCGCGCACATCCTATTTGCCTACTCAACTAAGATTTTAATCATTTACATTTGCCAAGATAAATACTTGTCTGTATTGCGCGAGAATCCTATTTACATACTCAATTGAGATTTCAGTAATTTGCATTTGCTATAATAAAATTCTCCTCTGTATTGCGCGCGCATCCTGCTTGCATACTCAATTGAGATTTTAATGATTTGCATTTGCATTATAAAATACTCGTCTGCCAATTTCTGATCAATCCAATACCTTTTATTGGTGTTGCATTTTCAATGAACAGCAGTATATTTATAGGAGGGATTTTCAGTATAAACAAACAAAACAAACGGTCTGTAAAGATTTTATTTCTGCTGTCTAAATACTCTCTCATGATACACATCGGGGTTACCTTAAAATGTAGTTTATCACCATTTTGGAAACATTTGGTATTTAATCTAATTGGACCAATCAACAATTGACCAATCAACAATCATCATCAATTCTGAGTTTATTCTTTGGAATATTTATTGGCGAAGTTCTGAAATCGTATTTGAAAAACATGCCAACTGACGTCACGTTCAGAATTCGTACAGGAACACGTATCAACGCAGATAAACTAAAGCCACATATTTAGCTTGACAGAAAATGCCTCTCATGTAAAGTGAATTTTTTCTGAAGTACACCTAAAATATAAAGCACCCAAATACAACAAAACCAGAAAAAGATCGTAGTTTTGTGTAAATGCTTTTAATCTACGGTGTGAAATTCACGTTGCCGAATATTAGCGAGAAGACGTCTTATAGCCTTATAAAGCTTTAACACTTATGATTTTCGTTAGACTTGTATTTATTTTAATTATAATCAAACTAATTAGAATGAATTTGTCCTTTTGATTATTTAATGTTTGATTTAACTTGTATTAAACATAATATATTCTTGGATGCAGTGTAAGAAAACACGCGAACCAAGCGAATGTTAATTACAAAATAGTTTCTACTTTTCCTTGAGAATGTTATGAGAGGGTTTTTCTGTATAAAGATAAATAGAGGGATCTAGTGTTGGTAACCTCTTTTATAATTTGTGGAGTAATTTGGCATGTTACTCGAATGCAGTTTCAGTATGTTGCTTACATTAAGAATTAAAACCAACCATCGTCAAAACGTTCGTAAGTAAAATTAATTCTTAAGAAGTGGAAAGTAGGTAGGTAGGTATTTTAATGAACGTCGCACCGGGGCAACTCAACGGGCTATTGGCGATGGTTCGGGATCAAACCCGAATCTTAAGTGGAAGAATATTTCTTCTTCGGGGTTCTTTTTTTAAGTATACAGAAAAAACCTCTTATAAAAAATAATTTATGTACCCCGAGTGGAATGCCAGCTCAGGCATCATCTGACCATGATTCAAAATTACGAGGTGTTGGCCTCGATCCCGGACCATCGCCAATAGCCCGTTGTGTTGCTCCAGTGTGGCGTTAATTCAACTACCTACATACCGTTTATATACCCAAAATATCGTTTCTTTCCAACAAGATTCAAATATAAAATAATAAATTGATTTCTGTTTACCTTATAAAATTTTATATATTTAATAAATATAATTGAAGAGATTTATATATTTAATAAATAACTGAACTGATAAAGGTTATATCGAAAAAAATTTCTCCTTTAAGATGTTTTATGAAAAAAGGAATTTTCCTTTAAATGTTTTATCGAAAAAAATTTCCCCTTTAATATATACCAAATAAGCATTTATACACATGAAATGCATTTTCTGGTCTACTAAATATGGATAGCGGTAGTGTTTCTGCGACGATACGTCTTTCCTGTACGTATTCCGAAAGTGACGTCATTTGACTTGGTTTTCGAATAC
Source organism: Meta bourneti (assembly GCA_933210815.1). Classification (NCBI taxonomy): domain Eukaryota; kingdom Metazoa; phylum Arthropoda; class Arachnida; order Araneae; family Tetragnathidae; genus Meta; species Meta bourneti. The sequence continues at coordinate 45,319,615 of OW119934.1, forward strand.
ACCCCCTTCGCCTGTTCGTCAGTTCGCTTGCTTTTTCCTCTTCAACAGTGAAATTCCAAAGAAAAAATTTCGAACTGATATGCGATAGTTGATTGGTCAACATCAATTAAATTAAACGCCAAAATGACGATAAACTGCCATTTTAGGTAGCCAACGAAATGTCAGTGACTCGTCCGGTTTGTTTGTGTTGACATTGGAAATCCCCCTCATTAAGTAAGTAAATAACTTCCGCCACCTAGGTTAAAAACGCTAAAAGAACTCATGTCTCGCTAAATTCGGCAATAACTATGCTGATTTTGCTATTAAATTTTATAATTTTGATTTATATTTAATTCCATGTTCTAATTTTTGAAGTTTGTTTAAAAAATTAAAAATGGCATCCCGAAAGCAACGAAAGGGTGGCGATTTTTTTTCCACCCAAATATCATAATTTTTATTTCATTGTTGGTCTACAGACAATTCACGATTGACAACCAGTTTTAAGAGCTAATTATACAGCCTATACCAATCACTTTTGGAAAGTCCTGGAATCCTCTTGTGTTTAATTCTCCTTCCAGAAAGTAGCTTAACGACCCAACGCAAGAACATCGTGCATAGAATCTTTAATAGAATGCTGTTTAACAGAAATGGGATGGGGTTAACGTAATAGATATTTTATTCACTTTTTCTTGTGCGATCATCATGTGTTTAGCAGATAGATCCTGCCTCCAGAAATCCATGAGAATTCAATGCAAATTCTCTTCTTCTTTTTACCATTCATTTCGAATACCAAGGGGATGTGAGAACAATTTCAGAAATATTTGATCCCTTCTTGCGAAACGTACACGTTCTACGCCATGCTTATTAAGCTTCATTATGTCGAATTACGCCGGCAATTAAACGCGCCGATAAGTAATTTACTGGCTGTCCTGTAACCATCTGAAGAGAAGTTCTCCGTAAAACTGTCTAATATCGGCGTTCTTTCTGTTTTCGTTGGTTTTTTATCGCGAAACCAGAGCATATTAAAAAGAAAAGAATGTTTTATCGGCAATTTAAAAGCAAGTCACCTCTCTAAAACGATTTGAAATCATTCTCATGCTAATCATAAATGTTTGTTTTTGCTTGTCTTGTTGGTTTCACGGTACCTGCGGAATCCTGCTGGTGTATTCAAGGTGGGTTGGGTTAAAAAACAAGTGATAAACACGAGTGAATGCAACGCATAACGTCACTTGTCAATTGTTTCGTTACAGAAAACTCATTACTGGGAAATGCAGAAACTATGTATTCCGGATGCGTTGTTTAAGAAATATTTTAAGTATTCCCGTCACACACACTTAAATGATGGCCGTTTTCGCTGATGGTAAGCAGTATTGTTTAAAAAATTTCTATATTGTCTTGGTACACATTTATTATAAACCATTTATTTTATGTTGACCTTGATGAGACGAAGCCGTAGATGTTTTACTCGAAAAATATCAAAGCAGATCGATTCTGCGATTATCGTCGGTTTGGTTTGTCACTACACCAGCGATTTTCAACCTGTGTGCCGTTGCACACTGGTGTGCATCAAGAATGGCATTGATGTGCTTTAAAGATGTTGAAAAGGTCCGAAACCCTTCCAACCGGGCCGCGGTAGCCCGGTTGGAAGAGTTACGGACTAGCAACCGGAGGGCTGCGAGTTCGAATCCAACCAAAGACCATCGTGTACAAAGGGGGCTGGTGCATATTAAATCTGTCGTGGCCTCAAATGTCTTCACGTTGGCGTGGTGTGAAAGTTTGGAGAGTGGGGTGCCAGCTGAGGTGTGACCTCGTCATCTCACCGTGGTTCAAAATTACGTGGTGGTGTTCTATGATCTTTCCCATCAGGGGTTGATCCCGGACCGTAGCCAATAGCCCGTTGTGTTGCTCCAGTGCAACGTTAATTAAAATACCTACATGCCTACCAAATAGTTTCAAGTAATGCTCGCCTTTTTAATACCTGTAGCTATACATAATTTTGAGAATAATTTTTTTTATTGCTAAGTATCACAAAGAAATTGCAGCAACTAAATTTTTTTTTAAAGCCACACTTTGAACGTAGCCTACCTTTTGGGAGCAAAGAGGGTTGGCAATTAAGAAACGTTTCGTAAATCCATCAAAATTATATCTATTTTTTTGTTGAATTTTAGTTTATGTGTACCATAAGATAAAAAAAATTTATTGAATGTCTCTGCTCAACACGAGCGCTAAACAGACCGGTGTTTACAGGGATACCGTCGGAGTTTACTAGTAGACGGCAATATTAGAATTTCTATTTCTTTTAGAAAGTATTAAATCATACGAAATAGCAAACCTTCGTTATATCGCGCCACGATATAATCGCTCGTTCGGTTACATCACTTTTTTGCACTGGTCGTCCGATGAATTTTAATAGCCCGTTGTGTTGCTCCAGTGTGAAGTTAATTAAAAATACCTGCATACCTACCGATGAATTTTAAGGTAGTTGAATTTACGTCGCACTGGAGCAACACAGCGGGTTATTGGTTACGGTCCGGGATCAATCCCGAAAGAAACGATCAGAGCACAGCACCTCGTAATTTTGAACCACAGTCAGATGACGAGGTCAACACCTGAGCTGGCACCCCACTTTCCAAACTTCCACACAGCAACATCGTCAGGCATTTGAGGCCACTACAGTTTTAACATGCACCAGCCCCCATGTACATGACGGTCTTTGATTGAATCGAGTTTCGAACTTGGAACCCTCCGGTTGCTAATCCGCGACTCTAGCAACCGGGCTACCGTAGGCCCCAGTATGCGCTTTGATGGAGTCTACAGAAAAGGCGTAATTCGCAATTACAAAGACTTCTCAATTTGAATTGTTCTTAAGGGGTCCGCCTACCTTAAAATAGCGAATTTCGACGAAAATTTTCAAAAATTTTTTATTGAATAATATTTTTGCCTGTATTTTAACGTTTCCAAAACTGTTATTTTTAATTCTACGACATTTAGAACCCAAGATATCGTTACTTTAATGCAAAGTGACAGCTGTCAAACAAAATCGGAAGTATCAATTCGAAACCGGAAGTTGAAGGAAAATTCGAGTTTTATACTTCTTTTTGAATTTTAGAATAATTTTTAAGTTAAAAAATAATTCTATAAAAGTTTTGATGAATTGGGAGAACATTTTTGACATTTTGAAAAAGACATTTTCTTTAGTAGTAAAAACTTTTAAATGCATTTTCCCGCAAATGATATTTTTACAAAATAGTTAACTACAGTTTTTTCAATAACTTCCACCATTTTTAATATTTTTACTTGAAACTTTGTACATGCATTTTAAATACTATTTACTATGAAATGAACTAAAAGCTTTCAACAATATGGTATATTCTTTGATTTATAGCTGTTTTTGTGAATAATTTGCTTCAATTTTTTAAAAATTTTCATGAATATGTGTATAACATAGCGTATCTTCTTTTATTTTCAAAATATTTCTTAGATTTTAGTTCATTTTGAAGATTATGGTTATATTTATATTGTATACAAAGGAAATTGATTTTAAGATATTAATTTTTTTTCTAGGGCATTAACCGTTTCCATAAAATTTTCATGAAATTTACCTTAAATAACCAATTTTTTCAAATGGCAACACAAAATAAATTAATTTTGGTACTATTTCTTGTTTCACATCTGTTAACTATATAAAAACATAAAAAGCAAAAAGCTATAACAATTTTTAAAAAAAGTTATCGAAGGTAGGTCAGCCTACATTCCTTTCGAGTTGTAGGCGGCGCAGATTCGATTCCTGTCAGGTGCATTCCTCTCTGGGTGTATTTCTCTCTTCTGTGTCAGTAAAGCTTTCATTGTTTGTCTGTCTATTACTTGATATTATATGTCGTATCTGGCGCAACATTGTGCCATAAAACCCCAAAACCAACCAACCATCAGTCTGTATTCAAGACAGCAAAACAATATTTTGATGCATATGCTAGCGAATAAAGTTGTTTTAAAAATAGTTTTTCTTCTAAGACATGATGTTAAAAAAACGAGTGGTGACGACGAAGGATATTGCACAAATTTAATAACTGTCCACAGAAAGGTAAAACAAATGGACCGGAGTTAAAAAAACAAGATTTTAGCATCTGTCTTTTCTTATCCTAGACGTCAGCTTGAAAGATACACTACTTCAAAGAAAGCCTGCTTAAAACCTGCTAATATTTTGGCACTTCAATTTATAGCTTGCTCGAAAGATACGGTGCATTTCTTTCTACCTGCAATCGATATGTTCTTGCTTTTACTTATCTGATAGAAAATTCACTGAACGTAATAGAAACAACTCTAAAAAACAAACTGTAAAAACAAAGCTCTGACCTTTCCACGGCCTTCTCGTTACTTTACTCCATATCACGCGCTGGATACGCGATTTTAAAAGGTTTTAATTCGGCCTTCTATTGAAGAGTTCCTAAACGTCCTACTGTACCAATTCTCCTAGCGCTTCGTTAAGATTCACGACGCCGATTCACCTGTCGGGATTCGGACGCTTGTACTTCATCACTGATTCCTCGCTGATAATGCTGCTGATTGAAAGAAAGTTGAGTTTCTTATTGCCTCGCAATCTCCACCAAATAGCTGGTTTTTATCTTTATTATTGATATTTATCCCACTGCAAATCTTCGGTGGTAAATATCCTCCCCTAATTCACACTCCATTTATGTTGAGAAGAAGTGGTCCCTGTAACTTATATCGCTGATAAGAAGCTCCGGGGATAATTTTTCATCAGAGCTTCTTCAGGGTTTCGCGTAAATTGTAATTAAATCGGGTTTACCTCTTATTCTCGTATCCAACTTTATTTATCTTTCTAGCTAAGGTCGTGTATTCGGGCCAATTTGTCACTCATCCACGAAGCTGTTTAAGCTCTTAATTTTAAATGTTTTTGTTTGCCTTTAAATGAACGGAACTTCAACTGCGTTAATTCACGGCAAAAAACAGATGCTCGTTACCTCTGAGATCCGCTCCAGTTTATCGTGGATGGCATTGGATTGATTTGGGACTTGGGTTGGTTTTGGGTTTTATGGCCCAAGTGGCCATACTTGGCCAAGCTGCGCCAAACACAAGACATAACGTCAAGTAATTGCGAAAAGATAGGAAAGGGCAAATTGTATTCGGGCCAATTTGTCACTCATCCACGAAACTGTTTAAGCTCTTCATTTTAAATGTTTTTGTTTGCCTTTAAATGAACGAAACTTCAACTGCGTTAATTCACGGCAAAAAACAGATGCTCGTTACCTCTGAGATCCACTCCAGTTTATCGTGGATGGCATAAGTAATTGCGAAAAGATAGGAAAAGGGGCGGAGAAAGAGAGAAAGATCGCTTGGGCATCCTGGGGTCGCGACCCCCCTGTTTACCACTGGCAGTAAACACTATGGAAAAAGAATAGATCACTAGGGTTCCTCGGTTTCGTGAAGCCCGTACACCCCTAAATATGTGCTTCTGAGGGTGTTTCGGACAAATGAGGGTGATCCTCTGTCCAAAGAAAAGTATTTGGACTGATTCTGAAGTATATTATTTAAATGATTAGGTTAAAACCTACCAATTAGTTAATTTTTTTATTTCTATTGCGTGACCTCCTACGTTTCCTCACTACAAGGGACGAGATGACGGCTACTTGTGAAGGATCACCTAGTGGGGTCCCTTACTCCTAACTTACCTTACTGCTCTTACCTTACCTAACCCTTACTCCTAATTGGAAAAACCACCAATTTTCATGCGCTTACAAACCGGGACCTACTAGGTGGCAGACGAACGTAACGAACCACTACGAGAGGTATTTTCTATCAAGCTAAATATAGGTGGCGGTAGTGTTTCTGCGGCGATACGTGTTTCTTGTATGTATTCCGAACGTGACGTCAGCTCACTTGTTTTTCAAATACGATTTCAACACCTCGCCAATAAAAATTCCAAAGAATTAATTCTAAATTGATGTATTCTAGTTGATTGGTTGGAATTTTCCCTTCGGGTTTGATCCCGGACTGTCGCCAATAGCCCATTGTGTTTCTCCAGTGCGACGTTAATTATAATACCTACCTACCTGCCTACCTATCTAGTTGATTAGTCAACACCATTTAGATTAAACGCCAAACGTTGCTAAAACGGTGATAAACAACATTTAAAGGTATGTAGGTAGGTAGTTAATTAACATCGCGCTAAAGCAACACAACGTACATTTTAAGATAACCCCAATGTGTATCATGCGAGAGCGCTTGGACAAGAGTAGTAAAATCTTCGCAGACCGTCTGGGTAGTTGGTTTACACTGAAAATCCCTCTCATACTAGTCGTCATCTGACCGTGGTTCAAAATTACGTGGCGTTGTCCTCGGTTCTTTCTCTTTGGGATTGATCCCTTACCGTCACCCGTTGTGTTGCTCCTGTGTGACGTTAATTAAAATTGTGGCATATCCACATCCTTATTAATCAATGTGGTAGGGATTTCTCACATCTTTACCATCTTTTTTGAACCGGTAGGTATGGTATGGTAGGTATCTTAATTAACGTCTCACTGGAGCAACACAATGGGCTATTTACAACGTTCCGGGATCAATCGGAAGCGAAAAATCCGAGGTTGGTTGCTTGGCTTTTGGGGTTTTATGGCTCAAGGGCCATATTTACCCATGCTGCGCCAGACACAAGACATACTATATCACGTAATAGACACACACACTGAAAGTTTTACTGACACAGAACAGAGAAATACACCCAGGGAGGAATGCACCTGACAGGAATCAAACCTGAGCCGCCTACACGAAGGTTGCTAGCGCAGTCAACATACCCATTGGGTCACGGCGACCCCGGAAAGATCCGAGGACAGCACCACGTAATTTTGAACCACGGTCAGATGACGAAGTCACACCTGAGCTGGTTCCCCACTCTCCTAACTTCCACACCACACCAACGTGAGGACATTTGAGGCCACTATAGATTTAACGTGCACCAACCCCCTTTGTACGCGACGGTCTATAGTCGGATTTGAACTCGCAACCCTCCGGTTGCTATTCCGCTACTCTTTCAACCGGGCTACCGCGGCCCATTTTTATATTGAAATCCAACTTCCTATAAGCACCACCCTCTCGGCAATTGGTGTTGTCCTCGGATCTTTCTGTTGGGATTGATCCCTGACCGTCGTCAATAGTCCGTTGTGTTGCTCCAGTGAGGCGTTAATTAAAATACCTACCTATCTCGGCAATTTCGGTTGGTCTGTCTATCTCTGAACAAGTGCTTACAGCTACCACTATGAACAGGTTAGTTAAGGTATTATTAAACCAACCTAGTGCCTAACATCGTAAAGGAATCGAGAATACTCGATTTCCATCAAGTATAATGGTGAAATCATTAAAAAAAAGCAGAGAATCCTTCATTCAAATATGTCCCGACGTTTGTTCCGATCATTCATTTCCCACATTTACTTCCTGACGAATTTGTTGCTTGTACTAGGAAATTAAATACACACCCAATGAATGGATGAGTCGACCGTGGGAAAAATAATCTCACCTTTTACTAGAAGATCAACACAGTAATTAGATGCAGTATTAGATATTAACAGGTCTTTGAATGTTGTTTGATTTAAGTCACATACTTTTTTTCACAGATTGACTTGACCATCATTTGAAAGTTGAACGTGAGCGATCATAATCTCGTTATGGTGCCCTGGGGATAAATGTGTCAGCTATTTTTCAAACCTTAGTAATGAAACCTCCGCTTTTAGAAAGTAACTCTCCGGATTTCTAACGGCTTTTCTTAGTGTTTTCTTAATCGCATAAGGTCAATTTATTTTTGCTGGCTTTTCCGAACCAAGATGTCAGACTTCTGTTGTTATCTTTATGGGAATCAAATTAATAACCTTGAAGACGACTTCATTAAACATTGAAGTATTAGGTTCATTAATATCTATGTATTCGGGTTCTCATCCGAAAACGTTTATGACATTGAGAAATCAGTGAATTGATATATTTTGACTAGTTGCCTAATTAAAATACTTTTTTCTGCGATTGGTTTTGTTTCTATTTGCGCGCTTTATAACCTCCAAGATTCTAAGTTGGAAATACCCCCCCCCCCCCCGATGTGATCACGTTACCTTTCGTCTTTGCAACTAGGAGGAAGTCATTTCATGCTGTTATGGACTAATGAGGTGACGGTTTTTCAAAAGTAAATTTCCTTTCTATGTTTTGGTATTCTTTAATTAAGATATTAAATTACTAAATCGAGCGCTTGAAAAAACGTGTTACTAGTTCTTTTCCGTTTGTAGAAGCTATGTTTAGCAAATTTCGTCTTTACTTCAGTAACAAACTTAATATTTTACGTTTGAATTTTAAATGTTTTTTGAATGATTGCTTTTTCATTGTGCAGTAGTTTTTTACCTGCCCGAAGTTTGATTAGACCGATATGGGATGGAATAGAATTTGGGAGTTTATGGCGCAAGGTCCAGAAGTGGATAAGCTGCGCCTTGATTAGACCGGAACCTTCAGCTTAACCTTCTGAGGGGTTCATAACCCTCTGAGGGGTTAGTAAGGACGATTCCTTGTCAATCCCCAAAAAAAGTGCCCATTTTTTAATTGAACGTGACATTTGAAATTTCGGCGCTAAATACACCAAAAATCTATCCTTAGGGTGTCTCTGGGGTTACTGGTACCTAAAGCAAATCGGAAACATACGAAAATAAAGCACCATATATTTGATGCAAAAGTTCATCCCGTTTTTGCGATAGATGGCATTGCATCGCAAAACCGAAGGGTTATCTACTTCACACGTGTAAAGTTTTCATGTTGTTTGAAAGGAGGAATTTCAGCGAGTACTTGGGAAAAAATTGTGTTATTTGGTTGTTTTTAAATTTTGTTAAACATTAACAATGGCAGAAAATAAGGAGAATTTTCGATATATGCTTTTTTTATTTCCGAAAAGGCAAGAATGCTTCGCAGATGCAAAAGAAGATATTTGTTGTGTATGGTCAGGGGTGCCATTGACGTTTCCACGTGCCGTAAGTGGTTCAGAAAGTTTCGTCACCTGGATCGGTTCTTTAGCTAGAAACCTCAGAACTCCTATGAGTGCGGGATTATGCAGCTACCGGAGAGGTGGGAAAAGGTCATCGAACAGAACGGCACTTACTATACTTATTAAATGCAATTTTTAATAGTAAATACAAATTTTCTTGAATTTTTGTCAAAAAAACGAGATGAACTTTTGCATCAACCCAATAGATTTTCATATCCGAATGTGTGCATTAAACTATCATTTGTAGGTACGCATGTGAACACATCCGGAATGCCAGGTCCAATAAAAAGCTAGACAATTTGTCGGGTTGGTTTTCGACCAGGAATAGCATGGTATGATTTTTCTGCTGTCAACTCTGACTATCCTATATGAGAGGGATTTTCAGTGTAAAAAATAAACAAACCAGACGGGATGGGAAGATTTTTACTTCCGCTACCCGAATGCTCTCGAATGATGCAGATCGAGGTTGCCTTAAAATGCAGTTTATCGCCGTCTTGGCCTTTAATTTAATTGGTGTTGACGAATCAACTATCATGTATCAATTCAAAGTTCATTCTTTAGAATTTTTATTTGGTGAAGTTCTGAAATCGTATTTGAAAAGCTAGCCAACTGGGAGTACGCACAGGAAACACACATTCCGTCACAGAAACTCTACCTCTACCTACATTCAGCTGGATAGGAAAGCTCTCATAAAAAAATTGTTCAAATGATGCTGTGGCTTTTTAAATATATTTAAGCTTGATGAAATGGTAGTTTAACTTACGTCGTACTGAAGGCAACTCAATGGGCTATTGGCGACGGTCAAGAATCAATCCCAGAGGAAAATATACGAGGACAACATCTCGTAATTTTGAACCACGTTCAGAGGACGAACTGAAATGACTTGGATGAAAATAGAGTTGCGTTTAATCTCCACATGGGCAGTAATATCTTAAATACATTTCTAGAATCCCTAAGTGTTTTTTTTTCGGTTATGTGCTTACCGTTACTGATTTTTTTTCCCAGCCTAGCTTCGTATCGGGCAGTCCAGGTTCGGACATCGTTAAAAATTCAGCCACGTAATACCGAACTTTTAACCCGAAAAACGCTAGTGGTTGTCTATCAGATTGTGTGAGGTCAATAATCAAAAGTTGGATGAAAGAGAAGTCATGTTTGATTACAATTTATATAAACAGTTTCAACAGCACAAAATTTACGATTGCGTTTTTGCTTTAGATTTTTATGAAATGGAAATTGTTAAATGGGCCCTATCAGGGTCAGTGCTTGACCCTCTTGTAAGATTAGAGAGATACAGGAACTGGTTTTTACTCATCTTTTTAATCGATAGATCGACGAAGTTTAACCACAGAGATAAATTACACCGGTGAGTTAAAATTTTATGATAAATGGTATTCTTCCCCATAGGTATTCCACTTAAGTTCTTCATTGCGTTTCAATTAACCCTCCAAGTGGTTTCGACGAGATATCTCGTCCTTCAAGATCTGATGAATTTTGCTAATGACGAGATGCCTCGTCATCAAATTATTGCCGATTTTTTGATGACGAGATCCAAGATTTGGTCAGTATTTGCTAATGACGAGAAACCTCATGAAGACAAGCACCAGGAGGTTTGTGTGAAATATGTAATACTTCAATAGATCTCCAGCACCTTCTTTGCTTGTGATTTTCTGTGTTTCTCAAGCACAAACCTTAATACGTTTCCAGTACAACACAATTTGCCACACTATGCGGAGAATATAATTCATGCAAACATAAACACGAATATAATTTATTTCATAAAGTTTGTAAGGATTCAAAAATATGTCCTGTGATCATTTAAATATAAGTAGTTAGGATCAGTTAAATATACATTAATGCTAACTTGTATCGGAATTAATATTCCTTGTGATTTTAACTCACAGTTAATTTTTGGCGTAGCTTGTCCGCTTTTGAACCTTGCGCCATAAAACCCCAACATCCAATCCAATCCACAGTTAATTTTCATTGTATGCTGCAATGGAAAAAATATGCCTAAAAGATCTAATATGTCTAAATATGCCTGATCAAAATGTAGTAATACGTACACATAATTTTCCCTTTCGAAATAATAGTTCATATAATTTTAGGTAGGCTTACATGTATCAGATTATAATTTTGTATTATAATTATTAAATTAATCATAAACCCCCTTTAAAGCAGTGCTTCATATGTGTTACATGAATATAACCCGTCTATCTCTTCAATGTATATTTAATGCCATTTGCGGCGAACTTTAGTTTATTTGTTTAACACTAATTTATTTGTTTAACACTTCTTAAGGAGAAATTTACGAGCAAACTTACAAGTAAAATGCAAACAGTTCAAAAAGATTGTTTTGAAATCATGCATCTTGGCTAGTTTGATATTGACTAATATGGAATAAATATTTTGTGTAAATGAATGTTGACTACTGCTTTTCCCTAAAGGTAGAATCCAATTTTGAACGTATACGAGTACCTTAATTTTTGCATTTTGGGATCTAAAATGTTTTCTTTGAAAGCCCCATGATATATAAATCCGAAGTTAAATGACCCAAAAAAAATTTAATACTGAACTTTTAATAATTTAAATGGAAAATGATTATTTGTTTGAATTTCACTCTTATTCACTCACCTAGACCCAATTTAACAAAAATTTAAAATTCTTTTAGTAAATTTAAAAATTGCAACATCAACCCCTCCTGAAGAGGTAAATTTAAGAACTTTGATAAAAGTTGGATTTGATAATGACACGACGACACCTGTGCATTATCTCAAAAAACAAAATGAACCACAGTATCGATAGTTTCTCAATAGCGTTTGCATTCTTAATGCGAGGGTTCTCAACACAGCGAGGCTGGAACTTCTCTGCTTTAATTTCCAATCAGCACTTAAGTATTTCATACCTTATAGCAATAAAGCCCCTTATTATGATGCTATTCCGTTGTCTGCTCACGTAATCTCAGAAAACATAAATTCGTCGCATTTTCTCAAGTGTATAATAAGTGAAAACTTACCAAACTTGTTTTATTATGCCTTCCCCTTTCAAGGACAGGTATTTTTTCTCTTAACATTTATTTTTATACGGATTTTTTAACAACCTATAATACCCGACTTGGATCTACTTTTACTTCTAAATCAGCCCCACTTGTTAATAAATCATACGCATGCTTATAAATTTTACCTCCATTACATACCATTGTGCACGAAAATCTCATCTCGTAGGGTTAGAAAATAGGTGTTGAAAATATTTCCATAAGCGCTAAAGTGTGTTTCGTACATGCATTTACTATCTACATAGACTTAACCTCTGGATCACACAGCTAATGCGAACAACTCGATATTTGATGGCTTCAGCGTTTCCATAGACGGGCTACCGCACAAGAGAGACATACATAAAACATTAACGTCCGTTTCTTCACGCTGTACAAAGAACATTACGTGCGATTTTCGATTCAGTCCTGTCCAAATCACTCTGGCCATTTACATGAATCTAAATACAATACTAATTTAATAGTGACTTGGAAATGATGTGCTATTTTCTAATATACAGTGCACGGATTAAATTTACAAACCAAGAATATTTCATAAAGGCAGAGAAAAAATGCTGTAGGGAATTATAGATCTGAGGCTTTAACATGATGATTAATAACCCGTACTCATGAATTAAGTACATTAAACTCTATTTTGTATTGCCAGCTCTTTCAACTTCGTGACCACATTTACCAGTCGCAGTTGTTGACTTTGTTGGTTAAAAAAGTCAATGTTGTCAAACATGTAATAGGTTAATGTTGTCAAAGGTGATCAAGATTCAGTCAACAACGGGTGGTCCATGAACTGTTATCACTATTGTCATACTGTCTACTGTCACGAATATAGGGATATGAGGACTATTACAGATACCTTCAACCTTGTAACATTACATCCAATAATCGCATGAATTTACTAGTTAGTTGACTATTACTACTCCATATTAAAGAATCATTTCGATACTGGGAACCAGAAATGATTCTTTAACATGATTTTACAGATTAATTTTTATACCGTGGTTTATGTTTTAAATTTTACAAGATTGAGTAATTTTCATTTATATTCATGATTTCATAAATTTCCTTCGGTTTGTTGGTTTTTATGGCGTAAGAACCATATTTGATCAAGCTAATTTACGTGGCAATTTGTTCCTTTTCCTGAAGTTGGGAAATCTTGAATATATGCCTAACTTGTGTTGATATATAAATACAAAAAGCTATGCATAAAATTCATACAATATGAGTTACTGCTCTACATTAAATAATAATTTCTGGGGTACCATAAATAATTCTATAACATAATATTGCAGACGAATTTTTACTGTGGTTTATGCTTTAGATTTTAGGGCAAGATTGAGTAGTTTTCATTCATAAACAAAGTTTGGATTAATTTACGTGGGAATTTGCTACTTTTCCTAAGGTTTGGTAACCTTAAGTCTACGGATATTTAAATAGTTTTGTATGAAATTCACACAATATTGCGTTACTACTCTATACAAAAGACTCATTTCTGGTCTAGGTACCATTAATGATTCTTCAACATAATATTATAGGCTAATTTTTTTTATCGTGGTTTCTATGCTTTAATTTTTATGGCAAGATTGAGTATTTTTCATTTTTAAAACGAGGTTTGAATTAATTTCCGTGGAAATTTGTACCTTTTCCTGAAATTTTGTAATCTTATGTCTGTAAATAACATGTGTTGATATCTAAACAGTTATACTAAACAGTTATACATAAAATTCATTCTATGCGCTCTACTATATCTTAAGGAATTATTTCTGGTAGGTAATAGAAATTATTTTCTGACATCACTTTGTAGATTTGTAGTATTGTAATTTGTATCATAGGTTTTATGCTTTGAATTTTACGGCAAGATTGAGTAGTTTTCATTTTTAAAACAGTTACGTGATGATCTGTTTTAAATAGCGTTTTGAATCTTCTAGAAAGACATGTGCTCTCTTCCATTTTCCTATCTTTGTAATCGTTAACCTTCCTGTTGGTTGTCTTGACGATGTATCTCGTCACAAGCAAAACTGGCCAAACCTTGATGGACGAGATATCTCGTCATTAGAAGAAAACTGACCAGATCTCGATGGACGTGATATCTCGTCATTGGAAGAAAACAGGCCAGATCTTGATTTGGTCATCATCAAGATGACGAGATATCTATTCATAAGCAAAATTGGTCAGATCTTGATGGACGAGATATCTATTCATTAGCAAAATTGGTCAGATCTTGATGGACCAGATATCTCGTTGAAACCACTTGAAGGGTTAAAGATAGTGATAACTTCAACAAATTTTAAAACAAAATTTTAAGCTAGATTGGTATCTAATACACGGGAACAATATAAATTTCTTCGTATAAAAGAAAAAAATTCTACTGTTTTAACTTTAATTTTTTGCGAAACGTAATTTGGCCGAATTTAGCGAAGATATTCCTTTCGGCAAACACAAGGAGGTTTTATCTCGTTTCGGAAGGGAATACATAATTAGAGGATTTAATCGGATTGGACATTTCCCCAATTTCACACTAAACTTGTCACAAAAATATGATGTTTACCACTAAAGGATGTAATCGGTAAATTTCTGAGAACTATACCGACAACTGTCCGTTTTAGCTTTCATGTGCGGGAAATGTATTAAAAGATTAAATACAGAGGCTGTACGGACATTTTTTGAACAATTTTAATGGACTGAAGCTCAATTTTTTACATGAAATTTTTGTGTTTTGAATGTTCCATTTGATAGCCCTTATTGTTAACTATCTTTCTACACCTTAATTTCCATGATAATAATGACTTTTGTAGTATCAACAGTGGTATTTTGTCCAATTCTTGTTCCACAGTTTTCCAGTCCTTGAATGGTTTTCGGTCGACGTTTCGATAATGCCCTTTTTAAAAGTCCAAAAGCACAAAAGTCCATGGGTGAAACATCTGAAGATTTAGCAGGAATATCAATAAAGGGGTTGACTTGATACCAGTTTCTTGTTCCATTTTTTCCAAGAATTTAATAGTCGATTTAGATGTGTGTTTGCTTGCTTTATCCTGATGCAGTTCTACTGATTGTTGGCACTTTGGGTAAAGATATAGTATTTCTTTTTTGAATATTGGGGATAAAATATGGTCTTGATAATATGTGGGAGTTGATTTTTACATTTTTTCCCCTCTTTTTACTTTTAATTTTCCATTATATGCAAAACCGACATCAATCATAAATCTCGTAGAGAAAGTTCTCACGTTCACTTTGCTATAGTCCTTTGACTTGGCGGATTCTCTTTTAAAATTAAAGATCTTACCTTACAAATATTCTCAGAATTTTTTCTTTTTTGGATACTTTTTTGGAAGTATTTTTCCACTTTTACGTTTTTTCCTTTCTCATTAATAATATTACTTATCGTACCTTTAGATATCGAAAAACCATGACTTTTACAGCGTTTTTGAATAATTGAATAAGCATAATTATCTTCGGAAAGAGAGGAACATTCGGAAACATAGCCTTCCATCCATTGCCTATTTAAAAGCGCCATTTTGAAAGTAAACAAAACTCTGAGTTAGCAGACGATAAGTTATACTTTAACCATTTAACTGCTGTGAAAATAAAATTCTTTCGTAGCATACAATTTTTTTACAGCTCATCAAAATCGTTCAAAAAATGTCCGAACAGCCTCTGTATAAAGCTAAATCTATTTATTTTAAGCAAACCTTTCAATTAAAAACTAAGCTTCAAATCAATATTTTTGTTTCGGTATTCTGAATGAGAAATGCGTAATATAAGTTGAGATTTTTTTAACATGCCAAATGATTAATTAAAATTGATATATCTTTTTGAAATTCAACCTAATTGCCCTACATTTGTAATAAAACCTATGTAAAACCCCTATAAGGAAAGGAAATGATTGCTCTTTTAATCTCTCACCTTTTCGATTTCCAGGAAACACGGGTCTTATAGGATTATGTCCCCAAGTTCGTAATTGTGTTGCTTTGTAATAACTTTTTCATTAGACTCTGAAAAATTATTTAGAACGGCCAGATATATATGTGGAAAAATATTAATGATGGCAATTGTCGTAATTCTTACTCTACAATGTAATTAGAAACACTTGAACGTAATTAGAGTTTTAAAACCGTATTTATTTTTGGTTTGTCACTACTGTTGCTACACGACAGCTAATTAGACCAGGACCTATGACTTTAAGTGGTTTGTTTTAAGGGCAATTTCTATGACGCGAAAAGCAGTTTTTTTTACAAAATACGAATAATATATTTTGACCAGAAAAGCATGCGTCTGGTAATTTTTGTTGCAAGATAAACAATTACGGATTTAAGTAAAGTCCCAAGTACAATATTTAATCAATCTAGCTCTATAAATTTTCATATTTGGAGTACAATAATTGGAACAAGTGATTTTAACTCATCATTTCACCCCTTAAAGTAGTCCTAGCGTCGCCAAATTGAGTGATAAATATCCCGTAGAGTAATGTAATACTATGCCCTTTTCACGCACACGAAACAACGTCCGTCTGACGGCTCATCTGCGTGACAGGTGTTGATTTACGTTCCGTCACCGGAACACTCTTGGGTCCCTATCCTTAGGCAGCGAGTACAAAAACGCAAGATACAAATACAAATAATACAAATAGGAATTAATTTATTAATAAAAACAAAGTCAAGAGTACAATATAAATAAGGCTATTAAAGCGAAAACATAATGTCTCTTGCCTCCCAGTAACGGGAGAAAAAAGCTCTACTGAACAGTGTTGAACATGCAACGAGGTATGTACAGCCAGGCGATGTATACAGCGTCCATGACATTACCTTCGCAGAGGGGTCTAAATGGACTTGAAGATTCCTATATGACGCATTGGATCGCAAGACAATCCTGTTCGGTCGCCGGACGAAAACCGGCAATAGTCTTTTCCCTCGAACGATCAGGCAGATCGTTCGAGCACGATCTTGATGAACGAGATATCTCGTCATTAGAAAAAAATCTGACCAAATCTTGATCCCATCATCATCAAAAGGTCGGCAATATCTTGATGTCAAGACAAAGAAATTTTATTCAAATTTTTACAATAACTCAAATTATTTTTAGATACTTTTTTTGATGAGGAGATAAGCTGCTTGCAGCAGGTGTTCCGTAAGAGTTATAACCCTCCCTTTGTTACCAGCCCCTCCATGGGGCTGGTAACGAATCTCTTATTCGTTTAGTGATGTACATGAAATCATTGATTTTTAAACGAAGAGAAAAAGCGGATTTATAAGTCAACTAACTACTGAACTTCCTACACAGTCATGGCTACGAGGAGATGGAAGCGGAACATTAACCAGGATTTCCAAGTGTCCACTTGGGAAGTCCTGGTTAATGTACCGCTTTCATCTCCGACCCCCTTCCAACACGTGAGAGTGACAGTGCACCCCTTAGGGTCCACTTTGTGATTGTGCACTTTCCCCCTCATATTTTTTATTTATTATTTTTGTTATTTATTTATACATATATTTATTATTTGTTATTATTATTATTTACGTATATTTTTATCGTTTGTTATTATTTATATCTATCTCATATTTTATTTTTATTATTTGTTATTTTTATTATTATTTATTATTTTTATAATCTAAAAAATCTTTTTTTTTTCAGTTCCTTTATTTTCTAATATAACAAACAACAGGGGTGCCACTAAACTGGGCAATCCTTTTATAAGATAGGGGTGTCTTAACAAGGGTGTTATGTATAACGAAAGGTTAGTATTTGGAATAAAGGTTATTTATTTTAATTTTAAAATCATTTAGGCGGGTCAGAAAGCAGTTGACTGTGGCTCCAGAGTTTAGACCACTGGCCTACACGAATGAACTCAAAGGAACGCATAATCCACTACAAGGCTCCAAATCCATGAATGGAGCTCTCGTCTCTAAGTAATCCATTCTCCAAAGATCGCTGAAGGGGTAGGCCTGAAGAGTTACTTATCCGAGATACGATAATGGTGGGTTGTCCTAAACACAAATCTGATATACAGCTTTCATCGAGCTTTTTTACCGGGTCATTATCAATCCGCTGCTCCCTAGACAACATGTCTGGTTAAAAGTAAACGGCTCTTTTTATAGCTTTCGTGATCACGCGTTATATATCTAGCGCATCATATCTGCGAATATAAGTTTACAGGCTGATATTGTGCTTCCTTACTCTACTGTACGATTAATGGATTAATTAGTTGTTTGGGATACAGAATTCATAAGTTTCTTTCCTGAATCTCTGTAGGTAGCGGCCTTTTACAGCTACCTGGTCGTAGATCTCTTTTACTCACAGCCCTTTTTCGAGAAAAACATGAAAAACAATTTGACAGCTCGTGTAGTAAAAGTAAAAGGCTCTTTTTTATAGTTGTGGTCACGCGTTATATATATAGCGCACCGTATCTGAGAATTAAAGTTGACAAGCTCTAGTGCATCTCTGCTCTGCTGTACGATTAATGCATCAATTAGTTGTTTGCGATACACAGAATTCATAGTTTCCTTCTGGAATCTGTGTAAGCAGCAGTCTACAGCTACTTGGTCGTAGATCACTTATGCTCACAACCCTCATTCTTTAACTATCATCTACAGAAATATTTCTTAAAAGCATCAGATAGCATGTGTAGTTAAAAGTAAACGGCTCTTTCGCTGTTTCTTGTATTATGCGTTGCGTATGTAGTGATAACTACTTATTTAATTTTGGAGTACGTTAGAATATTTTCTCGGTAGTGTTAAGATATTAGATCGATATATACAGAATTGAGGTTTCTTTCCAGAATCTAAATTGCTAGTGACCCTCTAAGCCCGTAGATTTCTTCTACTGGTTCAGAAAACATTAAAAACTATTTCCATAATTTAATCAAGTTATTCTAGTAAAAACCTTTGCAAACCGCTGTGTGTAAAAAACACCAATCTCCTGACATCTTTATATGCAATACATTATCTTAGAATTATATCCAGGTTGCAAATTTTGTGTTTGAAAATAATCTTTTGACGTTTTCTTTAAGTTTGGTGCTAATAATATTATGTTTGCATTCAGAGACATGTCCTATGGCATTAGGAGGCGCGGTAGCCCGGTTGGAAGAGTAACGGATTAGAAACCGGAGAGTTGCGAGTTCGAATCCAACCAAAGACCGTCGTGTACAAAGGGGGCTGGTGCATGTTAAATTTGTCGTGGCCTTAAATGTTCTCACGTTGACGTGGTGTGAAAATTTGGAGAGTGGGGTGCCAGCTCAGGTGTGACCTCGTCGTCTGAACGTGGCTCAAAATTACTCGGATATTTCCCTTTGGATTTGATCTGTCGCAAATAGCCCGCTGTGTTGCTTCAGTGCGACGTTAATTAAAATACCTATCTAAGGCATTGTTTTTAAGGCTGTATATAGAATGTTTTAATACCCTTATAGGTACTATCAAGGGCCTGAAATTTTCTCCATAAAATAGATTTTAATGCAGATCCACTCCATAAGTATATTAATCATCTTATTCTTCTACAGTTTACCAACTGCCAAATTTTATCCCCTGCCTTATGTGAAACCATGTTTTTCATATAGTATATGTTTAAAATGTCCTTATTTTTAAAACTACTGCATCTCGCCTTTCAAAATATTAATTAGATGCAATTAAATGGTTACAATGCTTGTTAGGATTAATGGGTTCAATGAGGAAAACGTTTGGGACAACTTTGTTAGCAACTACTAAACATTTTTCAAAACTAGATGCAGATGCACCTCAAAACTTTGGCAGTTTAAATTTAAACTTCCATCTTATGTAATTTGTTTTGTAATATTTGAACACTGAATGAATGTCTTGTATGCATTTAGGAAATACCTTTAAGGGCTAATTTTTCTTTTCTTTTCTTTCAACCCGTTCAGTATATTACCTCCAGAAAATATTCTTTTAACCCTTTCATAAAACACCTTATTAATCAAGAATATAAAATATTTCTAGTGGTTACTATTTTGTCCAACACCCTGTAAATCAGATTCGGTACTCTAAGAAAAATATACACTAATGCAAAATATTTGTTGATTCAAGCAAGGAGGAAATGTAAATAACATCTTCATAGGCAATTTTTAAAGACCAATAGATTTACCCTTAAATTTTTAAAGACCAATAGATTTACCCTTTCAGGTGCGACTGGAGTTATGGCGTCCAACCTTCTTGCTTAAGATTGCTGAGGTGTATAAATATTCTAGGTATATTAAGGCTGCTACGGCATATAAATATTTTAGGTACATAAAGACTGCTAAGGTGTATAAATATTCAAGGTATATTAAGGTTGTTAAGCTATATAAATATTCTAAATATATTAAGGGTGCTAAGGTATGTAAATATTCTAAATGCATTAAGGCTGCTAAGGTATATAAATATTCTAGGTATGTTAAGGCTGCTGAGGTATATAAATGTTTTAAATATATAAAGGTTGCTAAGAGGTATATAAATATTCTAAATACATTAAGGCTGCTAAGGTATATAAATACTAGGTATATTAGGGCTGCTAAGGTGTACAAATATTCTAGCTATATTAAGACTGATATAATACATTTATATTTTCTCATTTGATATTCTAATGCATGGGAGTGCTTCACAAGATGTCGGGGATTAGGGAACTCATCACTCCTTAGAAAAACTAAATTTTATTATGTACAAATTCATTTATATAAGGTGATAGGTCTTTCCCAGAAATTTTTACACAAGGTAAACAGTTTTTCTTTTTAATTTTTTGCAAACCCCTTTTAAAAGGCAAACAGAAATTTCTCGAACAAAACCAAATCAGGAAATATATTATAAATTTTAAATAAATGCATGAATGCGAACTCAATAAAATTCATACACAAACCTTGAAGTAAAATAAACTCAGCGATAACAATTTTTGAAATTAAAGTTTTCGCACTTTTATGGTACTTTTTTCGAGAATGTGCGTTCTGAGATCTTTCTTTATCTGTAAAATTTGTAATATAAAATTTTATAAATTTGTTAAAATAGCACTGGTCTTCACCTAGTTGATCAGTTTTCTCTTAATTTTGCCACTGTTGAAAATAACTAAAAGTGGATGAGCGTTTAATCTTCTTTTCGACTTTGAATTCCAAAGGATGTTCAGAAATGAAGGAGGATATTCACAAACCCTCAAGATTAACGTTTAAACGTGTATCCCTAGATTTCCTTTCTCTGGTTTTAAATGAAAACTGCATAGAAGGAACGTCAGGATATGTCAAATTTAAAAATACGTCGTGACGTTTTCATTCTATTCTTTATTTTATTCCTTAAAGAAATTATGAATCCATAGTATTTATTTTTCTGCATAAATCTATCCCGCCGAGTTTTCCTTATCTTCCGAGTCGAATTTCAAAGACAAATTCGTGGAGCACATATTAATCACACGTGTTTTGTAATGCCTTGGACCGTCTAATGTTTATTATTCGAAGTATATTCAATTTTTCTCTTTTCCTAACCCAGAAATTTCCTCCAAAGATACTGGCATTGCGGAAAATTTATAGCATTTCTGTGGGAAAACATCAAAATGAGAAAGAAAATTAGATATCTTTATTCATCACCGTAATAGATTTCTTAGGTTGAATGTAAACCTGAATTTCCAGTCGAAAAACAAAAGAAAAAATTCTTAATGCAAAACATGCATTTCACGGAACTGTTATGGCTAACGTGGTTTGCCTATCTATATTTATGACTTTTACACGTTCTTCCAATTAGTAACAAAATTCATCAGTAGGTGAAATGAAAGAAAAAAACTGAATTCATATTTTGTTCGGCCGTAAGAGGAAAATATTTTTGTTTTGCTTCCTTCAATCTTTTTATAATTCATTATACTCTCTATTTTCTTTATGCTGTTCAGTTTCCAATTACAGAGGAAAATAGTGTTGCGAGTTAAGGTCAGGTCACGACTGGGTTCTTTTTCTTTCCTCTGCTTTAGAAACCATAAGAATTTGGTGGCCTAAGTCATTTCTTCTCGCGATTCGCATAAAAAAGTGGGCAATAAAAAGGAAAAATTCCAGTTTTCGGTACTCCCCCCCTTGTTTGATTCCTTACCGAATTTTCTTCACTAACTATATGGCCTGGAGACTTGGGAAATTACATTGTCTCATTCGTTTTGAGTCTCATTAGAGTTTGTGGAAACAAAATGGTTGACAGCGCTCCAGGAAATGCATCAAATTTGAAATTTTTTGCTGCGCAAAATTTTATTTTATTTAGCGAAGCTCTTTGGAGGGAATTTTTTGAATTTGGAACAAAACGTTTAATGTATTAATTTATGTTTACATATTTGCATATTAGTTCGCTTCACTTGCAAAATTTTCTACTCTGCAGAAAATCAAAGGATGATGATATCTCATCTAACTTTTGATAGTTTTTCAAATAATTTTGATGTCTTCATTAACCATATTGCCTGAAGACTTGAAGTTACATTGTCGTTTTGAGTCTAGTTAGAGTTGCATAGAAACAAAGTGGTTGACAGCGTTCCAGGAAATGCATCAAATTTCTAATTTTCACTGCACAAAATTTTAGTTCATTTAGGGAAACTTTTTGGAAGGAATTTTTGTCTGCATTTGGAAGAAAATGTGTAATTTGTTAACTTATATTTACATATTTGCATATTAGTTAGCTCACTTGCAAAATTTTCTAATCTTGCAGTCTATCTTAGGATGAGGATGAAATCATCTAATTTTGTTCTTAAAATCATTTTCATTTCTTAAATCTCAACCCTGCGCAAAATTTTAGTTTAGTTATCTAAAACTTTGAAAAAATTAATCTGTTAATTTTCATTTACATATTTACATATTAGTTCGCACACTTGCAAAATTTTCTAATATGCAATAAACCTAAAGAGGATGAAATCATCTAAGTTTTAACGGCTTTTCAATTAACTTTGATGTATCACATTTCAACCCTGCACAAAATTTTAGTTTATTTAGCTATCTGGAAAGCTTGTTCAAATAATTTTTTTATCAGCTTCAATTATTACTTGTCAACTTATTCTTTCTCAACTTACCTCATCGTCAGAGGATAGACTTTTTGGGACATGGGCAAACGAGGCTGATAACACCTACTGTTCAAAATAAATTAGCTATTTATAATTATGTCAGGGTATACTATTAAAATAATTAGTGTGTAAAATATATTACTTAGTATATTTTTATAAAATTACTGTTCACTATATTAATTTTTAGGTTGCAATTTTAATTGAATATGCATAAAAACTACCAAAAGGCTGAGCTCTGATAATGACTCTTGTCAATTTGTTAAGAAAAGGCATTTGTCTTTTCTTAACAATCCTGGTGATTGTCTCGACGAAGTACTCATCATATTAGAAATGACCAGATCTTGATGGACGAGATATCTCGTTAGAAAAAACTGAGCAGATCTTGATCTCGTCATCATAAAAAAAATCGGCAATATTTTGATGACGAAATATCTCGTCATTAGCAAAATTGTTCAGATCTTGATGGACGAGATATCTCGTCCAAACCAGTTGGAGGGTAAAAAGGAAAATAATGCAATGGGCTGCTTGAAATGTAATACATATATAGGGAGCTACATCAAGGAAGGATAAACTTTTAAATGTTGTATCTGATAAGACGAAATACTTGAAATTATTCACTTCACACGCACAGTACTGGAATACATTTCTGTGACAAGGAAACAGCTGTGCTTAAAATTATAAAACATTTTTCCAAACAAAGCTACGAAACGTTTAAATAAATATTTTCAAAATGTCGTCCCTTTAGGCATTGGCACTAGAGGCCGCCGCCTCCTCTGTCTCCCTCCCTTAACCCTCCTGGTGGTTATCTCGACGAGGTATCTCACCAAAAGTAAAACTGATCAGATCTTGATGGACGAGATATCCCGTCATAAGAAAAAAATTGACCTTATCTTGATCTTGTCATCATAAAAAACAACAATATCTTGATGGACGAGATATCTCGTCGAAATCATTTGGAGGATTAAGAACGTCACCGCTCATTGTTTCACAGAACTTAAAATGCCGTATATCCTCAACACAAAATGTAAACGAAAAACGAAGCATTTGAAAAGCCTCACTCGTGAGTGATCCAATTCTAGAAGAAAACTAACCCATCATCAAAAAATCAGCTTGATGACGAGGTACCTCGTCATTAGCAAAATTGATCAGATCTTGATGGACGAGATACCTCGTCGACATCATTTGGAGGGTTAAGTACGCCACTGCTCATCATTTCACACAGAACTTAAAATACCTTTTTCCTCAAAGCAAATTGGAAACTAAAAATGAAGCATTTGAAAAGCCTCACTCGTGAGTGCTCCAATTCTGCAGAGAAAAGCTCGCGCTATCGAAAAATGCATCAGACATTGTGTGTACACATAATCTAAGTTTAATGCAACCTTTTCATGATTAACGGATGGATAAAATAATTTTTCCAAGGTCAAAGGCTCGCTCTGAAACAGCGAAATGCCATTATAACCTCTCCCAACATTTTTTTAAATATCGACGAGCCGATCCGATCTACACATTACAGTTTAAAGTATTTTTAATAGTTTCCACCCTCGTGATCGCTACAGCACAAGATAAAACTAGATTGTGAGTGAATGATGAATTCGCGAATGGTCGGCGAATATAAAGGAATTAGCAACGACAACGCCATTTTTGACCACTACTTTGCTGTGAAGTGCGTTAGAGGTGCATAGTTTCCAACCTGCTTTTAGCATTTTCTGTTTTCCGAAAGAGGTATTATTTTATTAAAAAACTCAATACTGCAACGTTCATTGCGATATCAATGAAACTGTTTCTTGTCGAAATCAAGAGATTTTGAAATTCTGTGGTCAATAGATTATCGGCTTACAACACTAAGTCAAAATTTTCGAGATATGATTATTTTGCTTTTCTAGACAAAATGTGATCTTTAAACTGGTGAAAGGTGTGTGTGTGCACTAATTTTTTCTTTGCAAGAAAATTAAATTTCTTGAGAAATACACTTAGTGAGTTTATCTTAATAGAATTTCCCCCTTCGTTTTTTCAGAACTATGTTTTCAAACTTAGAGTTTCATTTGTAAGTTGACGAAATCTTTTGAAACGATTTTTTAACGATTTTATTTATTTATTTACATAGTCAGTTGTTTTACCCTACTAAATAAAATTTAGTAATAAATCGTCGGCTTACAAGGGAAACACACCTAGTTCAAATTTTTGAGATAAGAGTTTTGCTTTTCAGACCAAAATCTGGTAATCTCTAGACCGATGAAGTGTGTGTCCATTAAGTTGTTTTTTCTTGTATAAAGGGTATATTTTTCTTGAGAAATACAGTAAGTATAGCACAGTGAGCAGAATCCCCCACTTTGTTTTCATACAACTATATTTTCTGTCTTTATGTGTTTCATTTGTAAGTCGACGATATTCATTGGGAGATTCAGCTAAAATTAAAATTGATTCATTTTATTCATTTATAACACGATAAATTATCTTTCAAAATTTTCTCGTTGAGAAATGCATGTAATACAAAGTACTCACCTGGTAATTTATGCCGTATAATTTAATTATTTTAAATATAAAATATCATAATCCTGTATTCATCTGATTAATGTTAAACTATTATTTGTTCTTATACACTGCTGGCCCAACACCCTGAAGGAAGCATGCAAATAATATGAAATTTACAACATGCATTAGCGGAGGTGAGATATGCAAATGATTAGAATTTCAGCGCAGACGCACATCACGCGCGCCTGTGGCGCCACTTCAAAGCGCTATTTAAGGCTTGGAGATTTCGACGATTTCAAGTACGGCAATTGTGTTTTTCTTGTGGTTTTTTCAAAAAAAACGATCAATTATGCCTCGTAGAAAACAGCGATCATCTTTTGATCAAGTATCCGAGTTCGACAGAGGAAGGATAGTGGCCTACCGAGATTGTGGATTATCTTTCAGGGAAATCGGTAGTCGTGTTGGACGAAACCAAACAACTGTAATGCGGATATGTGATCGTTGGATGCAGGAGGGTACGACGGACCAACGTGTTCGATCGCATCCACCTCAGTGCACCACTTCACGTGATGACAGGCATATTGTGCGTATGGCAGTGACGGATCGCTCAGCCACATCACGAACCATAGCACAGCACATTCAGTCTATACCACATCATCCAGTGTCTGCGCGTATCATTCGACGCCGTTTACAGCAGAGTGGTCTGTCCGCAAGACGTCCATTGCTTCGTCTACCCTTGACGCAGAACCACAGACGTTTCCGCCACCAATGGTGCGATGAAAGAAGGATGTGGACGGCAGAATGGAATGAAATTGTCTTTACTGACGAGTCCCGCTTCTGTCTGCAAAATCACGATGGTCGGATTCGAGTCTGGAGACACCGTGGAAAGAGGATGCTGAACAGCTGCGTTATGCACCGCCACACTGGTCCTGCACCGGGCATTATGGTATGGGGCGGTATTGGATATCACTCTCGCACTCCTCTAGTACGCATTGCCGGTACTTTAAACAGCCAGCGCTACATCTCCGAGGTGTTGGAGCCAGTTGTCCTTCCTTACCTTCAGGGCTTGCCCACAGCCATATTTCAACAGGATAATGCGCGACCACACGTGGCACGCATTGTCCAAGGGTTCTTCATCAATCGCCAGATTGAATTGCTTCCCTGGCCAGCTCGCTCTCCGGATCTTTCGCGATAGAAAACATGTGGTCCATGGTTGCTCAACGATTGACCCAGAATACATCCCCAGCTGCCACACCAGATCAACTTTGGCAACGTGTGGAAGCTGCTTGGTCTGCTGTACCCCAAGAACACATCCAAAGTCTCTTTGAATCAATGCCGAGGCGTGTGGCAGCGGTGATCTCCAACAATGGCGGCTACTCTGGCTACTGATTTTGGCAGGAACCACACTTCACAGAAGTCTATAAATTTAATCATTTGATACTTGGTCAACATGTTATCTACAAAATAAATTTTGTTGTGATATCTCTTGTCTTTCTTGGTGTTGCAATTTGGGTGGCCAGCAGTGTATATAGAAAGTCGTGTTATTAATTTTTCTAACAATGTTTTAAAACTGATTGATGGAAAATACTGTCATAGGAATTGTATTTGTTTAAAAAAAATTCATTTTTCCTATTTGTTACCTAATTGTTTATACCTATCTTTAATTCCTTGTATAACAGTAACTGTGATAGATTTCACAATAAAATAACTAAAAAAGGTTTAAACTGCTTGAAGCAAGTGACCTTTGAGTTAGAAAGAAACATTAAGGGCTTCCCTAAACTTTTATGGACTGTGACTCACCTTTGATTCGCTTCGATTGACGGGAAAAAATTCTTATTATCCTTATGAGACTGAAAAACTATATATTCGATCAATACACATTTTGGCAAACCCTTTTTTATTAAAAACGTCGGATTCTGATCCCCCTCAACCCCTTTCAGTGCCCCAAGTAGGGTGGGGTTGGATAGCGAACCCATCTGTTCGATTTTCCCCCCACACACATTGATCGTTTTCATTTCATTTATCGTTTTCAACTGTCCTGTTTATACCCATGCTTAGACACTACATTGTTCTAAATAACATTTATTTGTACATATACTTATACTTAATTTATTTGTATAATTATGTTTGATTCCAGTTTAATACTTGCTTACTAATTTGATAGTTGAATTTCTAACAAATTAATAACTTGTCCTATAAATTTATAAATTAAAGTGTTTAATTTTTTGTGTTCATGTGTTTAACCCTCTGAGTTATTCACACGCATATATTCGTCCTGCAAACTGCAGTCTCACCTGCATAACTTCTAACTAGTGTTGACCTTCTTGACCAATGGAATCTTTCCTGGGAGTCTTTCAGCCAATAGATGTATTTTGATTTAGACATCAAGTGTGTGTTGTGGGGTAAAAGCAATACTACACTACTCAGAAATCTCATGAAATTCAGAGGGAAAAATTTATTTTTCGAATATTACTTATTGGATAAAAACACCAATTATACAAATGGCGTACCTTTAAAGTTTTCTAAGAGACAGTTTCTGTTTAATTTGTTAAATTTTAATTCTGTTTAACAGTTAAATTTGCGCCATAAAACCCAACAATCAATCAATCAAACAATCTGTCAAGTTAAATATAGCCCGTTATGTTGCTCTAGTGTGACATTAATTAAAGTACCTACTACCTGTTAAATTAAATATAGGTGGCGGTAGTGTCTTTGCGCCGATACGTGTTTCCTGTATGTATTCTCAACGTGACGTCAGTGGACTTGTTTTCGAACACATTTTCAGCACTTCGACGGGCCTCGGTAGCCCGGTTGGAAGAGTAACGGATTAGCAACCGGAGGGTTGCGAGTTCGAATCCAACCAAAGACCGTCGGGTTCAAATGGGGTTGGTGCACGTTAAATATGTCATGGCCTCGAATGTCCTCATGTTGGCGTGGTGTGGAAGTTTGGAGAGTGGGATGCCAGTTCAGGTGTGACCTCGTCATCTGACCGTGGCTCAAATCTACATGGTGTTGTCCTCGGATCTTTCCCCTTCCGGCTTGATCCCGGACCGTCGCCAATAGCCCGTTGTATTTCTCCAGTGTGACGTTAATTAAAATACCTACCCGAATTGATAAGTGATATTGATTGGTCAACACCAATTAGATCATATGCAAATTGTTGGCAAAACGACAATAAACTACATTTTAAGGTAACCCCGATTTGTATCTTGCGAGATGGTTTCTCTAGAATGCAGAACTTTCTTCATGTTTATACTTTTAATTTATTACATAATAAAATAAATTGTATCATTCTACTCTGAGCTAAATATTTGTGTACCGTCTTATAAAACGCGCAATAAAATTATTTTTCAGCAAAAAGTATTTGAAAATCTTCCAATAGCCCAATTTGTTAGAACGATCAATAGTTTACCCAAAACCTTGTTTTCATTGATAGTATTTGGTATTTTGGTATTTTCAATTAACGTCACACTGGAGCAACACAACGGGCTATTGGTGACGGTCCGGGATCTATCCCGAAGGGATAGATCCTAGGACAAACCTCGTAATTTTGAAATACGGTCAGATGACGAGGTCAACACCTGAGCTGGCACCCTACTCTCGAAACTTCCACGCCAACGTGAGGACATTTGAGGCAACGACAGATCTAACGTGCACTAGCTCTCACGTATATGACGGCCTTTGGTTGCATCATGTTTGGAACTCGCAAACCTCCGTTTGTTAATCCGCTAGTCTTCCAACTACAGCGGCGCAAACTTTTTTCAGAAAAACTCTTTTTAAAATCTACCAATCAGCCCAATTTGTCAGAACGATCAACAGCTTACCCCAACCTTTGATATTTTTACTGACGATCTTATACATTTTAGTACTTTTATAACTTTAATGTTTGGAAACTGAGTTTTGACTTTTCTCTGGTTGTTTCGATCGTGATTTTTCTTTTATTCGTTAGTACTATTCCATGTAACTTTTGTTGTGTGCTTTTATGATGTAGTTTCTGTTGTATGATTGTACTGCTTTTCTCTCATGTATCTAGAGTTATCTGTTCGACAGTATGAATAAATACGTAATCATGTGGCCAAACATGGCACCTGATATACAAGACGGTAAAGAAACCTTAACCCACCCGTTTTAACAAGTAAGCTACGACGAGGCGTTTTCTCCCTAGTAAAGATAGAGGGCGGGTTTTCAATTAACTTGTCCTCATGATTGGAAAATTCACTTTTTTTTATTTTCATCGCGATTTATTTTCATACTACCTTTTAATAAGATTTTGTGAGCTCTTAGCTTTCGGCAATTCGTAAGAAGTTAGAAGAAACTTTCACCTGTTATATAATGGTTAAATTAAAAGCTGTGTGATAGGGAGAGTCATAGCGAATTCAGCATGAAATTTGATCAGCTGAGTTCCTGGAAATATTTTGCCTTTTTTTCTGCTTCGCGCTTTCTTAGAAAAATCCTTTCTTTGTGCACAATGGTGTCTGTCTGTCTAGATCATGCTCGTATTCTGCCCACTTTGTCGTTTCTTTAAATTATACTATAAAAATTTTTATATTTCAGCCTAAAAATTTGAAATTCAATCATATTACTTTTGGTATTGGAATTAATTCAGAGATCCATTTACATTAAAAATATTTATTTCAACCTAAAACTAAAATTCAATTATATTGCTTTTGTTATTCGAATTAATTCAAAGTAATTCGAATTAAATTAATTAATTTACCTTAAAAATATTGTTTTCAGCCTTAAAACAGAAATTCAGTGTTTTTGTTATTCGAATTAATTCAAAGTAATTAGTATACCTTAAAATATTTATTTCAGTCTGCAAACTTCAAATTCAATCATTGCTTTTATTATTCGAATTAATTGAAATTAATTAATTTATCTTAAACATATTTATTTCAGGCTACAAACTTGATATTCAATCATTGCTTTTGTTATTCCAATTAATTCAAATTAATTAATTTTCTTGACAAAATGTTTATTTCAGTCATGGTGTTCTTTGAAATTCAATCATTGCTTTTGTTATTCGTTCAAATTAATTTACCTTCAAAATTCATTTCAGTCTACAAATAAATCTTGAAACTCAATCATTGCTTTTGTTATTCGAATTCATTCAAATTAATTTACCTTAAAATATTTATTTGTCTACAAACTTGAAACTCAATCATTGCTTTGGAAGGGCCGTGGTAGCCCGGTTGGAAGAGTAACGGATTGACAACCGGGGATGTAGCGTGTTCGAATCCAACCCAAGACCATCATGTACAAAGGGGCTGGTGCACGTTAAATCTGTCGTGGCTTAAAATGTCCTCACGTTGACGTGGTGTGGAAGTTTGGAGAGCGTTGTTGCCTCTTCATCTGACCGTGGTTCAAAATTGCGTGGTATTGTCCTCGCACTTCGGGATTGATCCCTGACCGTCGTCAAAAGCCCGTTGTGTTGCTCTAGTACGACGCTAATTAATTACCATTAGCATTACCGGGCAGTTGTAGGCGGCGCATGTTCGATTCCTGTCAGGTGCATTCCTCCCTGGGTGTATTTCTCTCTTCTGTGTCAGTAAAAACTTTCATTGTGTGTGTCTATTACTTGATATTGTATGTCGTGTCTGGCGCAGCATGGCCAAATATGGCCCTTGTGCCATAAAATACTAAAACCAATCAGACAACTTTTTCCCGGGCTACCGCAGCCCGACATATAAAAGAAAAATGACGATCGAAACATAACCTCAGAAAAAAATCAAAAACTCACTTTTCAAGCGTTAAAGTTGTATTTCGAAATGTATTAAATCGGGAGTCAAAGAAAATATCAAAAAAGAGTTGGGTTTAAACTATTGATCGCAATCTGGCTGTTTTTTTATTTTTCAAGTAATTTTTCGCTGAAAAGTTTCGTGAAAAATAATTTTATTGCGAGTATTGCAAGAGGGTACATGAATATTTTTCTCCAAGTGGGCTGGTGCAATTTATTTTATTACGTACCAAATTATAAAAACATTTTAACACGCGCGAAGTCAGTTCTGTATTCTAGAGAGGAGTTATATTTGGATCGTAAAAAGTAATAAGACAGTTGGAATGTCACAAAATCACAGATTTGTACAAGAAATGGTGTTTTAGAAATCTATTTTGCAATTTTTTCAATATAACAGATATTTATAGGATGAATTCCAGACTATGCAGTCATACTCTAAAATGAGTCTTACTAGAAAAATAAAACAAATAAGTTCATTGGCCTCTCCAAATTTTTGACGCATTCGTGACGCATTTATTACAAACTTTGAAAAGGCAAGATAAAATTCCTGATTTCTTAAATCTCAGACATCGTTCGCTTACCCTTATCAAAATAGCTGTAAACTTCCACCATCATCAGGACCAAAGGTCTCTTTGGTCCTGATGGTGGTGGACGTTTTGCTCCAGCTAAATAGCTATTGACATTTTTATAATTTTTCAATACTTGATTACCAGTTTTACTAAGGCTTTTATCTGGGTATAGAAGATGTATTAAAAACAAAAGGTGGCACAACTACACTAGTAAAAATTAAGGTATTTCCAAATATTCACATTAGTTGAACTTCTGTAAAGGAATGAGACACTTGTAAATAGGTTGGTTGAGTTAGTTTTATATGTCGCAAGGTGCAGATTTGCCCACACTGGTCCAAACACAAGACAACTTCAAGTTATAGATATGCACACACAATGAAAGTTTTACTGGCAGAAGAGAGGTATACCACGGGGAGGAATCGAACCACTTGTAAATGGGGACAAGTTTTGGACAAATATTTGTTGACTGAAGGAGGGAGAAATTGCCAAAACATCTTCATACAATTTTTAAAAGAACGCATCAATTATTAAATAAGGATAATTTTGCTTTCTTAGGGCATGAGAGATTTAAACCCCAATATCCTCTTCCGTAAGGTGCATCTCTGTTCAAATGAAACCAAAAAAGACCGAACGAATTCTTTCAAATGAGGGGTTTTTTGGTTGATGTCCGACTGACACATAAGAGAGGAATGCACCCAGGGAGGCATCGAACCACTTGTAAATAGGAACAAGTAATGGACAAATATTTGTTGACTGAAAGAGGGAGAAATTGCCCAAACATCATGCAAATTTTTAAAAGAACACATCAATTATTAAATAAGGATAATTTTGCTTTCTTAAGGCATGAGCGATACTTAAGCCCCTATATCCTCTTCCGTAGGTGCATTTCTGTTCAAATGAAACAACTAAAATTCAAACGAATTATTACAACCGAGGGTTTTTGTTGATGTCCGACTGACACAGAAGAGAAAAATACAAACTAAAGGAGGAATCGAATCACTTATAAATGGGAACCAGCTATGGACAAACATTTGTTGACAGAAAGAGGGAAAAGTTGCCAAAACATCTTCATACAAATTTTTAAAAGAACACATCAATTATTAAATAAGGATAATTTTGTTTTCTTAAGGCATGAGAGATGATTAAGCCCCAATATCCTCTTCGTAGATGCATCTCTGTTCAAATGAAACCAAAAAAGAGCGAACGAATTCTTACAACCGAGGGTTTTTTTTGTTGATGTCCGACTGACACAGAAGAGAGGAATACACCAATGGAGGAATCGAACCACTTATAAGTGGGAACGAGTTATCGACCAACATTTGTTGACTAAAAGGGAAAAGTTGCCAAAACACCTTCATACAAATTTTTAAAAGAACACATCAATTATTAAATACGGATAATTTTGCCTTCTTAAGGCATGAGAGAGGCTTAAGCCCAAATATCCTCTTCCTTCAGGTGCGTCTCTGGTCAAATGAAACTAAAAAATAAGTGAACGAATTCTTATAACCGAGTTTATTTGTTGATGCCCTTCGAAATGAGCTTACAAAACTAAAAGTAAACAGCTTAGCAGTAAACTACTTTAGGATAACGAATTCTTCGGAAATTCGTGCTTTTTCCTAGATTAATGGATAATATTGATTTCGTTTATATTTAATAGCATCGTTTCGTATAAATTAAGAATGCATTTAACCTGGAAGTGAAAATTGAATTAGTCTGCACATTCCTTCAATTAAGCAATTAAGCAAGCCAAAATGGCAAGTTTTCTTGCGTGTATATCAAATATTGTTACCTGATAAATTAAGTGCTCCTTTTCTCGCAAGAGAAATAATGTGATCGTAAGGTTTTCTTTTAATCTTTCATTTTTGTCATTCATACATGCTCTCAGGTAGCATTCCTGGATCAACAGGCTAAAGATTTTAAACTTTATATAAGTTTTGTAATAGTAAAATCGTAATACTTTTTAATATTAGGTTTATTATTTACTTCCTCTTGAGTAGCGTTATAGAATGCATCTTAAAATTCTTAGTTATTCGGAATTAGTTTCATTTTTGGAGATGTTCTCGAAATATTTCGTGTCTATGCTCCACACAAAGGCCATAAATTTTAGCGTATAAAAATGATAATTGGAATTTTAATACATTTTTTCAAGTAAATAACTGCAACTGTGTTCACTGGAAAATGTACCTAAAATGTATTTACAAAAAGGTAAATTTATCAGGGCATTAGGAATAATATGTACTGTCCAAGATTCAAGTTTCAACCTACAAAGAATTCTTATCTAGAGATTCTCAACCTAATACCGCGGACTGGTAAGTTATTTTTTATTAGACGAGGGCCCGGTTCCAACAAATTTACTCGTAAATACCTATCCAATTTTCTTAAGGTCATACATTAAACTAACATAAGTATTAATTATGGCATAATCATTAAGTATTATTACATTTATGTATGCGGTGTGGCATGTTGATAAATATAAAATTACGATTAAATTAGTTATCAATCAGTGGACTAATGAAATCTTGTAGCGTATGATCGTTTCCTCAGGCCAACATCATTAAACTAATTTGTGCTGATATTTATTGACAAATCTCATTCTGATCACAAAAATTTATTTGTTACGTCACAAACACCTTCAATACGAGATCTTCTTGACACTAAAATTTAACAATGTGCCGTGTCTCTCATTCATATTAATATTTAAACCTGTAGGCCCTAGTACTTTAAAAAAAATCCTGTCATTCAGGTTTCGAAACAAGCATTTACATACAGCAAAGCGAACTCGTGAAGAAGCAGTATTCAGTAATATAATAGATTTGAGAACTGGATACAAATTATCTTTATCTTCAATTTCGAGGAGAAATTTTCTTTATATTTCCTTGCTGATTGGTCACTAATAGTTGTAACACAGCTTAAAAAACAAATATGACAAATTCCAGAACCTCTCAGAGTCCGATATAATTGATGCCCGGTACCGGGCTACGGACCTGCGTTTGAGAAACATTGATCTAGAGTTTCTTAACCCTCCAAGTATTTCAACGAGATATCTCGTCCAAGATCTGGTCAACTTTGCTAAGCACGAGATATCTCGTCGAGACAAAACTGCCTTATTACTCCAAGGAGAATGAAGATACAAGTATGAAAAATAAAGTGTCCCTTGCCCAGAACTGGTAACAGTTTAGAATAAGTTTTTGCACCAGAGGCTGAACACTGGGGTAGTTTTCGACTCAAAAATAAATCACCTTCAAATGCCCCGAAATTTAAGACCCTCTAGAGAATTCGACACAAATATCCGTTATTTATGGTAGTTCAAGATATTATGGTTGTCAAGGCAACTGATACAACCTTTTCAGGGTCGGTGGGGCATACGGTGTTCCAGACCCCTTTGAAGAAAACTACGTGTACTAAATTTTATTTTGCGTAAAATACATTTATATGATGTCTTCGCCCGTAAGATTTTCCAAAATCATTTATAGCAGTAATTCTAAGGAAATAGGGGTAAAAACTACAAAGTTCACTCGCTGAAACATACGGCCCCTTTTGGAAACGAAAGTAAACAATGTCTGTAATCGAGTTCCAATTGCGAAAGAGCATTTAAAGACGTTTAAGTTAGAAGTGCAAGCGGATGCTCTCAAAGCGAAAGAAAAACGCAGTCTCAAGAGGAAGGGAGGGAAATTTTAATCGACATCGGATCGGCCATTTACGCAAAAACACGCTCGTTGAAAATTCTTTATCAAGAGTAGTAGGCTAATACTCTTGCAATACAAGTGTGATTATTTCGGAATTGCACACCCGGAACTGTGAGCGATCTAATGAGCTCTAAGTGCTGCAGACATCACTGAATCGAAGTACGACTGTAAGTGAACAACACCTCTCGAATCTCGAAGCAAAGACACAAGATCCATTTGCAACACGTTTTCCAGATAAAGGGAGATTCAAATTACACAGTCCTCCCTTTTTATCGCTCTTTAAACGTTTCCCCGGCTGTAGCAATTGGGTTCGTTTAGTGAAACGGAAATTAAGTGGAAAAGTAATAATAATAAAGAATACGATAAGGAGGCTGGGTCTTTTTATCAAGAGGGGAAAACGTTACTTAGATCACGCTCTTCAGAGACTTCAAGCATGGTATAATTAGCATAAACTAGACTCACGCTGGATACCATAGAGCACATTCCATCCACAGTTGTTGGATCACGAGAAGAGTGCAAAGGCCCTTCATATTTACAGGTTGCTCGCCAGGAAAGGCACTTGCAATGGCTAAATAGAAATAGTGTTTTTGTTTCCACTTGTGTCGAACTTGGAGAACCCGATTTTTACCATCTCTGAGGGCCACGTGATTTGCGAGTAGTGCAGTGTTGCTTTTACTCTACAGCACACTTGATAACTGAATGACCACACCTTTCTAAAGAATCCAAGGATTCTTTCAATTTTCAAGATTCTATTGGTCTTGTCCCAAAATCGTGGCTGGTGTGTCTCAGTGGGTATCCCCACTGCACGAGCAACCTTTGAGTTGTAGGCGGCGCAGTTTCGATTCCTGTCAGATGCATTCCTCCCTGGGTGTATTTCTCTCTTCTGTGTCTGTAAAACTTTCATGTGCGTCATGTGCGTCTATTACTTGATATTGTACGTCGTGTCTGACGCAGCATGGCCAAATATGGCCCTTGTGCCACAGAACCCCAAAACTTGCCAACCAACCTTATAAAATCCTTTGGGACGATTCTATTGACCCATTCTTTGGAATAAAATCCTTTCAAACGATTCTATTGCTTTTTCCTTTAGAATACAATCTTTTGGAATGATTCTATCTGTCCTTTCTGGAGTCCTTTGGAAAGACTTTATTGCTAATTTCCTTGGATTAGAATCTCTTTGAAGTATTCTATTGCTCCTTTCCTTAGAATATAATTCTTTGGATACATTATATTGTTCATTCCGTTAGAATATAATGCTTTTTAAAGATTCTATTTCTTCTTTCCTTAGAATAAATCCTTTGGAATCATTCTACATCTCCTTCCCTTAGAACATAATTTTTTGGAAAGGTTCTATTGCTCTCTCATTTCCTTATAATAGAATAATAGAATTCTTTGGGAATATTCCATTGTTCTCATTTCCTTATAATAGAATCTTTTGGAAATATTCTATTGCTCCTTTCCTTATAATAGAATACCTTAGAAATATTCTATTGGTCAAGATCAAAATTGGTTATAGGGGAAGATTGCAGGTTGAAGGTGGAATTATTCATGTGAACCCCTCAGAGGGTGAAAGAATACCAGCTAGGATACTAATCTAACCATTGAGTGTACTGTTTAAGTACTGCTTTGTTAGCGAGTATTAAGATCTCCAGAATCGCGTGCTGGCTCAGCTTCGAAAATGATAATGTATCTTGAATATGCTTAACGTCTCCAGCTCTTACATTCAGTTTACCGCATTCTCTTTTAAATGCGCGTTTTGTTTGGCCAGATCTTTATCATTATAAAGCTGAGCTTTCCTGGAAGTTGCGGTAATCCATATTAAGAGGATAATTCTTCCGTGATCAAAAGTAATGCCCGGGCACGAATTCGGAAAATAATTTTGGGGTTAGCCCTGTCTTCTCTCTCACGGTATGTTTTACTTCTATGATTAACCCTCCGAGTGATTTCGACGAGATATCTCGTCCTAAAGATATTACCGATATTTTGATGATGATGATATCAAGATCTGGGTAGATTTTTTCTAATGACGTGATATTTCGTCCATCAAGATCTGGTTAGTTTTTCTAATGGTGATATACCTCGTCCATCAAGATCTGGTTAGTTTTTAAGTACGAGGTACCTCGTCGAGACAACCATCAGGAGGGTCAACATCTCTACTTTACTTGTATGGTCAATCAAACTTCAATTTAAGCTGATTAAATTGGTTTCAACGCTTAATTGGGCTCGACCCCATGGGCATCTATCTCCATTCAACCCATCCCTGCGTCTAGGCGAAATGGCCAAGATGGTTTGTTGGTTTTGTGGTTTTATGGCGCAAGGGCCATATTTGGCCATGCTGCGCCAGACACAAGTCATACAACATCAATAGACACATACACTATGAAAGTTTTACTGACACAGAAGAGAGAAATACACCCTGGGAGGCATACACCTGACAGTAATCGAACCTGCACCGCCTACAACTCGAAGGTTGCTAGCGCAGTGGACATACCCACTGAGCCACGACGGCCCCCGAAATGGGCAAGAAACTCTTACTATTTTGTCTTGTCCCAACCCTTGCCATTCAAAGACAGTCATCCAGCACAAACATGGGTCCTCGGTGTCAGCAACCGATCGAATTGCTGTAATGGTCAATGAACATTTGGATACTTTTTAGACTATGGAGTTAAAAACAACTTCGATTTACATAGATTATATCAATATATCATATCATATATATCATATCAGACAATCAAGTAATAGACATATACACACACAAGGAAAATTTTACTGATATAGAAGAGAGAAATATACCCAGGATAAGTTAGGTTTTCGACAAGGAATAGCATGTGCGGTCGATTCTGACCCCTATGTAGACGAAAAAACGTATGTACTGTTGCTTTTGGGGAATTTTCTGGTTCTAGAGTAGTGGTTCTTAAACCTTTTAGTGATTGGCATCCCCTTGAATCTAAAAATAAGTTCTCGCACCCCCTTGAAAAATGTGTTTCTATTTTTTATTTAGGAAATTACTTCTATTGCATAATTTATTTAATGAAAAATAAACACATGCATTTACATACACATACAAAACAATATTTCAATTTTTAATGGCTACGCTGTTGATTCATAATAATTCTTTTGAAGCCAGGCTCCTTTTTTGAAGGAGCCACGCGTAAGTCATCACTTGCATTTCAGCGATTTCTGGCTTTTGTTTTTATATGCAAAAAACGATGAAAATCCCTTTTTCCACAGGTAGGTGATGGCAAATGGTAAAAGTGTCTGCAATGCTGTTTATGCCATCTGTGTATAAGGTTCTAACTGTGTATTGTTCCAAGTCCAGTTTTCCAAATTCCATTTTAATGCGTGCATTGGCTCGTACTTTAATAAGATCATCGTTTATTAAGTCGTCCCTTGAAACTTCTCTCGGACCCCTGGAAATGCTTTCTCGCACCCCCAGGGGTGCACACACCCCAGGTTAAGAACCATTGTTCTAGAGGGAGCTTTCCGTTTTTCTATTGTTTTTAGGCCCTTTTGTACCAAAATATTCTAGGAGCGAGTCTACTGCGCCAAGCGGTTGATCCACCGCTGGTCATATTTTTCCAAGCTGTGCCAAATACAAGACAACGTCAAGTAATG
Source organism: Meta bourneti (assembly GCA_933210815.1). NCBI lineage: Eukaryota > Metazoa > Arthropoda > Arachnida > Araneae > Tetragnathidae > Meta > Meta bourneti. Next base: position 45,358,727 of record OW119934.1, read on the forward strand.
GAAATGCACACACAAGGAAAATTTTACTGACACAGAAGAGGGAAACATACTCAGGATAAGTTAGGTTTTCGACAAGAACTAGCATGTGCGGTCGATTCTGACCACCTATACAGACAAAAATCTAACTGTACTGTTGCTTTTGGGGAATTTGCGGGTTCTATTCTTTTAGAGGATCTTCTACACAAAAATATTCTAGTTGCCAGCCTACTGCGCCCAGTGGGTGATCCGCCATTGGTTATAATTTTGCAAGCTGCGCCAAACACAAGACAGGCTACGTCAAGTAATGGACATACACACACAAGAAAAATTTTGCTGACACGGGGAAGAGAGAAATGTCCCCAGATAAGTTAGGTTTTCAACAAGGACTAGCATGTGAGGTCTATTCTGACCCTTGTATAGGCGAAAAAATAAATATCCTGTTGCTTTTGAGGGAATTTTCCAGTTCATATAGAGGGGATTTTCCGGTTCTATTCCTTTTGAGGCCCTTCTGTACTAAAACATTCTAGGTGCGAGCCTACTGCGCCTAGTGGGTGATCCGCTGCTGGTCTTTTTTTTCCAACCTGCGCCAAATACAAGACAGACAACGTCAAGTGATGAACATACACACACAAGAGAGAACTGACACAGAAAGAAAGAAATATACCCAGGATAAGTTAGGTTTTCGACAAGGAATAGCGTGTGTGGTTGATTCTGACCCTTAATGCAGACAACGAAATAAATGTACTGTTGCTCTTGGGGAATTTTCCGGTTCTTTCAAATTTCCCAACCGCTGAACGCGATTACTAAATATAGAGAAAAAAATTATAAATAGAATAACTACCGCAGCCATTTCGGGACAGAAGATGCTCCCATGAATTTAAAGAGCTCCTATGAATAGCGTATAACCTGTGGAATTTCGTACTCCAGCAAGAAAAAAGCGCGATAAGACAACATTGTAATTCGTGCTCATTCCATCAGAAGGCTCCACTCTCTGTCGTGACTCATTACGTGGAAGCGTCCGAATCAAGGCGGGGGCGTTGGTCAATTGCTTTCCCTTCGATAGATAAAAGCTATATGAAATTCTCGCTCATCATTTTTAAAGGGTAATTTAAATGTCGAGATGATTGCGTAAATGCTGAATAATTGGGGCTCGTTATCTTTGTTTACAAGCCTCTCCGAACTCAATGTTTTAATATGAGATCTCTCCGCGGCCCAAAGTACTACGTGTGATTGATTTCAACTATCGCTTATATTTATTACTTTAATTTTCTTCCCCGCTTTTTTAACATTAAATGTACGGCTTTTCTCTCTTCTTTTTGTGTAAAAGCACGCTGTAAAAAGGGGCACGTAATTACGGAGATACGTTACGGGGAACATTTTTTCTCCTATCGTTTAACTCGCGTTTTGCTGGTCCAGTGGGGGAGAATGTTACTGCGTTATTAGTGATGTGTATCAGAGATTATGATTTAAGAATTTTATCTTAAAAATACGTGACGCAGGTCAGGGCCTTCTTGACTTCTTTAATAACCCCTTCTCTGGAGATTATCTTCAATTCTTTCGGCTGGAGGAGAAATAATGTATTAGAAGTTGTCTTAATCAACCGTGTTTGCTCATAATTATAAAGCAGGTGGAATTCTTATGCATTCAATTTATCCCGTAACGTAATGGGTAAATTATATACTCCGTTTTTCCATTACATCATAATGTTCGCGTCTTTTTCCAAGTTCTCTTGGATGTTATAAATCTGTAAATACAATTTTAATAACGCTGTGTAGTTTATGGGCACTCTACCTGATTATCTGAAACATGCTTGACCCGATCGTAGCATGTTGAGTTAACCCTTTCAGGGGTGATGGGACGATCTTCAGATGGTTAACCCTCACCACAAAATTTCCGAGTAGTGTAGTATTGCTTTTATCTCACAACACATTTAATGACTAAATAACCACATCTATTGGTTGAAAGAATCCACGAATTCTTTCAACCTCTGGAAAAATTATATTCGTCCTTTCCTTAGAAAAGAATCCCTTGGAACGATTATATTTGTCCTTTCCTCAAAATAAAATCCTTTGGAACGATTCTATTGCTCCTTTCCTTGGAAGTGGACCCTTTGGAAAGATTCTATTGGTGTTTTCCTTAGGTAGGTATGCAGGTAGGTATTTTAATTAACGTCACATTCGAGCAACACAACGGGCTATTGGTGATCCGGGATCAATCCCAAAGGGAAAGATCGAGGACAACACAAAGTAAAATTTTGAGCCACGGTCAGATGACGAGGCAACACCTGAGCTCGCACCCCACTCTCCAAACTTCCACACCACGTCAGCGTGAGGATGTTTGAGGCCACGACAGATTTAATGTGCACCAGCCCCCTTTGTGCACGACGGTCTTTGGTTGGATTCGAACTCGCAACCCTACGGTTACTCTTTCAACCGGGCTACAGCGGCCCTGTTTTCCTTAGGAAAGAATACTTTGGAAATATATGGTTCCTTTCCTTAGAATAGAATTCTTTGGAAATATTCTGTTTTCTTTCCTTAGATTTGGTCACGTTGGCGTGGTGTGGAAGTTTGGAGAGTGGGGTGCCAGCTCAGGTGTTGCCTCGTCATCTGACCATGGTTCAAAATTACGTTGTGTTGTCCTCCGACTTTCCTTTCTGGTTTGATCCCGGACCGTTGCCAGTAGCCCACTATGTTGCTCCAGTGCGACGTTAATCAAAATACCTACCTACACGATGTGAAAGATTCGAGGACAATATCTCGAAATTTGGAACCTCTGTCAGGTGACGAGGTTAGCACCTAAGCTGGCACACCCCGCTCCAAAATTCCGCAACACGCCAACGTGAAAATTTATTATTTGGAACTTTTATTGGCGAAATGATGAAATCGTATTCAAAAACAAGCCAAGTGACATCATGTTCAGAATACGTACAGGAAATACTTATAGCCGCAGAAACACTACCGCCACCTATATTTAGCTTGACAGAAAATGCCTCTCATACGTACATGCTGTTATGAAACATGACGAATTTCAAAATAACATACCGTTTCAAAAATGGGGATATTGTATTTAAATTAATCACCTACACCCCTCGTATAAAATTATTTTGGATTCGTCCCGAACTACATCGAAAAATTTGCTAACTACGAACGTTGCTTTATACTGCTGTTACACAAATATTTCTATTTATTTCATCTCATCTGACCGTGGTTCAATATTACATAGTGTTGTCCGATTTCCCTTGGGGGATTGATCCTGGACCGTCGCCATTAGCCCGTTGTGTTGCTCCAGAGCGACGTTACTTAAAATACCTACCTACCTCTATTTCAATATGCCATTTTGAAAAGGCCAATCCTATGCTGAATTTTAAAGCAAGAAAATTTTTATTTTTGAAATACTACAAGTCTTAAGCTTCAAGTGGATGTTGATCACATAAGTATGGATCTTTTAGGGATGAATATGAATGAACGTGGAGATTTTCTCTAATTTACTACAGGTATACTAAATTATTCTATAAACTCTCCCACCTTTTAAAAATAGCCCGTTGTGTTGCTCCAGTGTGACGTTAATTGAAATACCCCCACCTTTTAAAAGCTCAGGTGTGACCTCGTCATCTGACCGTGATTCAAAATTACGGTAGGTAGTTAATTAGCGTCACACTGGCGCAACACACCGGGACACCGGCGATGGGTCCGGGATCAATCCCAAAGGGAAATATCCAAAGACAACGCCTCGTAATTTTGAACCATTGTCATATGATGAGAACAACACCTGTCAAAATTACAAGGTGTCCTCGGATCTTTCTTTTCGAGGTTGATCCCGACCATGGCCAATAGCCCTTTGTGTTGCTCCAGTGCTACGTTAATTCAACTACTTACCTATCTACCTACCTTTTAACCCATATAGTTTAAAGTGCAATTTTGCTTTATTAAAACTTTTAAAATATATGCTGCTAATATATTCTGCCCTGAACAAGGGTAATAATAGATGTAAATATTTTTCTTTGGAATTCAATATTTTCCACTCTGCAAAAACTCATAGAATTTTAATAAAATGGGATTTTAAAGTCATCGGTAGGAATTTTACCGGACTGTAAGAGAATTTTAAAAACAATCACCATGAGATACTTTATAAAAGAAAAGCAATATTATTTTAGTATTTTTCAGAAACTTTTGACGTAGAATACGTCTTACACTTCGAAACCGGGGTGCAGCGCTTAATTCGTGAGTGTCACGAAAAATTTAATAACATGAAAACTATCATTGATAGATACATGAACAATATTGTATATTCAATAAAGCATTACATAAAAACAAAAAGCATGTTTTAGATACTGATTGACTTTGCGCTGACGTCATCCTCTGATGCTATCACAGCGCAAAGTTGAGTCACGAAAATGAGTGCTTCCGTGCACATCAATTTAGTCTAGGTCGGGCCTCCTTTGCACGAGCACGACGTTTGAGGTGTCATTTGTTTCGTCTCTTTCCGCTTTATAAATAATAATATAAATAAAACCTAAATATTGAATACTTCTTTAGATATCGAACTTCTAAATATGGAAATTTCGCAAAAATTTCAAAATGTCCAAACATATGCATACTGAACACCAGAAAAATTATAGAAAACGTCCAGGAAGAAAGACCGAGAGATGAGAAATCCAAGAATACCCTGTCACATTGGCGGGGTGTGGAAGTTTGGAGAGTGGGGTGCCAGCTCAGGTGTTGCCTCGTCATCTGACCGTGATTCAAAATTACGTGGTGTTATCCTCGGATCTTTCCCTTTGGGATTGATCCCGGACCGTCATCAATAGCCCGTTGTGTTACTCCAGTGTGACGTTAATTAAAATACCTATCTACCAAAAACACCCAGATGTCCGATCGTGAACGACAACGGGATCTGCGGGAGTGCTTGAAAGTTGAGGCGTCGCGCCGTCAAGGTGCACAAATGCGTGATACGAGTGCATCAAGTACTTCCACCGCGCAATTCGACGCAAATAGCATATCTGATGACAAAAACGTTTCTTTATCGAGTGATGGAGTTCAATCCACGGAGGTCTGTAATGAGCCATAACCATCAGAATCAACAGAAATTAAATTCTTTGAAATGTGTTGTACTAATTTATTTCGCTCTCACTTACATATTCTACGCCTTAAGCCTAGCGGCCGTGTCCCAACACAGCCAGGTCCGTTTTTTAGTACTTATTTAGTCTAAAACGAGGTTTCGCTAAAGAGATGTATCAAAAAATGTAGAGAAAAGTCAAAAAATATCTTGATATTCTGATAGAGAATGTATTGATGCTAAATAATTATGATTTTTTTCTTTATTTCCTTTAACACTCGTCCCCGACACTCTAGATATGTAAGGTAGGTTAAAAACATCACATAAGGTATATTTGAAGAATAAAGATGAGTTAATTTTTTACGCTGGATTCTGTTGTACATTCCACCTCCATTTGTGTTTATATTGAGTTTTCCATACCTCAAAAGGGCGCATAGCATTCTTTAAGTGATGCGTAAATATTTTACCCGCTCTCCGAAGCGTGACCAATTATGCGGGTGTTCTTTGTTTAATAACTCTTAAACACCAATCAGTGAAGCTGTGCATTCGAATTTCGATTGGAAAGTTAACGTTTCGTGTTCGATTGGTTAAAACTGCAAAATAACATATTTGCGAAAATTGTGCAACTAAACGTCATGGTTCCAAGGCTACGACCAGAGTTCGAATCTTGGAACCGTGACGTTCCAAGTAGTATTTTTTCCTTTGTATACAGCAAATATTGTTCAACAAGAAGCTGTAGCAATGCTACAGTATGTTACAGTGTAGCATACCTAAGAATTAATTGATTAATCCTTACATGGGCGGTGGGACGATCTTCCTTGAAATGGTTAATGGTAGGTATATAAATATTCTATGAATATTAAGGCTGCTTTAAGGAATAAAAATATTCTCTCATTTGCAGTTAAATGGCTTAAGGACTTGATTATCATCAAACACTATTTTTAAGATTTATGTATACACTGATTTTATTATTTTATCTTGCGCTTGCCCAGCTTGTCTTTTTTTATCTTGCGCTTGCTCAGCTTGTCTTTTTTTACCTTGCGCCATAAAACCCAACAAACCAATAACTCAATTTTTTTCGGCGAAAAAAATCGATTTTGTAATTTTTAGTCATTTTATTTTTTAGTGTCTCAAGGATATGTGCGCCACCTTTCAAGTCGAAATTCGTAAAATTGGCCCAGTTATAAACCATTAACAGACTCGGCGCCCAGATGTAGAATCTGGAGCGCGTGCCATTTCATAAAGTTGTAAATTCTATAAAGCCGATTCTTCAACGATTTGTTATCAAAAGATCATTACACTTATCTACAGCGCTGTATGACACTGGTGCTGCGTATTACTAGAAAAATACTATAAGTATTGAATGTGCTCAGTTAACTGTATCGAAACTTTAAACGCATTTTTCTCGGTACAACTTTTTCGGGAGTGATCTGCAGGATATCTTTAAAAATATTGGATTGATCGACGTGTAATATTTACAGCATGTCGAGCATACATCCTTTTATCGTTTAATGGACTACAAAAGCAATATTTTAAGTTTTTACATTTTTATAGCAAAGAACTGTCAACTTTTTGAGCTAAACGGATGATTTTGAATTTGACAAGTCACCATTTCCTCAAATATTTAAAAAATAATTCTGGATCATCGAACGATAGTTACATGGGGGTATGAAGTAAAACGTCGTTCGGGTTTTTTTTTAAAGATCACTTGGAGTTGTGAAATTTTGACAACCAGCGGCCCCGGAACTTCGCGATGCGTCATGGTCGACGAGAGTCAGGCGTGATTCTTCATAAAAATAATAATAAAATTTTTTTATGAATACCTGAGATGATAATAAATAGACGTAAAGTTTGAAATCATTTGTCGTATAGTTTCGTCAGTAAAAATTCTCTAAAAAGCGTTAATTTTAGCAGAGAAAAAAAAGAGAATCTTCTTAAGGCTGCTAAGGATTACAAATATTCTCTCATTTTTAGTAAACTGGCTTAACTAAAAGTTCATAAAAACCAAAGATGTAGCGTAACATTTATAATTGGGGATGTCGATATTCGATAGGAAACAAAAGTCTTATGCTCAGTTTTAGACGACCTTATAAGTCAACGTCAACTCCATTAGACATTGTTTCTTTTCCACAAAAACAATACAAAACAAAAACATTTTAGCCCTAAATTAAGAAAAGAACCCAAAGGCACAATTGCACCCAATCTTGGCAACTCTGTATGAATGACCCAAACGCTGTGCGCAAGAATTATGCACAAGAATCAACTGCACATATCTGGAATGAATGTTAACCAAATAAGAAGCATGGAGTAGAGGCGAAGAGTCTGTACTTTTGGTATCCATTCCGCATGACAAATGGCATTAACCAATCATTGTAAGAAAACATTTGAGGTTGAAGGGATCGGGCATCATCTGTCCCTGATTGGATTTTTTGGGTGAAAATCAAGGACATTAAAATATAAACTGGTGCCTCACGCAGATTTACGTTTAAGAAGTTGTCAGTTTGCTTGAGTTTCATCGATTTTATTTTATTTTTAAATTTTTTTGTCACCGAAAGTTTTCTAATTTTCGATATTTTGTTGTAGGATGCTGTTTTTCTTGTCTTTCATGGGCGCTACTCCATGGAATTCCGTGATTTGCTAGAAAATGTTACACAAATATTTTTTAACTGCTATGTAATTTAATACTAAACCTCCATCTCTGGCTGTCAGTAAATATCTACTGACAACACGAAACTTTTTAACCCTCCTGGTGGTTATCTTCGCGTCGAAAACTGTCCTACAGTGGCCAGCCTCTGGTGCAAAAACTTGTTACAAACTGTACCAATTCTGGGCAAGGGACAATTTAATATTAGGGCAAGGACCTACTTGGATCTTCATTCCCTTGGAGTAATAGTGCAGTTTTGTCTCGACGAGGTATCTCGTCCTTAGCAAAATAGACCAGATCTTGAACGAGATATCTCGTCGAACCACTTGGAGGGTTAAGCCGGTTTCTTCAGTGCATCCTGAGAAAAGGTGCATAGAAATTAGGAAAGTAACATCGGGTATTGAACCTTTCAATCCCAAGGAATCTATAAAAACACTTTTACTGTAGCTTTCCTTTTAATGGACTCAATGCGAACCATACACAGTCGAATCTGATTGAAATCATAATTTGTCGAAGGTACTGCAGTTTCAGGAAAATATTTTTATAGCTAGAGCATCGATAAAGCGCGTCTCCCGCTGCGATGATTGAGAACGTACTATTTATCGCCAGCCACCTGTTCCGAAACTGTCAAAGGTCTCGTCCAGCTCCGACGACAACCCGGGACGCGGACACCTGAACAGCATTCTGAAGGGCATCACGAAAAAAAACGGGAAGCGATGAACGTATAAAATCGTTAATTTCACCGATGTCCCCCCGCTCTGTCACTCAGCATCCTCGTTAAAACGGTAAGTTGGCGAACTCTACTAGTCATTTCCCATTTTATTCTCGAATCAATTAGTGGCCAAATGCGGGGGTCAACCCCCACAAATTCCTTACTAGAGGGGGGTCTAACCCCAAACGCTTCCCACCACAACGCCACAGACCGGGTTTGAAATATTGTTCCCCGGTCGACTAATCTGTCACGTAATTAATGAGGTCATCAAGAATACCCACACGCACTTGGTGCATGAACAGCAGAGTAGCTTTTACTAATCTGGTAACCTGTCTCGCTGGCCAGCGTTTGTTGACAGACGAGAGGCTTGATTCACTGGCCAATAATCTGGTTACCGGGGAAGGGCATGCATTTCTCACTCTTCTTAATGACGGGTCCTTGGGGTCAAACATCATTTGCTGGCTAATTGCTACAATGTCAGAACTCGAGGGAAGGTCGGATGAGCCACGCATAAAAGACCTTTCGGCCCAAAATCATAAATTCCAAAGACAGGCTAAAAATTTAATAGATGCCGGCCTAGTCTGACTTGTACCGTAGTAATTGAAAAACGATGCTCGTTCATTTAACGCAGCGAGTAAATAATCCGAATGCTTTTACGCCGCTAATATGACCACACCTTAATATCATAAATGAAACGGGTGTATAGCTTTGAGAGGAGAATATGTGTTTCACTTTTAAAGCCTCCTGAATATGCAAAGAGGAATAACCTCTCCTCCTTTGCCCGAACTTAATGAAAAGCTGTAATCGTCAAAAAGAAGAGATAAATTGTTCCCTCTTTTTTCAGAGAATGCGTTTTAACATATTTATTTGGTTAATCTTTTTCGGTTTTTTTTACTGTCGCTGCATACCTACGCTGGTTTTAGATGAGTTAAGCTCAGTTCCTCGGTTTGATTAACTTATTAAACTTATATATCCTTGAAAAGAGATATATTTTACATTGAATTAACCCTCCAAGTGGTTTCGACGTGATATCTCGTCCATCAAGATTTGATCAATTTTGATAGAGACGAAATATCTCGTCATCAAGATACTGCCGAGTTTTTATGATGAGATAAAAATCTGGTAATTTTTTAATGACGAGATGACTCGTGCATCAAGATCTGGTTAGTTTTGCTAACGACGAGATGCCGCGTCGAGACAACCACCAGGAGAGTTAAGATAGTAAGCATGGTTGAATGAGAAAGTTAACACTGGGATGGGAAGCATGTATAAGTGTGAAAGGTTAACTCATGTTAAGTTGGCTGGTTTGTGTTTTATGGCGCAAGGGTTAATGAAAGCATAATGTACTATCATTACATGATTTTCGGAATTTTGAGGTTTCATTTTAGGAGCCAAAAATATGCTTAAAACTTTTATCACTCATAATTTATTCGTAATTAATACTACCGTGTTTTTTACGCTTTTATTTGAATGTTTAATTGTTAATCAAAATCGTATGTACTCAGTTCCAGTAGACTCCAAAACTCTAGGTTTCCAGCTCAATTCACTTTATCAGAGTAAAATTTCTTCCTGTCCAAATTTAGTTTGGGCGTTTAATCCTATTTGGTTATTCACCGAATAGAGAATTTAGATATATTTGTGTATGTAATGAATAGGGCGCTTATTTTGGTGGTTTTGTATGTTGTTTAGTAAGACTGAAATGTTATTCCATTAAATATAGAAATGTGCTTCATATAAAAACTAAACTAATTTAAGTGTCAGCATTTCTGTGTTTTTTTCGTTAATGACATTTATTTCAAGTTTCTTGGTCGTTTCAAGGCAGTTTTGGCTATTTTTGTCTAATCTTTTCGCAAATGTTGGTGTTTCCCAGGAAATGGTTTGGGGAATGAATTTCCTCTCTAAAATCCTCATTTTTCAGCTCAGTGAGTTGAAAATTTTTCCCGATATGAAATTTCAGAAGACGGAAGGAAGTGACGAATATTAATCTTCAAATTAAAGCGAAAGGGACGGTTGACGAAATTTCGTATTTAAAACGGCTCCCATATCGTAGAAAATCATTCTTTTGAAAATCTACGCAGGACTTTTGTTCTGATGAAATACAAATTATGGTAAACTAAAAATATTCAATTAAATATTTTTGTTAGTGAAAATGAATTTTAAAGTTGCATTTGTCATTTTTCTGATTTTCTTTGACTTTTTATATTTTTTCTTGTTTTTAGGGTACTTTTTTTATTAACAAAATGGACTGTCTGGAAGAGAACTGTAATAAGTTCAATTCTATTTTAAGGATATTTTTATCATAAAGGGAATGTTTTGATTTGTTTCGTTGTTTCATGAAACTCGTCTTGCAAAAAGTTTTTTTAAGAAATATAACCATTTTCGTTGTTATCAAAGGCATTTTTTGTAGTTTTTGAGTCATTGGGCATGCCTATTCTTATTGGGCATTTTACCAGCAATTTTCAGGTCATCAAAATCCTAGTCCAAGTAATGAATAAAAGCACGCTGTCCGGTATAGCGAATGTAAGGTAAAAACCCCAATCTGTATTATCCAGTGATAGTTATTTCCTCATAGAACTTTCAGAAGATTTATATACGAAACGGCATTTGTGTGGTTAACAAAACGCTAATAAATCAATGACTAACTCCGGTGCAGATGCCCACGGTGACCACAAAACAAACTTGAAAAATGTGTCTACCTCTAAATTTCAACATTCAAGACTGCCATTTGACTTCCCAGCGACAGCAATTTGTTTTCAGCGACTGTATTTCCACCGAACTGTTTCCCTCGACGATACATTACACGTAATTTTATGAATGGGTGGGGTGTTTAGCTCCATTCTCAGAGCGCCTGGTCCCGGGCGACTTTTTATTGATAGCCTGTAACTACATCAGTGCCCAATCGTGCGTTTCGTTTACCAACAACACCCTACGGTTAATGCCCGCCAAGAAACCGGTAACAGTAACGATATAATAGATCACAGCGTGATAAGCGTGAATGGTATTCTTTCTGGAGTTATTTCCCAGCTTTATGCTTACGTTTTTTTCTTCTGTGCTGACCATTTCCCGGTGTCACTACGTCCCCCCCCGCTCCCCCCACCCCGAAAAGAATAAAAAAGTTACTTGAACTTGACCCCTCATCCCCCCTAACGTCAGATTGTTTCCCAGTGCCTTCCCCTCCCTGCCCGATTCTTTGAGAAAACGTTGATATAAGTAATGATAATGTTGCGTGCGCAATTGGTGAATGCATAACTCTACCCCGCACACCTTTCACACTAACCTTCCCAGTCGGCTACCGCTTTGAATGGTTGTTCCCGGCGTATGTAGAGAGCATCTTTAGCCAATTGTTGCCAAAAATAATCGCCGTTTATCTTTCATCCTCAGACGACGCTGTTATCTGTGGACTTGGATCTTGAGCGTCTTTTGTTGAAGCATGCGAATTAGGGACGACTGAGCTGAGATTGAATGAAAACGTCTCGCGAGAAGTTTGCCGATGCGACTCAGCTTTACCAAACTAAACACGTTAATTTATTACCTGAGCGTTCTTTCGTTAAAGCATGCGAATTAGGCCCGTGATCGAATGAAAACATCGGGCGAGAAGTTTGCCGATGCAACTCAGCTTTACAAAACACAATTCGTAAATTCGTCACTTGAATGCAAGAGCTAGATGTAACTCAATTGTTTGGTTTTTGAGATAAAGGAAGGAACATTTTGTGGCCAATCCCTTTCATATATACCTACATTTGTCTATATTACATGCGAATCAGGGCCCCAATGAAAACATCTTACTAGAAGTTTGTCGATGCGACTCAGCTTTACAAAACTCAACACGTAAATTCGTTACTTGAGTGTGTCTTGGGCGTCTTTGTTGAAGCCTGCGAATTAGGTCCGCGATTGAATGAAAAATCTCCAGAAGTTTGCAGAGGCAACTCAGTTTTACAAAGCTCAATTTGTAAATTTGTCACCGAATGCAAGAATTAGATATAACTCAATTTTTTGGTTCTTGAGACAAAGGAAGAAACATTATGTGGTCGATCTCAGTTTCATATTTACATACATTTTTCATTAGCCTATAGGTAGAGCTTAGTGGTCAAAAAGGTACCTAGTGCTTGCATTAAATTCTGTAAGATCCCAGCTTTACTAATTTAAGTACAACTCAAAATAACAGTATGGAGTTTTGCTAGCTTTTATTCATGGTCAATGAAGAAAAAAACTCAAATTAATGTGAGCAATAATTTATTATCAAATCAATATGATTTTAACGTAATCATTTAAATAAAGAATTTATCATCATTCGAAACGCAAATTTTGTTTTATACAGAGAGGCAACATTTCTCCAAAACCTAGTCTAAAACTGGATAAATAATACTGAATAGATAAACTAAGACAAATCTTAGAAGTAATGAGCAACTATTTTTTATTATTTACATTACACTAGCATTTTTATATATTTTTTCGAAAAGAATACAACGCTAGTCGTTTCACATTTTTATTTCATTACCTAAAGGTGCTTATTCAAAAATACGAAATTTATTCATTTATTCATTCATACTGTCATAGAGAAAAAATCCATTTACTCGGCAGTGGGAAAATGAGCTAAAAAACGGAAGGCAAGGCATAAAGTACAATACTGAAAAACGAATGAGCATAAATCACTGATAAGGTGCCAAGGAATAAAACATACAATATCAATAAAATTCAAGAAATAAAACTTAGTTTTTTAAAAGTCAAAGATAAAATTTTAAAAACTTCGTATCTGTCAAAGAAAACTCCTAGAAACTATTTTTGATCTTCACAGATTGTAAGACTGGTTGATTTTTTAAGTCATACTCTTGTTATAAAGTTTTTATTTTAAAATGAGTTTTTACGTGCACATTATATATGAATGTACATAAATATATAACATATATATAAGCACTCATTCAAACAATTAAAATTTCTTTTGGTCCTCTTGAATACATTGTTTTTTATTTTCTTTTTCATAAATGAACATATTTCTGAGTCTTGTCACTGCGTTGTTCGGAGCCCTTCAATTAATATGGTTATGTTATAAATTGTAAAAAATTTAAAAACAAAGAAAGACTAGTTTTCCCAAAAGGGAATTTTGTATAAGCATCTCTAAATTGGAAATTAAATATTCGCTATCGTGTTGGAATTTGAAGGAAATGTATTGCAAAAATTTATTTTGTTTTTTAAGTTAAAACAATAAAACGGACTCCAACTAAATAACTATATTTTAAAATATGTCTCACCAAAGAATAAAAAAGATACATAAGTACAGCCACATGATTAAAATCTTTGCACATTCAAACTATAAGATCTTTGGGTTTGGGACTTTTTCAAGTGTATTTAACCCTCTGAGTATTGAAGTGCTGCTTTTACCCCACATCACACGCACACACACTTAATGACTAAATAACCACATCTTTCTAGAGAATCTATGGATTCCTTCAATCTTTAGAAAGATTGTATTGGTCCTTTTCTAAGAATAGAAGCTTAAGGAACGTTTCTATTGGTCCTTTTCTTGGAATAGATTTATTTGGAATGTTTCCATTGGCCCATTCTGTAGAACAGAATACTTTGGAAAAATTTTATTGGTCTTTTCCTTAGATTAGTATCCTTTGGAATGATTCAATTGCTCCTTTCCTTAGAATAGAATCCTTTAAAAAGATTCAATTGCTCATTTCCTTGCAATAGAATCTATTTGCCGGTTGGAAGAGCAGTGGGAGGCTTGCGAGTTCGAAACTCGATCCAACCAAAGATCATCGGGTACGTGGGGGCTGGTGCATGCTCAATTTGTGGTGGCCTCAAATGTTCTCACGTTGGCGTGGTTTGGAAATTTGGAGAGGGGGTGCCAGATCAGGTGTTGAACTCGTCATCTGAACATGGTTCCGAGGTGTTGTCCCTTCGGGATTGATCCCGGATCGTCGCCAATATCCCGTTGTAGTGCTCCAATGCGACGTTAGTTCAACTACATACCTCTCTCTCTCTCTCTCTCTTGCCTTGTCCTTTAATTATAATAGAATCCTTTGGAAATATTCTATTACTGATTTCCTTAGAATATAATTCTTTGGAAAGATTCTATTGGCAAAGATCAAAATTGGGGTTTAGAAGTTCTGCAGATTGCAAGGTGGACTTATCCATGTGAACCCCTCAGAAGGTTAAGGATAAGAATATAAATATTCTAAGTATACAAAGGCTGTTAAAGTTCTCATTTGGAAAGATTCTATTGGTCTTTTCTTTGGAATAGAATCCTTTGGAAAGACTTTTACTCCTCCTTTCCTCTTAAAATAAAATATTTTGGAAAGATTGTATTGCTCATTTCCTTAGAATAGAATCCTTTGGAACGATTCAATTAGTCAAGAAGGTAAAAATTGGTTAGAAGTTCTGTAGGATTAGAAGAGATGGAATCATGCGTGTGAACCTCTCAGAGGGTTAAAAAAGAAATCTTAGTTATTTTCGAACTCCTGCGACAATATTCTCGCACCCTAAGAATTTTGTGAATGATCCTCTTTCAGTTCTTCGAAGCCGAAATAAACAGTTTAAACGCCATTTGCTTTTAACTGCAAAAAACCTCTCACAAAGTACGCGTGTGTGCGAAGAAATGCAGAATGCACATTATTGTCTTCCGCTCTGTGCTTTCTTTTCTCGAGGAAAGATGAGAAAACGGACAGTCAAATGAATTGAATTATTGTTATAATAAATGCAGGATTTCGCCTCGCGCCGTGTCTGCTCAGACTCCAGTGCGTTTTGAAAGACAGCTTTCAAGAAACACCGCTTTCGGACAAACATGAGAAGGCGCTTATCGTCTTTCAACAAAAAACGAAAGAAAGAAATTCGGTAACAAAGGAAAACCCTTTCCTACCACGAACGTGGCTTTTTGCGAAACAGAACCACTTCGTTAAGACGGATGTCCTTCCGTTTGTGAAAACAATGCAAATATGGGAGAGATAAATCATCTTGGTATCCATTTTTCAAATCGAAAGTACAATAATCTTTTAACGAAGCTGTCTGTTCTTTAAAATAGTTTAACATAAGCTGATCTTTTTGTATCGATATTTTAATATACACTGATTTTTTTTATCGAAAACTAGTCATTTATCCTACATTCTGTGTCAGTATAACTTTCTTTGTATATGCATGTCAATTACTTGACGTTGTTTGTTTCGTGTTTGGCGTAACTTGGCCCCCCAACACCCAAACCCAACTCAACCAACGTACATGGAATGTGGCTTTTTACTCTTTATTATGAATGCCCCAAGAGTACTTCCGTCTTTTCCTTGTGGATGTCCATTACTTGGCGTTGTCGGTCTTGTGTTTGGCGCAATTTGGCCCTCAACCCCCAAACCTAACTCAACCAGCGTACATGGAACGTAGCCTTTTTATTTATAATGAGAACCTGAGTGTATTTTTGTCTTTTCCTTGTGTGTGCATGTCAATTACTTGACATTGTCTGTTTTGTGTTTGGCGCAACTTAGCCAAATATGGCCCATTGCGCCACAAACTTAAGTAAATAAGCAGGCAAATGAATTTAATTATTGCTATAATAAATGCAGGATTTCTGCTTGAGCCGTGTCTGCTCAGACTCCAGGAAGCTTTGAAAAACAGCTTTCAAGAAATACCGCATTCGGACAAACATGAGAAGGCGCTTATCGTCTTTCAACAAAAAACGAAAGAAAGAAATTCGGTAACAAAGGAAAACCCTTTCCTACCATGAACGTGGCTTTATGCGAAACAGAGCCATTTCGTTAAGACGGTTGTCCTTTCGTTTGTGAAAATAATACAAATATGGGAAGAGAAATCGTCTTGGTATCCATTTTTCAAATCGAAAGTACAATAATCTTTTAACGAAGCTTTCTGTTTAAAATAATTTAACATGCTTTGGTCTTTTCCTATCGATATTTTAACACACATTGATTTTTATCGATATGTTTAAACTAGTCATTTATCTTACGAGGAATGTTCTGTGTCAGCAAAACTTTCCTTGCACGTGCATGTCCATTACTGCCTGTCTTGTGTTTGGCACAACTTGGTCAAATATGGCTCTTTTGCGCCTTAAGCCCCAATTCAACCAATCTGCATGCAACGTAGCGTATTTACTTATTATGCGTACCCCAAGTGTATTTCTCTCTTTTGCGTCAATAAAACTTTCATTGTGTGTACATGTCAGTTACTTGACGTAGTCTGTGTTGTGTTGTGTTGTGTTTGACATAACTTGGTCATATATGGCCCTTTGTGCCGTGAAACCCAACTCACGCTGAACGTAGCTTTTTTACTAATTACGAGTACCCTAAGTGTATTTCTATCTTCTATGTCAGTAAAACTTTCCCTTGCGTGTCTATGTCCATTACTTGACGTTGTATGTCTTGTGTTTGGCACAATTTTGTGAAATATGGCCCTTAGCGCAATAAAACCCAACTCAACCCACGTGCATGGAACGTAGCCTTTTTATTTATGAGTATCCCAAGTGTATTTCTCTCTCGAGGATTCTATTCTAAAGAAACGAGCAATACCATCTTTCCAAACGATTGTATTATAAAAAAATGAGCAATACAATCTTTCCAAGGGATTCTATTCTAAGAAAAGGAGTAAGTCTTTCCAAGGATTCTATTACAAGAAATGAATCAATCGAACCTTTCCTAATGAGTCTATTCTAAGGAAAGGCACAAAAGAATCTTTCTAAATGTTGAAAGAATCCATAGATTTTTTGTGTTCCTCCAGTGCGACGTTAATTAATTACCAATTACCCAGAGATTTTTTGGAAAGATGAGGTTATTTAGTCATTAATTGTGTTATGGGGTGAAAACAACACTACACTACACAGAAATCTCGCTGTTAACATTTAAACATTTAAGCTTTGCAAAGCAAGTCTTTTTCACATAGTAAATGTCTTTTTCGCTAAGCTGCGTTTCGAAATCTGAAGTATGGCATTTCCAAACTAGACTTCAATCTATATTTATCTACAAAAAAAGAAAAATTCACATTAACAGGGTTGCACGAAGAAATCCTACGAGTGCTCGGTTTTGTCGCACGTTTCTCCGAACGCAAATCAAAACTTTGTTTCGAATTCGAGGGGAAGCCTTCTATAGTCCTCACAAAACAAGAATAGTCAATGTTAAATAAACTATCGCTTATTTGCGGCATTAAATTTGTGTCCCGAAGCCACAGAAACGGTACCTATTTTTGTCCCAGAAATCGCGAACCGCAGTTGATAGTCTTCCTTTCGCCAAACCCGTTGCCAAAACTGTGCGAGTTATGTTTACTGAAGCAAATTACCAGCGGAACCGCCTCAGTGCATATTGTGCTCCGAGGTATCTTTTTACGTTTCACAAGCGTGGCCGTAGGTAGCTTAAGGTCACTCACATAACCTGCCGGTGAATTGCGTGCAAAGTCGTAGTTGTCCTTTTCCATGAGAAACACTTCACCCAACAGTCAAGTGTCCCTCTCTCTTTCGATCTCTCTTTTTCTTGTTTTAATAGCAGCTATGAGACTGCCCAAGACTATCTGCTTCCCCATCGGACGGAATGCCCTCTTCCCAGGACCTGGAGTCTCTAACCTTGGAGGAATGTTTAACAATTGATCGATTCTTTCTCTTTAGATAAATGCCCAATTTCTTTTTACACGCCAGTCTTTTCAGCAAACAATGCATAAAAGGGGTAAAAAATAATTTTTAACTTTTCTAATCTCCGATTCGCCTTGTTTTGAATGAAAATCAGGTGGATTGGTATAATTTTCGTCATAAAACTGTCAATCCGTGAAGAACAGTAGGAAAAGATTTCGGCTTCCTTATCTTTATTTATTCAGCGTTGATGCGAGAGTCTGTTTTGGAGATGTTGACCACAGATTTTGTTTGAGTCCTGGTGGCAGAATAATGGAGTAAGTTCATCATGGCACCAGAAAAATTGTACTTTGTTTTAGATAAAGCTTTATGATAGGGGTTATTCTAATGAATAGTTTTACACTTGAGTTTTTATTTTTATAACCCTCTTAACCCTCCAAGCGGTTTTGACGAAATATCGCGTCCAACAAGGTCTGACCAATTTTGCTAATAACGAGATATCTCGTCCATCAAGATCTGATCAATTTTGCTAATGACGAGATATCTCGTCCATCTAGATCTGACCAATTTTACTAATGGCGAGATATCTAGTCATCAGTATATTACCAATTTTTTTATGGTGACGATATCAAGACTTGGTCAGTTTTCTTCTAATGACGAGATATCTCGTCCATCAAGATCTGGTCAGTTTTGCTAATGACGAGATAATTCGTCATTAGCAAATCTGTGTGACTATAGGTCGAGACAATCACTAGGAGGGTTAATTAAAAGCTCAAATTAATGAGCTCAAAGAAGCTCATAGCATTCGCATAAGTCAAACAGTTTAACCCTCTGAAAGGTTCGTACATATATATATCCATTCTGCAACCGGTCGTCTTCCCTGCTTGACTTCTTTTACCAGTTTTGACCTCTTTACAACTTGCTGCATAACAAAATTGATATACCCTTTTTAGTTTCTTGCATTGATTTTAACGTCTCCAGATATATCACCAGAAACTAAATTATTCTTTGATAAACCTTTAAAAAAATGTATATTGAAGAATGAACAATTTTGCTACAAATGGATTTTTTAAACTGTATAATATTCTACCGAGGTTGATATATTTTCAAATGATTGCGATCTGCTTCAATGGAGTGTTTTGGTTTCTCTCTTATCTAACTGTATTTGTGTACATCTTTTTACTTGCAATTTTTGGATCTCATATTTTTTTGTTTTCCCATATTTATAGTTTTCTGTAAAGAAATAACAATTAAATAAATAAATATAATATTACCCAAAATTCCTTCAACAAGTAAAGGCGGTTAATAGCTATTTGAGAAATGGTTGTTACTTTCGTCGGGATGAGGTATAACCAGTAGGTCACACGAAAAACAGTACGAGTACGATGAATCAATTGTAGCGAATAGATTAATATCGACCCCGGAGACAAGATACCGCCCTTCAAATTTTTTTTATCAAGCCCGCAGTTCAGATATGGCCTTCCAAATCATTTTATCAGGACCACAGATCTGATTCGGCAGTTCAGACAATTTTACCCGACCCACAGACTAGATAGGTCCCTGCGGATTGGTTTAAGCGGCCCACAGGCCAGATATGGCACACCGGACAGGTTTACTCGGCATGCAGACGAAATATGGCCCTCGAAATGTTTATATCAGGTCCGCAGACGAGATACGGCCCTCTGAATAGATTTACCCGGCGCACAGACGAGATACTGATACCAGATTTTCCTAGAGGATACTCATTCATAAAGCAACATTACTCGGAAATCTCGTGACGCTCGGAATTAAAATTAGAGATGGAAGTAATCGAAAACAAAAATACTCTTTTATTCGATTCTAAAAAGTATTCGTTAATATCGATTCTTAACAGTATTCGTTGTACTCGATTCTTAACAGTATTCGTTGTACTCGATTCTAAAAAATATTAGTTACATTCGATTCTTAACAGTATTCGTTATATTATATTCTTTCTCGTATTCAAACACGATAGCATTCATCTAAAGTATTCGAATATCAAAGCATTTTAGTACCAAAGTATTCTAATACAAGTATTCAGACATCAAAGTATTCATCTAAAGTATTCAGGAGCGAAGGATTCAAAGTATTTGAATGCCAAAGTATTCAAATACAAAAGTGTTCATCCAAAATATTCAAAGCCTATCGCAGTTGGCTTATTCTTACTACCTATTAATCGTTTTTTGTATATATACTCGAATACTTATTCGATACGTAAAAGTACCTCGATTCTTCCCATCTCTAATTAATATGCAATCAGTTTGGCTCATAAAAAGTATGAGATTTCTGAAAAAGTTTGTTTCGCTTTGTGTGTGTGCTTGGGCAATGGATGCAACAACGGATGCAATGGGCAATAGATTTCAAGTATGAATCTTAGTTATGAATGTTACTTAGCATTTCTACCACACCGCCTAAGCTACAAATGCTCACAATACCGGCTTTTGCTTACAAATTTTCCGTTATTTCTGAAATTGGCGATAAGCCACTGTTATCTCAACTTTATATTGAGAATTAATTTCTCTTTTTTCTTTATCGTATGTATATTCAATGATAATCAACTGAATGTCATTTCGTATCTCCATAGTAACTGATTTTGCTTTCAGCCTTACAATGGAGTTGAAGATACAAAGTTTTGTTTGTTATCAGATATGTTAGTTTTATAAAATCCGTATTTTACGAATGTGTAATCTCGTTGCACTGTAAAAATTTAGAAAGTGAATATCTGATTACCTTGGTTTATAGCTCTGCAGTCATTGTTTGCTACTAGATGACTAATTAGACTGGGACCTATCAGTCTGATTATCTTGAAATAGGTAAGAGTGATTTTGCTAATTTTAGTAAGCTTATGATATATTTTTCTCGGAAACTATTAACCCTGGTTTCCATAGAACATGGGATTTGTCTTCATCTTTCCGCATAAGAGCCCACTACGCTAGAAACCTGCGAGTTGTAGGTGGCGCAGGTTTGATTCCTGTGTCTTATCCTGGGTGCATTCTTTCCTTTTGTGTGTGTATGTTTAGTTGTCCGCTTGGTCAAATACGGCCCATGCGCCGTAAAACCCAACCAACCAAATAGGAGCCATCCGCCAATCAAAAATACGTTTCATTTCCACAAAAATATTTATTTCTAAAAAGCAATAAATGTGAAAATAAGACTTCAAAGAAAACGTTTGATGGAGTCTCATAAAATGTGACTACGAAATTTCTACTAATGTGTTCAGTCGAGTCACACTTGCAAGCTATCTTCCCTCTTACATTCATTTCATTAGTCTTTCCTTGAGAAATCATGGAACCCATATATGGCCCTTCCCCATAAAAACTAACCAACCTTGAGAAAATAGTTGCGAATTTCATTTCCGTGTAACCTCCAATGTATGGAGTTATAATCATCCGCCCCGATATCTACTCTTATATTGAACCCCCTTTTCAGTGTTAGAGCCTCTTTCGTTAAATGCACTATAAGGTAGGTTTGACCACTGCATATTCAGGTCTTATCTCTAAGGTTAGGGCAGCTTGACCAGGTATGACCCCTTGCGCTATAAAAACCAACCTTGTGAAAATAGTTGCTAGTTTTGTTTCCATTATGGAGTTATAACCATCCACCACCGATATCTGCTTGGTCAAACATATCCTTGCGCCAGAAAACCCAAAACTAACCAACAACCAACCCCGACATCTATTCTTACAGTGGACCCTTTTTCAGGGTTAGATCCTCTTTCGTTGGATACACCATAAAAATAGGTTTGACCACTTCATACTTAGATCTTATCTCTAAAATTAGTCAATTCCTGGTTAGTGCAGCTTAACCAGGCGCCATAAAACCAACTTTGAGAAAATAGTTGTGAATTTTGTTTCTATATGGAGTTATAACCATCCACTTCCGATATCCTCTTGGCCATACAAGCCCTTGCGCCAGAAAACCCTAAACCAACCCCCGACATTTATATTTACAGTGGACCCCTTTTTAAGGTTAGATCCTGTTTCCTTGGATACATCATGAAATAGGTACGATGTGCAACCACCTCATATTCAGGTCTCACAGTTCATGCCTAATCGATTTATTAAATAGATGCATAAGTACCGTGTAATTCAGTTAACAGCATACGTGTTTCGTTAGCCATTCTTCACACCGCGAGTTGTTTTTCTTACTGTGCGAGGTCGGAAGGTAAGTTGCTTTGATAGTCCAAAGGAAATCACCTGATCGGCTTTGTTATTTCTTCGCCGCTTATTAGACGTTATCGAGACGTTTGAAGAAGAACGCGACGTACTAAATGATGCAAAAGCACAATGACCTCCTGTTCTAACTGTCTGGAGGCAAACCAAAAATAAGGTTGGTCTCTGGAACCGTTTCCTTCAGTGGTCACAGGAAGGACCTTGTCTGCCGTAGTAGGACATTACCTCTTCAGTTGTCTTTTGTTTTCTTTTATGCTTGTATACTCTCACGAGTGTGCGCTTTATGAATTGCATTTCTCAGCAAAGGTATCGCACATTATTTTTTACAACAAAAGTTATCATTACTTCAATACATTTCTAACTTTTATTGACACGCGATTGTATAAATTTTTATCGTAATCTGCGAAACTACTTTGTACCATGATATAAACGAATATTAGGTCAAGGGGTAAATTCCTGAAACAAATGCATCGCTGTGTCTTTTAAGGCATGAACTTTACATGAACACTTCAATTTTTTTTTAATTTTAAAACACTTTACAACTTAATTTGATTGAGATTTGGTGAAATTAACCCTCCAAGTGGTGACGAGGTATCTCGTCCATCAAGATCTGACTAATTTTGCTTTTCATAATTATCCATCTGAGTTTCTTGTGACATAAGGGCCATGTTTGGTCAAGCTGCGCCAAACACGAAACAGACGTCAAGTGATGGACATGAACACACGAGGAAAGTTTTATTGACATACAGAAGATAGTTGATTTGTTGGTTCGGTTGGGCTTTATGGCTCAAGGGCCATATTTGGCCATGCTGCGCCAAACACAAGACAGACAGCATCACGTGGTGGACATATACACACAAGGAAAGTTTTAATAAGAAGAGAGAAATATACCCAGGGTAGGAATCGAACCTGAGCCGCCTACAGCTTGCAGAGTGCTAGCGTAGTGGTCAAACCCACTGAGCCACAACCTATATACAGGATTCATTTCTAGTCTTCAAATTCCAATAGATATTTTGATAACTTTTCTTTGTTGAAATACTCTCCAGTAATAAATGTTTTACTTTTCCCGCAAGCTTTTCAGAGACGTGCAACATATGCTTTTGATTTACATGAGACATACAATTTAATACAATTTGTCTCAAGGACTTTGGGAGGTAGTTGAATCAACGTCACACTGGAGCAACACAACGGGCTATTGGTGACTGTCCTGGATCAGTCCTGAAGGGAAAGAACCGAGGACAACACCTCGTAATTTTTAACTACATACACAGGGAGATACATATCAGATGACTAGGCTGTTTCGAAAATAAAAATATTTTACAAGCAGATAGGGAAGACTTAAATGCATTCGTTTCTTGATAGTTATGCAAATTATGTGTAACTGACTTTTCACGGTGGCAGATACTTAAGGAAACGAATTTAACAAAAAATATGAGCCAAAAATGAGTGGCCATTTTTAAACTTCATTTCTTCACAGTTCTCTAAGCAAAAGGTGAAAAAGTCACAAAGACGGCTAAAAGTCTTGAGGATGAGATAAAAAAAGACATTCTTTTATCGCATTGGGGGAAAAGGTTCCAGTCTGGCAAGTTGCATAATTTGTGGTCGAGTTCATCTTTTCATATTTTCCACTCGTCTGAAAAGTTTTAATTGCGGTAATAAATCTGTACTTTTAATTAAGCTCGTAAAACTGCTCAGGATTGGGCGCTGTGGGTGTATTGTATGATGCTCCTCTTTCGATAAACCACCCTGAGGGCAGCATGAAGATCATTGGTTTCTTATCTTCCGGGGCCTTAATTAGCATAATACGCCGGCCACCATTTTTAATGAGCCGAAAAAACGGACAAAAAAGATGGCATAAAAGATATCGTAAAATTTCTGTCTTTTCCTGGCGCCTTTGGATAGTAACAAAATGCCCCCCAAAAGATAACTTTTTATTAAGAAGGAAAGAGAAAAAAACGGGTTTTCTTGCCTTAGGATGGGAAGGGGTGCCGTTCGTTAATTAACATAAACTCAACTTAATGACTTGGTGTCTTTTTTCGCACTGAAAAGTGTTGGAAGTCGTTAACTTGGGAAGCTAAAAATTTGAGTTACACTGGGCCGTAAAAATATGGTAGCACTTTCACACACATAAGTACTAAATTTCATTTCTCCATCACTTGCTTCAGTGGTGTCCCCACATGTCCTGCGATTTCTACAAGAGTGCTATTTCATCACGACACTTCCAGAGGTTCGCGTGGCATCCAAGTAGAACATGGTAGATTAACACCTGAAAGGCAGCAAATTCATACTGATGGGGCATCTTTTGAAGATTATCTTCGAAATTTAGATTTTCGCTATTTCATCGCCCAACTTTCCCCTAGGTTCTAGTTGCCTTAGAGAAACTGAAAGGAAGCAAATTGTCTTGAATATTATTCTTAAAATTTAGATTTTTGCTATTTCATCGCAACTTTTCCCTAGGTTCTTGTTACCTTAGAGAAACTGGTAAAGTAATATCTGAAAGGAAACAAATTACATACTGCTGTGTTGTGGTGTCGTTTGTGAATATTATCTTTCAAATTTAGATTTTCGCTATTTTATTCCAACTTTTCCTGGGTTGTTATTGCCTTAGAGTAGAAAACGGTAAATTAACACTTGAAAAGAAACAAATTACATACTGTTTCGTATCGTTTGTTGTATTGTGTGTCATCTTTGAAGATTATCTTTGAAATTTAGATTTTTTTCTATATCATCGCAACGTCTTCGAGTAGAATATGGTAAATTAACATCTTTGTAAAAGCAAGAAACTTATATACTGCTGCAATAGCTTAGACCGGATTTCATTTCGGAAGGGGGACTAAAGTTAGAATTACAATCTGTATGGCTAAATGAAGATCTGAACCTTACATGGATTTTAAAAAGTTTCACTACATGTATTTGTATGTAATACTTCGTCATTTGATTGATTTAAAAGTAAGGGATTACATTTAAGAAAAAAATGATTGATCCGAGTACACAAATCATTTTTAAAAAGCCATGTTCACCAAAATTAATGACAATTAAACAAATATTCAAATCTTGTTCTTTGAAAATCCTTTTTCCTGTCACTTTTGAAGCACTGTATGTAGGTATGCGTAACTGCTGCAGCATCTTTTGAGGGTTGTCTTTGAAATTTGGATTTTAAAGTTTCTTTTGAATATTCTTTTCAGGTTTTTAAGATTCGATCGTTTCAGCTAAAGACATACAGAACAAGCTGCTGTATTTCATAATATTAAATATCCCACCGCATTGTTTTTCAATCAAAACTCCTGAATTAATTCATGGCAATCAAAACGTTGCTCCCTCAGGAGCACATATTCTTTAGGTGTGTACGGGCATCACAACCCCGAGGTACCCGAGTGATCTTTCCTCCCGTTAATTTTTACCCCCACCTACCCTTCTGCTTTTTCTTACACCCTCATTGTGTTGTCTGTCTTGTGTTTGGCGCAGCTTGGCCAAATATGGCCCTTGCGCCATAAAACCCGAAAACAACCAACCAAAACATTGCTTTTAAATATTAAAGGTATTACTAAGAATTGGTAAATGTCTACTTTAGAATTGCTAGTACTCTTTTCTAGTTGGTTATTTTTTCAAATAAAAAAGTAAGAACAGTTCACAAACACGTCATCCAAAGTGGTATTTACATGAATGGTTAATGATTATCTTGATACATCAGATTTAGTTATTGTCTTTACAATGGTATAATCATTTTGCAATTTTGAAGTGTTAGGTTTCTTTTGTACACTTATTTACCTATTGTGCCATAGTTTATTCTCGTTAATTTTCTTTTTTCTAGGCTCTTTTGACATGAAAATTACCAAATTAGTTCCTACTCCAGTGGACATTGATACAGGTAATTGTCTTAGGGTTGTTAATATTTGTTAACTATTGTCCATTCTCAGTGGAAGCCCAAAGCCTACAGTTTAAAGGTCAATTGTACTGAGAAGTTAAAAGTGGAGGAGAGACTTTGTTTCCTGTCATAATGACTAGTGATCAGTGATTACCTAATAACTCTACCTAATTGTCTCATGAACGTTGAGGTAAGTCGGTAATTGTCCACTTTCAATGAAAACATTAGGTTTCCCTACTGTCATTTTTGCTTCCCGACGGTTCCATTTTTTTGCTTCACTAATCCAGTGCCAATTAGCAATTACTTCTCTAGATTTTTGGCTAGGTTAATTAATAACTATCATTTATCGTCTATTCACTCTCTCTCAATCTACCACCAATGTACACCCAATGTCAACCACCACGTACATGTAGGACTCCCTACTGTTATTTTGCAACCCAACAGCTTTTATGTAATACACGTGTATAAGGCCCTGCACACATGAATGGTTATCTAAAGCGCTTCAAATGTACAAGGTTTAAATTTCGTAATTCATAATATTGCTTTGACGAGACTTCCGATTCCATTCTAACTAGACACGCCGAGGTTTCTTCTCTTTGATTTACTTCTTTGCAGTCTCTCTTGACTGCTGCAAGTGGATGGGGACTTTTTGTTTCAGTGTACGAGTAATGGAGCGGTGCCTTCCAATTTTCCAACTGGCCGCCCCCCACTGCGCATGCCTTGTTTCGAGGTGACGGCAGTTTGGTCGCGGCGTGGGGAGGGCGTTTTTCTGCTTGGCAGATTCGACACGCGCGTCTGCCTGCTTGGCAGTCCCGTCTCGCCCTCTTACCGTCCAATTTAATGACCCTCCTGTCCTTTTAATTTCTATTTTGTTATCTCCCCCTTTTTAGTGTTATTTTTCCCGCTTTGTGTCTCTTTCTTTTTTCGCTCTTGTTCATCATTTTCCATCTTCTCTCTCTGCTCAACAAGTTATCGCCAGAATTTTAATGATAACGAGCCCATTGTCTTGCGGACGAATAGCCGTGCGAAATAAGAGGAAACGGTGACTTTCCAAGGCGGTTGTTATTTCATTTTCAAGTTCAATGGAATTAGAGTCACAGACCTCGGTTACAGAAGCTTTCTTTTCGTTTTTGCTTTGCCGCATTTTGTGAAAGGCGGCGGAGCTTGTATTTTTTCGCTTTGTTGTTAACTTTGTACAACGGATGATGCCGAGTGTATCTCCTAACTAATAGAAGGGGACGGTTCGTTAGGTTTGAGGAAACTCCATTAATCCCGTTTCGTAGTTAGCGACTCCACGTTACGATTGAAGTCGTTCTTGAAAATACTCATCTTTACGGGGTGGAATTTTATATATATTATGATTTCATGCTTTCATAGTCAGGAGAGTTTTGAGTTTAAGACTTTGATTTGTGATGTCTTGTATTCATTAATCAGTTAATAAATTTTTCAATACATAAGATACTCAAGATAAGTTAGTTAAAAATATAGTTAAGACCTTTAGTCCCTTAGGAAAGAGGAAACTCCATTGATCTCGTTTCGTAGTAAAAAACACTCGAAACAATTATTGAAGTCGTTCTTGAAAATACTCATCTTTACGGGGCGGAATTTTATATATATTATGATTTCATGCTTTCATAGTCAGGAGAGTTTTGAGTTTGAGACTTTGATTTGTGATGTCTTGTATTCATTAATCAGTTAATAAATTTTTCAACACATAAGATACTCAAGATAAGTTAGTTAAAAATATAGTAAAGACCTTTAGTCCCTTAGGAAAGAGGAAACTCCATTGATCTCGTTTCGTAGTAAAAAACACTCCAAACAATTATTGAAGTCGTTCTTGATTATACTCGTCTTTGCGGGGTAGAAATTTATAGTAACTACATTCAGAATAGTTTCAAAATTAAGATTTTAGTTTAAGAACTTGATTTTCTGTCTTTTATTCGTTAATCATAATGGATTTTTCTTCTACACCGAAAACTAAAAATAATCTGACTCATATATTTTAGGAAAGGTCTTTAGTCCATTATAAACCTCATTAATCTCGTTTCGTAGTTAGAAACTCAAAAGTTATTTAAGGTTCTTTAAAATATTCATCTTCAGGATGGTAAATTTATATTCGTGAGGATTTCATACCTTCAAAAGGTATGGAATAAATGAGATTTTATTCTTAGTTCTTGGTTTCGGTTTCTTTTTCTTTTTGGACCAAAAGAATCCTTGCAGATTTTATTTTAAGGAAACGACCAACAAGAGATCTTACTTAAGGATACTATTCTAAGGAAACGACAAATAGAATCGTTTATAGATTAGTTACTATAGTTTGAAATAATCCATGGATTCTTTTAACCTATAGCTGGGATTATTTAGTCATTATGTGTGTGTTGTAGGGTGAAAGTAATTTTACACTACTCGGAATTCTCGCGATGCTCATAAGCTTAAACATTTCTTTGGGAATCTATTCATTATTTCAGTACCATTCGCAAATGCAAACGAGTGTTGCTCTTCAATTTGATAATAAAAACATTTTACAAATGCATTTCAAAAATATTTTAAAACTGAAAATATGGGGAAAACCTAATAAAAAATAAATTAAAGCACTTAGTTTCTAGATTTTTCTAAAATTCAGGACTAATTTGTAGAAACTACTAATAGATATTTAACAAGAGGTGAATGTATTCTCTCATTGTCTTATTGCAGTTACTGCTATATCAATCGAAATAAGATTGCGTGTAATCATACCATACACTACAGACGTAATCAATTGTTCATCTGGAGTTATGATCAATTAAGAACAGAGGTTTTGTTCAGATTTTTTATGTGCAGTTAAGTACATAAAATCTGAAGCATTTATTATAAATGCATACCTGACCCAATTTTTGTTTTAATGTACCTTTCTCTTCCCTTAATGAATTTTTAACACACAAACCACCTGTCAGAGTTGGACATACCGACTGCCCGCCGGTTATCTAACCTGAAAACCAACCTCGATATGACACAGCCCCAACATAAACTGTTAGTGGTTTTGTGTCATACCGGATTCATCTACTAATTTACTTATTGTTCTGTGTTTATTGTTGTTATTAAACGCTAATTCAATGAACGAGTTTGTAATTTTAGCTCATTTTAAAATATTTTCAAATTAATATTCATACGTATTGCTTAAATTGAACCTTCTGAACGTAGTATAGTATTGCTTTCACCCCGTAACACACATACGGCAATTTAATTATCTTCGTGAAGTAGCGAAATATTGAAAAGTGTTTAAATAAAATTTACAATCAGAATTTGCAGGAAATCAAATGCTATCATTTATAAACAAATTTTGTCACATTTTTTTACTTTAAATAGCAAATATTACTACACAAGTCTAAAAGAGCGTTTAAATGAAATTTCGGTTATTTATTCGATGGAAATGAAAAATAAAATGAAATGTAACGAGAGATGAACAGATCGAGAACCTTTTAGAATCGAATACTTGGTATTCGACTACTTTGGAGTATCTCGAATAAGTATTCACACATATTCAAAATAAAGGAGTCATAAATAGTAAGAATCAGTCAACTGAGATGTAAGTTTTTATAAAAATAAGTTGGATGAATATATTGGTATCGAAATACTTAGGATGAATACTTTGGTATTCGAATACTTAGGATGAGTCCTTAGGTATTATAATCCTTTGTATGAATACTACTGTCGAATATGAAAATAA
Organism: Meta bourneti; assembly: GCA_933210815.1. Classification (NCBI taxonomy): domain Eukaryota; kingdom Metazoa; phylum Arthropoda; class Arachnida; order Araneae; family Tetragnathidae; genus Meta; species Meta bourneti. The sequence continues at coordinate 45,388,434 of OW119934.1, forward strand.
TTTTGTACTACGAATACTTTTAAGTATGGATTACATAAGTATTTTGGTATTCGAATACTTTAGGTGAATACTACTGTATTCGAATACGAGAAAGAATCGGGTACAACGAATGCTTTTAAGTATCGATTATCCGAGTGCTTTTATATTCGAATACTCCCACCTCTAATGTAAACCGCAGCGCTCTAAGCGACCTGGGTTTCCTGCAGCTTCCTTCGTAATTGAAGCTGCGAAATGCATACCTTCGTTTTTACAGCAATCTAGGGAAGTGTCCCAGGTTCAAAAAGCCGCTCGAGTACAATTAACCCTTTTGCACCTTTCGCTTATCCTCTATCTCTTGGAATCTGCTTTTCTTAATGACTCAAAAGGAATCATTAATAATGAGAAGCGTTATCCCTTTTCGTGTGAAATCGGAGAAGGAAGTCGTAAAAAAGGGAGAGAATAGACAAAGAGGTGTGTGAAGTGGCCGAACGAAACCCCGACGAGAGTTTCACGCAAAAGACGGAAACAGGCTACTTGAAAATCAAGTCAGGTGTGCGATAGTACCAAAAAATAGTTTATTATCTAAGAGTTGCAACTTGCCTAAAAATTGCATCATTAAACAACACAATGCGTTTAAAAATACCATACCATTCCAGGGGAATTGAAATTTGAGGTCAGTGTTACTTGATAGAAACCGCAAGCTTGAAACTATTTTAATCGTTCTGCTGGTTCATCTTCGCGTCTGAAACCGCCCTGTAGTGGCCAGCCAAAAACCTGTTCCAAACTGTCACCAGTACTAGCAAAGGGCAATTTGTTTTTCCTACTTGACCCTTCACTCCTTGGATTAATAGGGCAGTTTTGTCTCGATGAGGTATCTCGTAGTTAGCAAAACTGACCAGTTCATGGACGAGATATCTCGTCGAAACTACTTAGACGATTAAAGAAACCAGTGGCGTAACCCCGAAGAGGGAGATCCCAAGCCCTCTGAAAGAGTTGATTTCCTTATTTTTAATATCTCTTTACAATTTAAATGTCTTCTAATGATTACAATTTGGTTTGTAAGCACTGAAAATCCGGTTGGGACGTAATCGAAACGCTTCCACAATTGGTGTCTTTAGCTCGGGTTCTGGTTGTAAGTTTATCATTCGGTGCCGTAAGCGATAGCAGTGATGATGAGTTGGCGGGGGGACCACCCACTGCTATCACCATTCATGCTTTTGCGTATGGCCGCTCTCCTCCCCTAACGACCTTTCACACCTATTCAAAAATTGACTGACCCAAGGTTGATTGCCTTCTCGTCGGAGCCGCACTATACCCATAAAGCATATACGGATTTTTTACACAAACGAATACGAATCTTGAAATTTAATGCATTGTACAGCACTTAACCCTGCTAGTGGTTGTCTACGAGGTATCTCGTCATTAGCAAAAACTGATCAGATATTGATGGACGAGATATCTCGTCATTAGAAGAAAACTGACCAGATCTTGATCTCGTCATCATCAAAAAATTGGCTATATCTTCATGGCGAGAAGTCTCGTCATTAGCAAAATTGTTCATATCTTGATGAACGGGATATCCCGTCGAAACCACTTGGAAAATTAATAAATTAGGACTTCTCATGAGACAATGTGCAAAATGAAAACTGACCTCTGGCTGCGTTAGAAAAAGAATCTGAATCGTGTGTACTGTACGCACCAAACCCAATTCGGATCCGAATTCCTATCTTTTAACTCATCAGTTAAAGAGCAACACGAAGATTGATTACGCATTATTTATATCGATAAGCCGTTACGGTCAGTAAATCCTAGGTCGTATCTCTTAGTTCACAGAGTTAAGTTGTGAGATTTCAGTACAGACTGTAAGAGGTGATTTGCAGTTCATTTTGCACCACCCTATGAAATCGAAACATGAACATCGAATGTTCTTTGCTTCTAGAACACATTTTTGTATAAATAATTGTGATAGTGTGCAAAACGGTTGCCGAACATTTTCGAAATTGAGTTAGGTCCAACCAATATACGTAGTTAGTCGGTCATTAAATGTACTGTAGGGTAAAAGCAATAGTGCAACTCTGGAAATCTAGTAACGCTCTGTGAATTAACCCTTTCATACACGATGGGACGTCCAAAACGATGCTGAATGCGTTAAGGCTAGTGTATAAAAATATTCTAAGTAAATAAAAATTAAGGTATATAATTAATCTTTCATTTGATATTCTAATGTCAAGGAGTATTGTATATAGAGAGATTGGGACATAGAGTGTCTCATCTCCCTTTAAAAGCACTAAATTTTGTTTTAAAGAGGCATTTATTAATATAAGGCAGCGATTTTCAATCTTCATCTCGTGGCGCATATAAACGTATTCCAAAAATTCCAAAAATATATTATGTTTTTGCCGATCTGACAAAAGATTGGTATAATTTTGATTGGTTTGCGAAATTAATAGTAATAATTACCTATCCATTTTGCTCCAAAGTGACTTTTTAAAAAATTGGAACAATTTTTTATACTATGTTATGAAAAATGATACTCAAAATTATTTCCACAGGTTATTAAGAATGCAAGTATTGCTTGAAATTCTTTGTGAACACACTTATCAAAAGCACAAAACTTAACCCGTTGAAATGAAATAAATCTCAAACAATTTAAACCGTTTCAAAGTCCGTAAGGCACTCCAGTATCATTCTTGCAGCATACTAAGGTTTCGCGGCGCACCGGCTTAAAATTGGTATAAAGTGATATATCTTCACCCATAAAGTTTTTCCAATTAGGTATTAATTAAAAGTAAGGTCTAATTATTCTTCCATTTGATGTTCTGATGTTAAGAACTCTAGAGGGACAGTGAGACAAAGTGCTTAGAAACTAAAACCACAAATTATTTGTTACGTGCTAAATATATTAATGTAGTGATAGATCTTCACCCATAAAGTTTTTCAAAAAGGTATCAGTTAAATTTAAAAAGTGATTATTCTTTCATGTGATATTCTGATGTCACGCTGCGCTCTACACAGACAGTGTGGCAGACGGTGTCAAACTGTCTCTGTAGAGCAATCTTAAGGAGAAATGGGACACACGGCGTCCCAAGTCCCCTTAAAAACAATACATATTGTTACATACAAAATCTTTTAATGAGATTTTCACCAGTTTTTCCAAGGAAAACTTTGGGTGAAGATAAATCTTCACCGATAAAAGTTTTTTCAAAAATATATTAATTAAATTTAAAATATAATTATTCTTTTTTCTAATGTTCTGCTGTCACGCTGCGTTCTAGACAGACAGTGGGGCACATGGTGTCAAACAGTCTCTGTAGAGCACTTCTACAGAGAGATGGGATACACGATGTCCCACGTCACCTTGAAAAACAATACATTTTGTTACATGCAAAATCTTTTAATAAGATAAATTTTCGCATAAAGTTTTTCCAATAAAAACTTCTATTTTTAGCAAAATGCCCTCCAAAAGAGTTAAAAACGTAATCTTATCACTGTATTTTGCATTAGGATAAGACACCGTGATAAGAGTCTTATTTGTACCATTTGCCTCAGTTACGGTAATTCGCATAAAACCTCGACCTGATGAAGCATTTATCGACCCCTTTTTGATACAAGTATATAGCCTCATTGATTCAGTACGGGAGGTCGATATGTCTGGAAGAGTAAAACTGAGCATAAAGGTAAAATTTTAAATCCATTTTGCTGCAAAGCATGCTCGAAAGCGCTGCCAAACAAACCGGAAAAGATCAGACTTCTGACTTTTTTTCTCGACCTTTTTCAAAAGGCGCACCAAATAAATTTTCAGAAAACAACCTGATGGGAAGGGAGGAAAAGAATTCTATTTTATGACCCTCGATGTTTAGTTCATTTGTCTTTGCGATTCGTACTGTCATCGACTCACGGAGGGTTGTGTAATTTATTATCTCGCTCAATTATTCATGCGCTTTGTTCCGAAAAATGCTTTTACCCCGGGATAGGTTTTTTACCCTTCTTATCCCCCGGCAAAAACACTCGTTTTGAAATATTAATCCTTTATTTGTCGGGCTGGCGGAAAAAATCACCCAGGTGATGAAAATTTAATTCTTCTAATCATTGTTTAAAGTAGAAATATAGTCTGGGAGCTTTCTTCCTTCGCCTCATTGTACACTTCTTGAGGGAGGGGAGACGGGTAAAAAAATTACCCCTCATTAAAAAGAGGAAGGGGAAAAAGGGTATCTGGAGGACTTGTCATTGCGAAACTGGATCAAATGAAATATAGATTTCTCTTAATATGAGGTAATTATTCTGCTGCTTTTTTCGTTTCAGGAAATATGAGTGAAGGTAAGACTTCTTGGTTATGTGAAGATGAATGTGAGTTTATTTTTAGATTTTTCTAATATATTTTCCATTAAATAGTCTCATGTTGATTTTATATTTGCAAGGGGAATTTTACCACGTATCATAAAATTCTTGGCTAATTGGTGTTTGTCGATTTGAATAAGTACTTTTCCAATGCCCGGCCAATTGAACATTAATCATCACGACACTGCAAAAGCGGGATTGTGAGCCCTACCCGGATTCGAACCAAGAACCGGTACCCGGACCTCTAGACTGATTTGTCACGATTTAAATAAAGTTTGCTTTATCTAAAATCGGGGATAAATCGATGATAAAAATCTGATTTCGCCAACACTTGAAATGCACAAAATCTTGAATAGATCACTTGACTCAAATGTCAGCTAGCAATAGTCGGATTACTAGAAATTTAGCTTATTTTACTACCATTTACTAGAATTTTAGCTTATTTTACTACCATTTTAGAATTTTAGCTTATTTTACTATTTACTAGAACTTTAGCTTATTTTACGACTACTTGCTAGAATTTTAGCTTATTTTAATCGTACCTACTAGAATTTCAGCTTCTTAACTATTTTAGCTTATTTAAATTGCTAAACATCTTAAATAATTCTTACGAATTGGTTCAGTGTGATTACATGGTCTTTTTAGATCTAATCTAGCGTATCGTGGTGCAAAATCCCAATTCAAGGTACTTATACAATCTAAAGAATCAAAATATTTTTCAGACAAATATGCATCAAATTGTCCGCTGCAGCGATTCTGTCTCCTGTTTTTAAAAGCAAATATATTTTCGCTTAGCAGACACATCACGTTTGGCCGAGACATGCTATGCATACTTCATTCCCGGTGGCTTATATTCATTATCTCTATCTCTGTTACGTTCTCATACCTTACGTAAATAATGCGCAGCGAAAACAAATTGTTCGCCCTTCTGTATATATCTCTTCAGATTTGTCCTGATATCATCTGCACTTTTAAAATGAAAAGCAGAAAGAGGGACTGTGGGCTTGTCCGTTAATTTCGAGCTTACCAGAAATGCGATGAAAAAGAGTTGCAGGTTGCCCTCAGGGAGGTCTAGTAGTGCCAAACCTCTTTGTCTTCTGAGTTCAGAGTGGATACACGCTTAATTATGATTGACTAGTCATGAGTTTCCCTTGCCTTCACACACCTCAAAAGTGATTATGACTGAGATAATGAAGTGAAAGGTGTCAAAGATATACCGAAGGCATAAATCACTAATAGGGGAGAAGAAGGACTTCCAAGTTTCAAACCCGATTTCAAAGAAAAATTCGGTGTACGAAGAATGAGATTGGGATACAGAAGCAACTAATTTAAGAAAACAATTCGTGCTGGCATCTCGGGTAATAAGGTAGGGCCCCCTACCCTCCTGATTCAATCTTGGACTCGCAACTGCAATTAATTTGGAACGGATTGAAATTTCGGTTTAACTTTGTTGCGCAATGCATTAAACTTCGCATGAAATGGAACTGAATTATCTTGAATTAAAATTGTAAATCATGCCGCGCCTAATTCTGACGTTGGGTAGCTTTCTGGGTAGTATCAATTTGAAAGCTTCAAAGCTAAGTTGGCATATTTAAAACTTATTCCTGTGGAATCGAAGTGATTTTAATTCCCACTTATTTCCTTTACTCCTCTTTTCCTATCTTTCACGAATGAGGTAGTATTACAGAGGGTTTAGTATAAGAATAAAAAAGGGGCTCCCGGTGATATAGTGGTAAGACACAGAAATATGTTATGTAATGGAAAAAAATATTCAAGAGGATAAAAAGAATTTCAAATTACTTGAATGAGTGCTTAATACTTGAAAGTTTAAGATAACATGATCTATGGAATAGTTTATAAACCAATGTAATTTTTTAAGACTTGAAAATTGCTCTCCTGAGAGATTCGAAATATAGCTTATCCTTATGGTGCTCGCCGCCTATCAATTATAGCTGAATAATCTGCTTAGGTACCGTCCTATGAAATTGTTTTTGAGAGGAAGGAGAAAGCAATTTCAAACCATAGTTCCTTAAGCGTTCACGACAAACATTGATGTATTACTTATGCACCGTCCTTGAAAATTACTTTTTCAGAGAAGCGAGGAAGGTAACTTCAGCATCAGTTCCCATACCGCAAACACTGATATACTAGTATCTTTCCGTACTATATTCCATCTTTGCTAGAGTATTCATAAATAAATCTTGCAAATAATCGTGATAATTTAGGTTCGGTTGGATTTTATGAAGCAAGGACCAGATCTGGCCAAGCTGCATCAGTAATTTTCTTACATTTCGAACACAAACTATTGGACAGTGCACCGCTGAAGCACTTTAGTACTATGAAAATTGAGAGAAACGAGAAATAAGTTTCAATCCACAATTCTGTTTCTTACGCATTCGCTGCAAACACGGATGCATTACTTATGCACTGTCCTATGAAAATTACTTTTTGAGAGAAGCAAGAAAGGTAACTTCAGTATCACAGTTCTATATTTCATCTTTGCTAGAGGAAAGTATTCATAAATAACTCCTGTAAATTACCGTCATAATTTAGGTTCGGTTGGTTTTTATGATGCAAGGACCAGATCTGGTCAAGCTGCACAAGTGATTTCCTTAAATTTCGAGCACAAATTATTGGACAGTGCTCCGCTGAAACACTTACGTACCACGTCCTATGAAAATTATTTTTTGAGAGAAGCGAGAAAGCAATTTCAATACACAATTCTGTTTCTTATGCATTCACTGCAAACACAGATGTATTACTTATGCACTGTCCTATGAAAATTACTTTTTGAGAGAAGCGAGAAAGGTAACTTCAGTATCACAGTTCTATATTTCATCTTTGCATTCATAAATAATTCTTGTAAATAATCGAGATAATTTAGGTTCCGTTGGTTTTATGATACAAGGACCACATCTGGTCAAGCTGCACCAGTGATTTTCTTAAATTTCGAGCCCAAACTATTGGACAGTAACAGAGCTGAAACACTTATGCACCGTCCTATGAAAATTATTTTTCGAGAGAAACGAGAAAGCAATTCCAACTTCACAGTCCCGTTCCATCCGCGTCCACCGCAAATAGCGAATGTGCCTTTCCACCCTAAGTAGTGGTTACTTTTTTCATCTCTGCAAGAGGGAGGTAAAAATTCTCACAGTTGCTAGGAATTCCCTCCCGAAGCTTATATTTTCCCGAGGACAACGAACGCATTACCGAGTTTCATTGCTAAAAACACCGAAAACGATGTGAGGAGAATGATTTTCGTGATACTGGCCACTTTTCCAGCTCTTTCCCCAGAATAAAAAGGGTGAAAAAAGTGAACAATCATCGACAATTCCTGATTGTGGAGCGTATGCTTTAGACAAAGGGCAGGAGCACTGCAGATGGTCATGAAAACAGTGGCCTCGGGGTTTGCTTAACCCGTTCCAGAGGATATGAGCAGCCCAAAAATGATTCATTTCGTTCAAAATCTTGACCGGGCCAACGGGAGCCGGAGTACAGAAGCTAATTCCTTTTCTCATAAACAGATAAGACGAAACCAGTTTGCGTCGTTTTTTGACACATCTTTTCTTTCCCAGGATTTATTTCCCCATGTTTTCTTTAAAGCAACTGTTAATCAATGTCGACCGGTCTTAAGGGCGTTAAGGATTTTAAAAAAGAGCTAGTTCCAGAATAGATTCATTATTCGATATTACCTAAAGGGTGGAAAAAGGTGTTTAGTCGACTTGGTGTGTGTTCATCTTCCGGTTCTTCTTTTTTCTTCGTAAAAATGCTCAAGTACTTTACCAGCAAATACGCGATTAGATTGGCGCAATGGAAAACAGAACTTTATGCTAAATTTGTATTTTATAGAAATTGTTTTGTGCTCGAGAATATCATGGAACTATTAATGTATGTCAATCGGGTCTTAAGATCAAAATAAAAAAGTGCCAGTTCCAAAATAAATTCCATATTCGATATTACCTAAAGGGTGGAAAAGATATTTAGTCAACTTGGGGAGATGTGTTCATCTTCTGGTTCTTTTTTATTTTTTAGTAAAAATGCTTATGTTCTCTACTAGCAAATACGGGTTTAGACCAACACAGTGGAAAAGCTGATCACTTTACGTTGAATTTGTATTTTAGAGAATTTCTTTGAGGCTCGAGGACAATGATCAACCACCTTTGAATTACATTAATGTCAATTTTCGTTAATGTTAAATAAATCATGTTCTTTACGAAACTGATGTTGTCTATCGATTTATTAAATATATCGTTGCATGTGTATGAGGGAGCTTTAACATTGTAAAAGTACTCAACTGTTCGTTATTGGAGGGTTAAATTGTACTAAACATTTTCTGTTTCGCTAAACACTTACTAATAATTTAACTTATTTTTGTTTGGTTGGGGCAAGACAGACAACGTCAGGTAATACACAAACAAGGAAAGTTTTGCTGAACCAGAAAAGAGAAATGCACACAGGGTTAGTTAAGGAATCGATTCTGCTCCACGTATTTGTAACATAATAATGCAATGGTATTTTTAAGAAAGACCAATAAGGCTTTAATAAACCAGGGGAATAAAATGTTTTCAAAGCTTAGTTTTTTGTATCGTAATTACAAATTTTATCTATCTGTATAAAATATCAATAAATTCATATATAATCTTACGCATTTGATTAAGTAATGAAACATCGATTATGCTGTTTTCTAAAAATTGCTTATCAGAGATTGAAAATATTATTAGAGTTATCCCGACTACAACTCTAAAAACTAAGAATTTAATTGTGGTATTAAATAAAATTATAAGAGCTTCGGCAGTGAATTATATTTACCTAATTATATGAAATGCCAATTAATTCGACTTTTCCTATTGTTGTTTTACCAACAATAAGCTTGTTTATTCATGAATTGCTTCATTGGTCTACAAAAGAGTAACTTGAAATTTCAACCGCATTTTTTGCATTGAAACCAACTCGTTATTATTAGCTTCCAAGATTTAATATAATGGCTATTCTTTCGACATTCGTCCTTTTCCAATCATAAAGACTTTAACTCGAAGACGTTTCCGATTTCGACGAGATAAGCCAGAAACTAATGAATGAAATATAAATTAATGTGTCAACCATAAATGCGAGACAATGGCAAGTCGTTATAGTCCGTAATTTCTACTACAAAAAAAAAACGAAATGAATCAAACGAGAAAGTTATTTATTTATGCTTTAGCAGAATTTGGCATTAAAAAATACGCGGCGTCCTTGAATTCCTTTCTGCTCTAACGAGTTTCCCTTTGAATGAATTAGTTAAAGTAGTATACAATTATCTCACTATTGTGTAAATCTCTTTGGAACAACTAATTGAAGCCTATATTCTTATCTACCTGATAAATCGGATGGAGGGATTCCAGTCTACGAAGAAAATTGTGCTTAATATGTTTTTAAACACAAATGCGACAGTGTCTGCTGGAAATAAATGATTATTAGGGATCGACACGCAAGTCTACATACGTGGAAAGGGAAATGCACGATACGCTTGGAATGGGTAATGCAGGCGCAATCCCCTATTATTCATCAATGGGATTTCGATGTCGCAAACAAAGCAACAAACTTAAAAAACAAGACAGCGGGCAGATTATCACCCTGTCAGATGTGAAGTCCATTCCAAAACAGGCTCGATTCCTGGTTTGCATGTGTTCTCTGAAGAAGCAAAAATTAATTACTTGATTTGAATGGGTTCTGCCTTTTCTGTTTTGCTTTATCGCCTGTTCCGAGAAGGGAATTAAAAATGGATGGGAAAACTTTTGCCGTGTATTTGGCAAGGTATGATCCAAACAGAGCTGCCTCATCGAGTTTTTGGAATCCTTGGATCGCTCTTTAAGTCATTAGTCTATAAGCTGATAGCTGTCGATCGCCAGTTGATAGGTATCTTTCATTAAGAAATAGACTAAGTTTTTCATCAAGAAACTTTTGAAATTAGCTTCAGCGTAAGATTTTTAAAGTTTATTTGGTTGCAGACAAAAGTTTTTCTCGTGTACCACAAAGCGTGCACTAAAGTGTCAGAAAAAGTGGTACAGACGAGCCTATGCAAGTACATCGCAACGCCACCTATTCAAATCATTCGTTGCGTCTGTCATTGCATATATAAAGTGATAAACATATATGGAAGCATCTAGATCTATTTCCGCAGTGAATGGCAAGCTATCTCGATTTAAGCGATTTTCAACGCGGCTTAATAGTTGGAGCTCATGTGATGGGTCATAGCATTTCGGAGGTAGAGAAGTTTGGATTTTCACGTACTATACCATGACTGCAACAATTCTGTTCAAAACCAAACCTTCCGACAGCAGTGTGGCAGTAAAAGACTCGAAGGGAACGCGACCAGCATTGGGTGGCGAAAATCGTTTCACTCGATAGGCTTGCGACACTGCTTCAAATAATATCGAAATTTAATGTTGGGCCCTCAACAAACATCAGCTTGAAGATCTGTACCACGTTCCCTCATATATATGGGCCGTAGGGGCCGACGCCCTACTCAAGTACCCTTGATGAATACTCGTCACACTGCTATGCTCCACTCCTGGACTTGAGAACACCTTCACTGGGCACTTGAGGATTGGAAACGAGTAACCTGGCCTACGAGTCGTGTTTCCAACTATTTCGGGCTGGTGGAAGAATCCATGTATTGAGAAAACCCTATAAAACCATGGATCCCCCGTCAATAGGGTTTTACAGGCTGATAGTGGCCATTTAATGGTATGGTTTTTTTGCTGGCATTCAATGGGACCCTTGGCTACATTTACAAACGTCTCTGACAGGTGAACGCTATGTGTGTATCCTTTCCAACGAGTTACACCCGTTCATATCCTGTGAACATTCTGATGAGTTTGGCCTCTTCCAACAGGATAATGCGCCACCGCACAAGTCTAGACACGCCAAATTATGATGAGAAGAACAATCATCTGAATTTGGGGTCTTGTCATTCCCACTTTACATCACCAGATCTCAACCAATTCGAACAAATCTGGGATGTTATACAGCACTCTGTGGAATACATAAATCCTACACCTATAGTATTCAATGCCTGAAGAATACTTTCTCAAGCTAATGGAGTCCAAGCCCCATTGGATTTCTGCAGTTCTACGCTCTCGTAGGAGGGCTACCAAGTATTATATTGGTGTACCAGTTTTGCAGGCACTTTAGTGTAGTCCGGCTCCCAGGAGTCGACAGTCGAGTCACTTGGTTTTGAACGAGTTTATTAGTTAAATTAGGGGACTGGCGTTAACGTGAACAAATTACTTCCACAATTGGTGTCTTAAGCGCAATCCTGGCTTTAAGTTTATCGTTCGGTGCCGAAAGCGACAGCAGTGATAACGCGGAAACCTAGCCATGGCGATCGCTATTCGGGCTTTTGCGTATGGCAGCCTCCTCCTAATATGATTTAATACTTTTCAAAAATCGTCTGATCACTGAATTTATCTTAGCACATTCAATGCAGCTCGCACCACGAATTATTTTTAAATTGCCTTTTCATAATTTAAAGCATGATTTTAAAATCGTGAAAAGTGAAATTAATCTTACTATAAGCATATTCAATGCTGCTCTCACCATGAATATATTTTTAGGTTGCCTTTTCATAGTTTAAAGCATGATTTGAAAATTGCGAATGGTAAAATTCAAATTAGGTAGTATATCCAAAGATGAAAAGTCACCAGGATAAATCAAAATACGACACTAATTTCCAATCACCATTTGATATAAAGTTCAAAATTATCATACATTATTTGATAGCATACATCTTTTATTCAATTTGACCTCGTCATTTCAGGGAGGAGTAAGATTAACACTCGTAGCACAATGTCAAAACTTAAAGAACAATAAAGTTTTAAGCTGCTATTTCGCAGTGAAGAAACCTGATTGTGTGAAACTGATGCAAAAGTTACATCGAGAGTTACTAAACCGACGAGTAGAAACAAAATGATTGCAAGAACAGAAGCAAACAGTGAAAAAGTCTTTGAGCTAGCTGAAGTAGTGACACTCTTCACTGGGTACCATGTGACAGAAGGATAGCTGTGGAAACTGTAAAAAAAAGAGGAGGCGGTCCTTTGAAGTTATAGGCAGAATGACCAGCTTGAACAGAGATGCAGGCTTTGCACCACGTTTGCATACAGAGAATGAAGTTGCGGATGGGTTCCTGTGGTATCAGATCCCATTCCTATGTTAGAGCCTCTGACGACATGATTCCAAAATTTGAATATGCTCCAACTTTTTGCTGAATATCTTCAGTTATACAAATCGTCAGTCTGTTTCGTTTAATTTTGAGGTTGCAAGCTTTAAAAATAATGGTGTTCCGTTAGTCTTGCACTTCCAGTGTATCTTCAGCACCAAATATTTCACCTTTTGATTGTCATTATTGAACCCTTCCCTCTTTCTCTCTGTAATCTACTAAGATCTAATTGAAACCACAAAATCCGCTTCCACCACGTTTCTCCATCAACCAAAGCTTTCAAACAATCCGTTTACTTGATCGTGTATAAACTCCTAAATAGTCTTTTTTCTCTGCAGCCTCACTCACTGCCTCGCTTCTAAGTAGAAGTCAGCTGCACTACTAAGTCGTAATCGAAACGGCTGCATCACACTTCCAAAACACTGGTAATTCCTTAATTAAAGCAACATTTAAATATGATTACTGGGCAAAGAAAGGACCACTTGCAACACCGGTTTCCAATCACCAATGGATATAACGTTCACAATTATCATATATTATTTTATAACATATATGTTTTATTCAACTTCACCTTTCCTTTTTAGGAAGTAGTAAGATTAACCCTCTGAATATTTACAACAGCAAATCTTTCACCTTAGTGACCATTATTGAACCCCTAAATTTCCCTCTTTCTCTGTTGACTACTAAGTCCTAATTGAAATCTCAATAACGCCTCCACTACGTTGTTCCATTAACCAACGCTTTCAAAAAATCATTTTTGCTTGATCATATGAACTCCTAAATACCCTTTTTTGCAGTCTTACTCACTACTAAGTGGTAATCGAACCGGCTGCTTCACACTTCCAACACGGTAGTTACTTAATGAGAGCAACATTTGAATGTGATTACTGGGGAAAAAGTGACTACAATCAGCACGAGCCTAACTGCACTTTGACCAGCGCCAGATAGATCAATCAAATTTAAATTATACAGCAGGCCCATTATTTTATTTCCATTGGTTAAAGATACAGTCAATTTTGTTAAAAGGGATTTATTTCACATTGTATTCATAAAATTGTTACATGGAGGATCTTCGATGCTTAGTATGAAACAAACTAAAAATCTCAAGGTGAAATTATTTAAGGTGACCCATAAATTACACACCAGAGCGTTACATTTTGGCAATATCCCTCATTTCCTTTCACCTTGAGTCTTTTAGAGTTAAGGGGTAGTGCGTCTTCTTAGATATCTCATTTCGACACTTATTCGCACGCAGTGGCATTATCATAAGAGAAAATTCATGGAATTTATTGTCAGTTTTTACGACAGTAGTGTTAAAATATCTTTTTCAACCAGGGGCTCCAAAGACTCGCGCAGACCATCTAACCTCAACTCTCACAACAGCGAAATCCGCTATTACTGCAGAAAGAATGTCGTCAAAGATTTGGTTGCCTGTAAGTATTTTTGGAAGCACGTCAATTTTTATTTCAGTAATTACTTTTGTGGCAGAATGCTTGAATCTAAATTATTTACTCGAAGGAATCCTGTTTAGATGAGAGGAAATTTCTTGGTGGAGAAAAACTGTAGTAATCCTATATGGGCAGCATTTGTTTGCAATCCTCAACTGAGGACGAATGAAAGCACTCTCTGTGGATAAACAAAAAATTGTAATAAATATTTTGACTGTAATATTAATTTTATTCGCCAATGTCTCATTCCGATAACTTGAGTTTAGAATTAACCTCAACATCCATAGAAACGAAATTCGGTTTTACTGCAGAAAGAATGCTATGAAACATGTGGCCGTTTGCAAGTACTTTTGACCACCGAACTTTTATTTCAGAAATATTTACCTCTGTGGCAGTACACTTGAATCAAACTTATTTACTACAGGAATCCTCTTGGGATGATGGGAGAGAATTTCTTTCCGGAGAAAACTGTAGTAGCCCTATATACGCGGCATTTGTTTGTAATCCTAAACTGTGAACGAATAAAAGTAATCTCTGCAAAGAAACAAAGTTGCAAAGTTAAATATTTTAAGCATTGTTTATTGCACTCGACACTTTCCACTCTCCGATCACTCAAGTTTAAAATTACGAACCAGACTTTGATGACATTTGCATTTTTGAATCATTTTTCACTAAAGGGCATTTTGTTTTAGGGCTTTTTTGGAGTGATTGTTTAGCATTTTTTATAACTATTTAAATTTTAATTTCCATTATTAAACACATTCAATAGTAGATTTGGTAACTTTGTTCAGGAATATTTAGTGTAACCGTTTCCTTTTTGTGCATATAAAGAATCCGCTTTGTTTAGTTTTGAGTGATTTTGGGAGAAACACACCACAAGAAATTCTGAAGTCTTTGCAAAGCTATAAAATAAATTCATTTCAACAATTTTCTATACCTAACAACAGTCTCTAGTGACCTTTAAAGAGTAATATGTGAATAATAAATTCTTAACATGAATTGTGTAATCTTTATTCTGTAGTCAGACGATAATCAGATTTTTCTAGTATTTTGTAAAAGGAGCATGTAGAAATTCAATGATGCAACTGAGTACATTCTGCAAAAAGATAAGCATCCCTTCCTTCTGTGTAATTCAATATATGGTCCTTCAGCCTTATTTTACTGAACGACTTGAAATTAGTTATTAAATTAGACTTTTCTAAAATATTAGAATAAATGAAAGTGAGCATTACGAAAATAAGAATAATTTTTAACTACACTTTTAATAACGGCTCAGAATAAAAATTTCAAAGAAGTTAGTACTTTATAAAATATACAAATCTGTACAAACTTATTCATATCAATTGTATTCATTGTTTCTTGAGCATATTTACTTAAATCTGTGATCATCTCGTAAAAAATATGCAAAATATTCTTCCTTCACTGCATCATAATGTAGTCACGTAATCCACTTCTATCCGGATTTCAAGACATCGTGTAGGAAGTCTGGAAGAAAGAAGCACAAATATTTAACAAATGTTTTTCTTGACTTGCAAGTTTAACATAAGAAAACATCTGTTACATCTCACACTGGTCATAAAACTGTTTGCTATCAACTCTGTTTGAGACCCCACCTTATTTTTCCGTCTCTTTAAGTGGAAATCTTAAGCTTGATTTTCGGGAGAATTGCCCTTCCCACTAAATATGGCTATTCCTCAAAAAACAACTGAAAATCGTCCAGTCACTAGTTTGACTGCATAGCTGTTGTCTCGAGAGTTTATTCGTAGGATCACTGCTTAGGCGTATTTTTCCTCATGTTTAAGATCATCTTTAATCTTGAAGAAAGAGCAGTAAAACTTCACTTGTCTGTTATTCTTACTTTCATTTGATGGAGATTCTTACCCAAGGCCTTCTGTCTTAAGAATGTGTTGAGGCTTATTATAAATTATAATTCGAGGTCGCCTCTTTCATAATTGTGCATCAGAGGATGCGTGGAATGGTGGGGAACAGACAGTATAAGGGAATGCTTGAGATGTGTCATAAAAGTAATCCTGGTGTAGCTTTTTGAAGTGCTTGTCGAAAAAGATGACTTGCATCTAAATAAAATTGCCTAGCCGCATTCATCTTGGCAATATATGAGAAGTCGTGAATGCAAGGAATCCGGATGGAAATATTTTCACTTTATTGACAGTTTGAATGCCGAGGCTTGAGTTTATAAGCTAAGGCTGAGGGAAGAATGTGGTGAACAGGTATTATTAGAATGCTTGAGAGAGAAATGTCAAAAAAGTAATCCTTGGCTCATAAAAGCATCTTGGCAGTATGTGAGAAGTTGTGAATATAAGCAATACGGATGGAAATATTTTGACTTCATTCACTACTTTTAGGTATGAATGCCGAATCCGGATAGCCATATTCTGACTAAGTAGACTACTATAGCATACTGTATGTTGACTATTATAGCATACTGCATGTTGACAACTATAGTATACTGTATGTTGACTAATATAGCATACTGTATGTTAACTACTATATAATATTATTTATTTTAAAGCCTTTAGAAAACGAGTTGTACCATTTATCCATTTTTCTGAATTAATACCAAATGGATAACAGGCAATAAGCAGAAACTTTCAAAGCAAAATATGAATTTATTTCGTAGTTTGTTGAACTAGAACATTTTTAAAGATGAGTTTTCCTTATAAAATACTGGTTGAGGTAACAATACGCATAAAAAATACATTTTGATGAAATTTTGTGAAGGTAATGAGCCTTAAAAGAGTTTTAAAAATGATCTTTTTACTGTGAGTGTTTTGAAAAACGAACTGTCGGCATTCATGAGTACTTCAACTATAGAAATAACAGAGTAAATTGTTAAGCTATTACTATGTAACATGTTTGTTCATCTTCATTCCTATGTGAATTGATAATCTATAATACAATATTTTTGTGTCCAAAATAAATTTCTGACCTTGGAAAACAATTCAGCGATCCGCATTCAGTTACAAGCCCATTAAAAGCAGTCACATTTTATTACCAATTACAAAATAAATCCCTACATTGACTGGACTATGCATCAATGTTTTCGGGGTTTCAATGTATCCAAATAAATACAAAGTGCTCTTTAGTCACACCCCAGGCGAGCCATTAGAAGAAATCATTCCGAAATTCCTACTGAACGGTCAACAGTCCGAAAACCTAGAAATCATCGAAAGTACAGCTCTAACCTCCGTGTCCATTAATAATTGTCGTCCTTAAACTGCACTTCGTGTTACAGGACGAGGCGTGAGGTTCCAACAAATATCAACCCTTCGCGACAACCTGTTAGATATTTTTGTGTCCAATTACAATTTCTTTGTATTTGGAAAACAATTCAAAACAAACCCCATTCAATCCCATGCCCATTAAAAGCAGTCACGTCTTAATATCAATTACAGGATAAATCTCCACAATGACACTGTTCTATGCATCAATGTTTTCAGTTCATCCTTCCTTAAAGACTCCAAAAAGAAGTCGGAAAACACGATCCAAATAAATATGAAGTGCTCTTTAGACATACCCCAGGCAAGCAAATAAGAAAAATCATTCCGAAATTCCAACTGAACGGTCAACATTCCGAAAACCTAGAAATCATCGAAAGTATAGCTCTAAACTCCGTTTCCATTAATAACTGTCACTCTTAAACTGCACATCATGTTACTGGACGAGGGATGAGGTTCCGACAAATATCAACCCTTCGCGACAACCTGTTACATATTTTGCGTTTAGATACAATTTCTTTGTATTTGGAAAACAATTCTGAGATCCCCTTTCAATCGTAAGCCCATTAAAGCAGTCACGTTTTAATACCAATTACAGTATAAATCCCTGCATTGACACTGGGCTATGCATCAACGTTTTCAGTCCATCCTTCCTCAAAGACTCCAAAAAGAAGTCGGAAAACACGATCCAAATAAATATGAAGTGCTCTTTAGTCACACCCCAGGCGAGCCATTAAAAGAAATCATTCCGAAATTCCAACTGAACGGTCAACAGTCCGAAAACCTAGAAATCATCGAAAGTACAGCTCTAAGCTCCGTTTCCATTAATAACTGTCGCTCTTAAACTGCTCTTCGTGTTACAGAACGGAGGGACGAGGGGTGAGGTCCCTAAAAATAAAGAGCTAAGGGGAGGGAGACGCAGAAGTATTTGCTAGGCATGGTGCAAGCACTGGTAGTCTATATCATTGAAAGGGGCATAATTGCCAATCATCACGAAATAAGTAGTTAAGCAGTAAGTACGGATAATGGTGTATTTTACTCCCAATGACATTTAGAGTTGGAAAAACGTTTCTGGGCTCTCCCTTTTTATTTTTCCCTCCTCGCAGCGCTTGGTGTGTGGTGGCGATTTTTTATGTAATGATAGTGGAAGGTCACACAGAGGTCAGAATTGCAGATGCCGAGATAAGCGTATCCCAACGATTTCGAGCAGTAATCGGAAAATAAAGAAGCGAGGTGCTTTTCTCCAACCACACAAATGTGTGGCACGTCGCTCCAGTAGGTGAGACACACCTTGTGTTTCTTTTTTCTTCGAGAAGTTTCCGATCTGAATGTACGTCATTTTGTGTCTTAAATACCGATTCCATTATACTCTATACCGGCACGTGTTCGGAAAATTATTTTGGAGGGGTCCATTCTTCTCTCTCGGCTTTCTATTCCAATCGGAAGGCCACGATATAAATGAACATTGCGTTTTATGATACTGTAACTGTTCCGGACATATCTTCGTGCATTTTACTGGTGGAATAAACGAACTTCGGTTCACCACTTCAGTGTGTATTTGTGGTTGTATTTAACATTTAAAATATTTCGGGGAAGTCTGGTTCTAAATACGCTTTGGTCACACATGTTTTGGAGATCCTTTTATTCTGACCACTGACTTTTTCGGCCTTCTACGCTGCAAGGGACCATCTGCGGCTATTTGTAAGGGAGCTCCTAGTGGGTAAATCACCGTTACTCTCAGCAGTCCTTCCAACATCCATGTGTTTACAGATCGGGATTCGAAACCGAACCTGCTGGGTGGCAGATAAACACTATGAGCACTACACCAATTAAGGCTCATTTAAACTTGTGCGTCAATCCGGACCCGTTAAATCAATGAGGGACGAGAACGGGAATGATTGGCAGCTTTAATCATTCCCGTTCTCGTCGTTCCTTGGTTGGATAGATTCAACCAATGACCGATCCCTTGTATGGCGGATTCGGATCGACGTACAAGGTGTAAATGAGCCTTTAGGCGGCTGTTTAGGAGAATAGAACAATAAAATTTTCGTCTTGTTCAATCTCCTCATTCAGTTATCGATGAATTCTTTTGCTTTAGCAACTGATCAAAATGCTACAATACTAAATCAACATTTAGAAGGTACCATAAATGCTAAATATGGTATAGAAAATAGAAGGTTATATAAATATGAAATATGGTTTACAAAATAGGTAATTGGTAATTAATTAACGTCGCACTGGAACAACACAACGGGCTATTGGTGATGGTCCGGGATCAATCCCCAAGGGAAAGACCAAGGACAACGCCAAGTAATTTGAACCACGGTCAGATGACGAGGTCAACACCTGAACTGGACCGCACTATCCAAACTTCCACACCACGGGGGCCGTCGTGGCTCAGTGGGTATGTCCAATGCGCTAGCAACCTTCAAGTTGTAGACGGCGCAGGTTCGATTCCTGTCAGGTGCATTCCTCCTTGGGTGTATTTCTCTCTTCTTACTTGATGTTGTATGTCTTGTGTCTGGTGCAGCATGGTCAAATATGGCCCTTGCGCCATAAAAATCAAAACAACCAACGACACCAATGCAACGTGAGGACATTTGAGACCACGACAGATTTAACGTGCACCAGTCATCATGTACACGGCGGTACTTGGTTGTACCGAGTTTCGAACTCGCAACGCTCCAATTGCTAATCCATTATTCTTCCAACCGGGCTACCACAGCCCCTTACAAAATAGGAATTACCGGAAATGCAAATTATGGAGAAAAAAATTGAAGGTACTAGAAATGCGAAATAGAGGGTACCATAAACGCGAAATATGGATTACAAAATATTAGGTACCATAAATGCTGGGCCATGTAAAAGGTAGAGCTAATGGGGCTCAGATCCTGCCCTTATTTTCTTTTTTTTTGTCAAACATTTTCTTGCAAAAATGTCTTGATAATGAAATTTGATGAAAAATACTCCATGATTAATGAAATATATATATATTTTAAAACCTTGAATGTAAACCATAGAATATATTCGCTCAGTTTTGTACGATTGCGAGTTCCTTGTCGGTGAAACGTTAAGTCTGGGAAACGGATTAAACATAGGAGCTTAAAATTTTACATACTCATATGGTTCAGGAAAAGCTAAACCAAAAACGGAACTACTAGGTATCTGAGATTAAATTTTGAGATTCGAAATTGGGTGTTGTCATTACAGATCTTGAAATTGGTGCACAATTGATATGTAGACGGTATCTTATGTATATAGATTTTTAGAAGACGTCAATCCGCATCAAATGTTATGGTTAAATTTGTTCTACTACGAACGATACACAAATAAAAAAGGTAATTGCACAATTAATGGACGCGAACTGCTATTTTAGACGTTTACGCAGAAGTTTAAAATTGAAACGAATGTAATTCACATGAATTTAGAGATCGCTCTTCGGAAATTTAGAACAACTTCCCTAAAACTAAAACATTAAAATTACTTTTACCACTTTTTCCATAAAATATATTTATACTCTAGTATATTGCATTTAGAGTCACTTTTTTTCAAATTGGTATTTGAGATTGAAACGACCTTCAATCTCGAAATCTTCTAAATTCTGAGTTTTCAAAAAAATAATAAAAAAAATTTCAGATGATAAAATTTAATAGATAGATTGTTTAGTTCACACAAGAGTCACTCTACAAGACAGATAAAAAAATCACCAAGCCTTATCAAGTTTAAGTGATATAGAAAGTTTTTTCTGTATCTGAAAAACAACAAAAATATAAAAGGACATTGTTCTTAGATTAAAAAAAGTATTGATGAACGATGGTTGAGTTGAGTTATTACTCAGATGATAAAAATACGTATCCAAAAAATGTAGAATTATAACACCAATGGTGAAGGCAATCACTAAATTATGAGGTCTGTCCGACAGTATCCAGCCATCGTCAATATTACGAGAACGGTTTATGCGGCATTGATGTAACTTGGCAGCCAAGAAGAGGAAACATTGATGAACATGCGTGAAAAGTCATGAAACCATTGGACTAATCTGTTAAGTGCTAGACCCTTTTGAGTAAGTGTATTTTCTGTGAGAACGTCGCATTCACAAAGACCGAATGAATTGAACAGTGAATTTGCATCACTTTTGCATTAAACTTGAAAATTTGTCCCAAAATACTATTCAGATTATTAAGAAATCTCAATAAAAGATGCCTAGTTCTGCCCACCCGAAGAAGGCGCGACCAAATCGCAGTTACGTCAAGAACACGTTGACTGTGATTTTTGATTGTGAAGGTGTTATCCATCACGAGTACGCTCCTCTGTACCAAATAATTAATAAAGGAGTCTAAAGGGATGGCATTTCAAAAATATTTATTTAAAAGTTTTAGTTTTGCTTGAAATTGTTTTATAATTTTAAGCACAGTTTTGTCCTTGTCACAGAAGCATATGCAGTGCTGTGCGTGTGAAATGAATACTTTCATGCTCTCCATCTTTGGATACAATGCTTAAAAGTTTATCTTTCCTTTCATATAGCTCCCTGTCTACGAATTATTTTTCTTGTAGCCCACTGTATTCGTATAACTACCAAGAAAACAGACAATAATAAAATTACTAAAATTCTCTTCTCACAAATGTCTGGGGAGCACAATACAAAGAAAAGGGTTCTTACTTCCGTTCTTGAAACTCATTAACAGGGAGCCATTATCAAAGCTTAGCTTTTTCTAGTTTTTTCATGTACTATAAAAATTGCGAACAAAAATTAATATTAGTCAGAGCAATTTTAAAAATGTGCTAATTAGTATATTTTACGCACTAAATTTTGTTTTAATAATGTACCTCATCATCATTTTAAATGATAAATTTTGTCTGGGACGGAGGGCGGCGTCAGCCTCATTTTTCCCAGATACCAAAATGTCTAGCTTCGCCTGTGCGAAACTCCTCTCATTTCTCCAGAGATATTTTTAAAAATTTCCTGTCGTCTCGTTTTTGACGGGTATCCTCAAGTTACGGCCTTTCTCTTATCACCATGCAAATTTTTTTTCATAAACAAACAAACAGACCAAAGGAAATGTATCACCGAGCCTTAACAAAAGAATGTTCATCCCAAGTAGTTCGAACATAATCATTGAGTTAACCCTCGAGAACTCAAGGACTTCCCTCTACGGGAAGCCAGCAACAAAGAATACTTCAAGCGGTATCCATACTTCAAGTTAAAGAATAAATAAGTAATACAATAAAGTCTACCAACGCAAAAAATAAGCGTCTACACTTATTTCATAAACACAAATTCGAGTACGGTTTTTTGGACGAGTTTGACGTTCGTGGCCTGACAGCAACAAAATAAATATCGGATACCACTAAGTCAACAGAGGAGCAGATGGTTTTCAAATTTTAGACTCGCATTAGCAGTACAATAAAAGTATTAAATAAAATCCCCCAGGGTGCTTATCTTCGAGTGACTTCACCTGTCTTCTAGTGCTGTCTTCCGTTTTCCTTCTGTGCTAAGAGCTTGGTGAGATGAACTTGGCTCTGGCCCCTTGCTGACTTGTCATGGCATCGGGTTGTCTTGCTACAACAAAGGAGGCTCCAAAGAGAAGGATTGAGGAGCGTGTTATCTCAAATCAATAAAAGACGTTTAGGGTTATAGAAAAGATGGAATAATTTCCAAAGCTGTGGTTTTTAGGGAAGTAAGGGTTGGATATATGTTTTGTATTTCTCTTTTATGGAATTTGTTATGAGGACGGAGTGCAGAATGGTTTTGATCCCGAAGTTAGTTATTCTTTAAAAAAAACTCCCCTTATAGGACCTCGGTTTATTCTTCCCCATTCTTTATCTAAGTTTATGTGCTTGAGTGAAAATGTATTTAATTTTACTGGCAAATTTTCCCACAAGTTTCATCGTTACTACACATTCTTGTTTAGATGTTCTTTAATTTTAGAAGTATTCATCCGTTCTCTTATCGTCGGTTCACCGGCTATGTTGACGTTGACACCGCAGGTGGACTTCGACATATCCGATTGCTGTCAAATTTTCCCACAAGTTTCATCGCTACTGTACATTCTTGTTTAGATATATCCTTAATTTTAGAAGCACTAATCATACTCGTATAGTTCGCCGATCATGTTGACGTTTCAAATGTTTACAAAAAAGAAAGCACAGAGATAAAATAATAAAAACCATAAATTATCTTCGCTAGGCAAAGATAATATCTGTGAAACTCCATTGAACTTGTCTTCCTCATAATATAACTAAACTTTTTTACATGTTATTCTTAAACAATCGCTCCTAAGTAAAACACACATTTCGGTTTCATTAAACCTTAAACTATCTAAACTTGCATGATTTTAAATATCAATTCAAATAGATTAATTAAAATCTGGTCACACTTTTATTTTAAAAGTACAGTTATAGTCATTAGAGTACTGCATAACCCAAAGGCTCATTATATGAGAAATAAATCCACAGACGGAGATATGTTTTTATTAGTCCACTCTAGGAAATATTGATGCCGCAGGTTGACTGCGACATATCCTAGAGTGGACTAATCAAAATAAATGTCCGTCAAAGGATTTATCATATAATGAGCCTTTGGGTTATGCAGTACTCTACTGACTATAACTGTTTACTTTTAAAAGAAAAGTGTGTGACCATATTTTAATTAATGTATTCAATGAGATATTTAAAATCATGCAAGTTTAGATAGTTTAAGGTTTAATGAAACCGAATTGTGTGTTTTACTTAGGAATGATTGTTTAAGAATGACATGTAAAAATGCTCAGCTACTTCATGAGGATGACAAGTTCTACGGTGTTTCACAGATATTATCTTTGCTGTAGCGAAGATAATTTATGGTTTTTATTATTTAGCTCTGCACTTTCTTGGATTTTATAAAATTTGCACTATTATCGTTCGGTCACTTAAGCCGTACGTCCTGGTTT
Organism: Meta bourneti; assembly: GCA_933210815.1. Classification (NCBI taxonomy): domain Eukaryota; kingdom Metazoa; phylum Arthropoda; class Arachnida; order Araneae; family Tetragnathidae; genus Meta; species Meta bourneti. The sequence continues at coordinate 45,412,561 of OW119934.1, forward strand.
AATTAGCCCTTATGTAGCAAAGAATGATATGTAGTGACCAATTAACCTGTGCAATTTGCTGGAAAGTGCACATGAAATGGAGAGCGTAATTTTTCGTAGACTTCCTGTAACTTTTTCATCTGTATCGTGTGAAGTCACTTCATTTCTTAATACAAAGGTTTTCTAACAATTTTATTAAACTAAAAGTATTTTTAGATGTGCTTTAATTTTAGAAGTGCTCATCTGTATTCTTATTGTCAATTCGCCTTTTATGTAGCCGAGTGTTTAGAGCTCTGACCCTCGGTTCGACAAGCTCTGGGTAAGAACCATGCACAAGGCACGCATTTTTGCAGTCGTTTAGTTCTTTGAGGCACACGATTTAAAAAAAATTCAAGTTGCACAGAATTGTTTATTCACTTATTCAGTTTCAAAATTACTATAAAACATCAAATAGCATGATTTTTTATTATAAAGGTAGGTATTTTTTCTCCGTAGGTAGGTATTTTAATTAACGTCACACTGGAGCAACATAACGGGCTATTGGTGACGGTCCGCGATCAATCCCAAAGGGAAAGATCCGAGGACAACACCACGTAATTGTGAATCGCGGTCAGATGACGAGGCAACACCTGAGCTGGCACCCCACTCTCCAAACTTCCACACCACGCTAACGTGAGGACATTTGAGGCCACTACAGCGTGCACCAGCCCCCATTGCCAACGGTGTTTGACTGAATTCGAACTCGCAACCCTCCGGTTGCTAATCCGTTACTCTTCCAACCAAACCACGGCCGCCCTTTTCTATTATAAAATGATTTATTCACTCATAATAAATTTTTACGAAAAAACATTTACCATTATGAAAGACAAAAATTCACTGTATCACACAATTCGCCAACCTTAATCACAACAGTGTCAACAACTTACTAATGCGTTTTGACGTGTGTAAATTTTTTTCCAGTTATTTACACATTAAGCGTTAGTTCATAGCATTGCTAACTCAATGAAAAACTTTAAATAAAATATTAAACTGTATGACTATGAGTAATTTCAACTTTTTGAGGTGGTTTAAAAATATACCACCATGCATAAAAAGCTAAGCAAAAGAGTTTTTAACCCACCTAACCCCAAAGAGTTAAGTACTTCAGTCATGTTTAATTAGCTCTTATGCAACAAGAAATGACTAGTGCAACAAACTAATGTGTTCATTTGATGGAAAGAGCATATGAAATGGCAATCGCAATTTACCGTAGACTTCCTATTACTTTTGCATCTGTACCGTTTAGACACTTCATTAGAGTACTAATACAAATGTTTTCTAATAATTTTATTAAACTGAAAGTAATTTTTATTCCAGCGATGAAACCTACGGTATATGTTTATAAAGAAATTAATTCTTCAAAACAATTACTCAAATAACTCGATGCTCCCTCATAATGCATCTGTACCGTTAAGTCACTTCATTAGAGTCCTAATTAAATGTTTTCTAATAATTTTATTAAACTGAAAGTAATTCTTATTCGAGCGATGAATCATACGGTACGTTTATGAAGAAATTAATTCACTCGAAACAATTACCCAAATAATTCGATATTTTCCCAGAATAATGAATTTCTCATTTTCTATTTAATACCACGAGTCCGAGTGCTTATTTAAGACTTAAAATTTTAATTTCCATCCAAAATATAGATCAAGGATGAAACACAAAGGATTCAAAGTTTCCTTTCAAGGTTGATGATAAAATAGTGCGTCACAAGGAAAAAGAAATTGAACAATTTGTAAACACCGTTCGATATCCAGCTTTATATGCCAAATTTTAAAATGGGAAAGTTGATAAGGCACTTACAAAATCAGTGAAATATTGATAGAAATGTTTGTTTTTATTATTTTTCGAGATGGACTTGATTAAAAGTATCGCATTTTGCATTCATAAACTCCTTCAAACTTTGCGATACTGTATCTTTTTTTAAGATTTTTATATTCCGCTAACAAGGAAAACGTGCTGATACTATTTGGCGACAAAGATGGTTTTTCGACTTTTGGATCTGAATATATTCTTTTTCGCGCGAGATACGGTGCGCCATTGTTATCGCTGGACCCTGAATTTTAATACATTTTGATACAACTCTTGAAGATAAGAATGGGCAAGTTTAAATAACAACTTTTTACATAAAATGCTCTGACCTAAATTCTAGTTCTGGGCTCTCATCTTTTCTTGCAACCTCTATACTCTCTCTCTCATTCAAAATAATCAAATATTCACATTTTTAATAGCAGCTTTATAATTCGCTTAAGTTATGAATTGAGTCGTTTGTTAATTCCACAGGTGGAACCAAGACGGGTTGACAGGGTTTGTAGCCCTGAGAGCCAGTGCCTAAGGGTGGTATTTCATAAATATTTATTTATGAGTTTCGCGAGATTTTTTGGAAAAAAGGTTTTAGAATTTTAAGCACAATTTTGTCCGGGTCACAGAAGCATTTTCCAGTTCTATGCGTGTAAAGTGAATGCTTTCATGCCATTCCATCTCTAAATCAATATTTAACCCCCAAGTGGTTTCCACGAGAGAGATATCTAGTTCATCAATATCGCACCAATTTTGTTGTTGAAAAATTCAATTTTTTTCATGATGACGAGATCTGGATCTAGTCAGTTCTTTTCTTTTGACGAGATATCTCGTCCACCGTGATCTGGTTAGTTTTTGCTAATTGTTGTAAAGCAGATACCACGTCCAGACAACCATCAGGAGGGTTAACTCGCTTAAGCTATGAATTGAGTTGTTTGTTAATTCCAGAGGCAGAAACAAGTGGTGTTCATAGGTGATGCAGTCCTGAGGGTGGCATTTCAGAAATATTTATTTATGAGTTTTGTGGTGTTTCCTGGAAAAGTTTAGGCTCAATCTTGTCCGGTTCACAGAAATGTTTTCCAGGTGCTATGCGTATGAAGTAAATGCTTTCATGCATTCCATCTTTAGAGCAATATTTAACCCTCCAGGTGGCTTCGACGAGATATCTCGTCCATTAATATCAGACCAATTTTGTTAATGACGAGATAACTCGTCATCAAGATATTGCCAGATATGGCCAGTCTCCTTTGCCCCAGGTTCCAAAAAGTCTTGTTAAAAATCCTCTGTTAATTCCATTGAGATACACATATTTTTATTTGTTTTGTGCGACGAATAAATGGACGCTGAGTCATTTTTAAATCTTGAACTCGGTCACCCACACCAGGACACGAAAGATCCTAATGTGAACTAGTAATGGAAATGCGTGTCTTAAGCAGAAAATAAACCAGCTAATCTCAATCTAACAATCAATAGAAGTTGAGTCATTACCAACTCCCTAGATCAGGGTCACCCATACTAGGACACGAAGGGGGCAACTCAAGAGACCCTAATGTGAACTTGTAATGAAAGGATGTGTCTGCGAAATAGAAATGAAACCAACTAATCTCAATCTAACGCCTAGTATGACAGTAAAAATAAATAAATTATTGCTCTAGTATATTCCAGAAATTCAGAAATAACAGGTATTTAAATACCTATTCGGAACACACATTTCTGAAAGCACAAAAACATTTCTCAGTAAATATAACATATTCCTTCTTGGCATGTACTTGTCCTGATAACATGAAGGTTATTGAATTCCTTGCGAGTACATTGAATAAGCTCAAAAGCAAATTCTCCGAAATTTGGGCGAATAAGTGTAACTGAGACGGGCTTTTAACGGCCTTATAAAAAGCAACAACCTGGCTGTGGTGATCGGACTTATTTCATTCCGCGTTTCCCCAGGATGCGGATATTGATACACAAAACACTGTTTGTCGGCGTTACGCATTCGTTACACGCATCTGATCCGCGCACCGCGTATGTACGGAGAAAAGTGCATTAAAAAGTCTGATTACAAAAAGTTTTGTACACGTTGCCCCGTAGGCCTGCTCCATACTCCATTATGAATAGGATAATCCGTACCTTGGAAAAGCAATCTACAGAGATTCGATACGAATGCGGAAGTCTGAAAATTGAACTTTTCATTCGCAGTCATAAAAATAGTTTATTTCTAATGGCAGCGTAGACTGAGAGAATCAATTTCTGCATCCTTCATTCGAAGGCAGCAGGAAAAAATATGCAGAGATGACGGGGCGGAGGAGGGTAAAGCGATATCGTCTTTTATATTAAAAAGCAGCCTCCATCTTTTTCCTTTGTGAGGGAAAGCAAACACCGGCTATCTCTGGTGTAATATTGTGTATGCGGAATGGGTAAAATTTTATAACAATATTAAACATATTTGGGAAAATAACTTTTGCGACGAAAAGAAGATAAAACCCCTCCGCTCCTTCTTTTATCAAGGCAGAGCCTTAACTTGGAAGAATTCAGCGAAATATTAAATCACCCGGAGTTTTATGACAAAAGGCATAAGCATTACTCGTTATAAGGCAATAAAGCGCGACGTTTTCTGGAACCTATATATCTTGGCCGCCAGCCCGGGGTAGCCTAGTTACTCCCGAATCCGAAAGGCTTGCAAGGAAAAGGTGCATTAAAAACCAGAATTCATTATCCTTACCCCGGCGACTTACAAGCTGCAATATTAAAAGTGCAGAAACGGCCTTTTTACTGCTCCAGTTTTCCTTTTAATATGCATAACTTAACGAAATAGTGCAACATAAAACCCTCAATTTTATAGCCTAGTTTTGGTGTCCGTGTTTTATACAGTTCCTGATATGTCATTGCGTGTACTCTTTTATAGGCATCGCAACTGGGTGCTGAAAAACTAAAAAGCAGGAATAAAACACAAATGCTGGGGAGAAAAAAGAGGGACTTTCGATACTTGGCTGCGTATCAACGATTGCTCGCTTCGGATCGAAATGTTTTTACCAGAATCCGTCCAAAGGATATGCAGATGGCCGTTATTATCTCAGTTTTATGGCTGTATGCATAAAAGACGCCCACGGATGGTATGATTTTAACGAGGGCCACTTTTGCTGACTTGGTTTTAACTTGCTCCGCTCGACTTCATTTCCAAATGATAGCGAATGCAATTCATTCGTCTAATGATCCGGAACTCAATTCGGTGGAACCCCACCAATGCTGCCTTCTCTTCCCCTGATCACTTAACCCTTTTGCCCCGATTCCTCTGCGATCTGAAACGCATTACGAGACCTTTAACATTCCTACATTAAAGTGTTTACAAAATTACCATTTTGAGGATAATGGAAACCGAACATTGTTCTTCTATGTGCTCCACAAAAGTATTACAGGGTTAGAAAATTACAACAGTGGCATAATTCTTACAAAAAAGTTAGTTTAGAAACAAAGTGCTTAAAGGTAGCGAAGTATTGATCAGATTATATTGGAGTTCCCTAGAGAATCTGCAAGTTGAAAAAGAAATTTATCAGAATCAAGTAATGGGCAATGGAAGAGGAAGTGATTGATGCAAAATAAGGTGAACTGAACATTATGTCCCGTTTTTACCGCAAAGGTATTATTAATTTGATCGCAAAGGTAATATTAATTTGATCAAGTAGGAGTAGGTTAGCGATCGAAACATAATAAATCAGATATTTTGAATTAAGCTGGCTTATAGCGCACCACTACTGCAAGATCACCATAATTCAAAAATAGTCTATTTTGAGTTATAGGATGATTATGAATGCCCCACCCCCAAGTTCAACTCTTGTAAGATTTTTGTAACTCAAATCGTGAAGTGTCAAATCTACGGCGACTAACAGTCTAGCACTCACATTGTTTTCGGAGGCTTTAAACACTTTCTCTAGTGTGACGTAAATTCCACTACCTACCTACTTACTTGAGACTAAAAGTTCTAAATATTTCTGGAATTTCCTTTTGAGTTGTATCACTTGCAGCGGGTGTGCGCTGTTTAAACTTGTTGAAGGTGGTAAAGACGAAATAAAGCACTTTTTTAGCTTTCTATTCAGTTCTTTGTTTCAATTAAATATCATTAAAGTCAATCCAAAAGGATTACTTTTACATTTTTTAATTCTAATGAACAGATGCAATAACTGATAACCAAATAAAATCTGAGCTCTAGTATTTTCTCAGGCTTAGTAATATTTTATTTCAATATTTAAAACCCTTACATACGTCCAAGGTCTATTCAAATGCTAAATCATGTAATACCATAACACTGCTCACCAGCAACTATTTCATGAGGATTTCGGATCAAAGTCAGCTATGGGGAGAGCGTTAATAACAACAATGGAGAATTGTGAGCAGCTGTTTGTGGACTTACTAAAAATCGGTTTTTAGTATACCTAGAAAATATTGCATGAAGACTCACCTATTGTATATAGCCATACGAGAGGACTAGACGCGAGAACTAGGACTCGAGCTCAATGACACGGAATATAGGTTAGTTTCATCCATGAAGACAAAATTAACACAAGCTGCGAGGATATTCACCCAGCTATTTTTTAAATCTTTTATTCAGAAAGACTACCTCCATTAACATCCACGCTTCAGTTTCCTATAAAGATCCATGATTAAATTTTAAATTAATGAACTGAACGACACACTTTTTATTTTCCATTCATATATACTTTAAAAATTTCGCGTAAAGACTAGCTATTTATACACAGCCATACGGGAAAACTGAACACAGAAAATCTAAAAGGTTGGTTGGTTGAGTTTTATATCGCAAGGGGTCTTCAGCCAAGCTTCTCTAAATACAGGACAGACAACGTTATGTAGTGGACATAGACATATAAGGAAAATTTTACTGACATACAAGAGAAAAATACTACAACCGGAGTAAATTACAGTAATCGAAATAGCGCAGCTTTCAACTCGCAGGTCAACACCCAAAAGGATGCTTGAACTTAATGACACCAAATATCTCGTGTCATCGACGGGGACAAAGTTGCCATGAAAGTGTTATGCGATTTTTTCTTAGTCACACTACACATTTCATGGACTTTGTTTTATCAGTTCTTGAAAAAAACCGTCAGTGCAGTCATACTTTGAAAGCAAGTGTGAAGAATCAATTACATTGTCTCTCCTCTTTCCCCGTACTAAGAAGTTAATCAATGAGCCATACGCACCTCTGTGCAAGCCAGTCCCACGGTATGCTCTCCCTCTGTTATAAATGAAAAAGCATCATCGCCTGATGCATCCGTTGTAGTAAGTCCTGAACAAGCTACGAGGATTTTTTAATCCTTTATTCCCGAAAACCTACCCCATTTTAACTTCCACGTTTCAGCTTCCTTTAGAGATCCATGATTAAAAGTATGGTCTAGACACCCCTTTTGTTTTCCATTCACGTATACCTTGAAAATGTTACATAAAAGAGCGATACTTGAGATTTGATACACGACACCCAAAAGGACTCTTGAACTCAATGACACCGAATGCAGGCTAGTGTCATCTATGGAAACGGAATTGCCATAGAGCTGTTAAGTTTATGCATTTTTCTTATCCTCGCTAACATATTCCATCAACAGCTTCATGAGTTCCGAAGAAAACCGTCACTTCAGCAATACTTTGAAAGCAAGTGTGAAGAATCAATTGCATTGTCTCGCCTCTTTCCCTGTCCTACGAAGTAAACTAATGAACCACACGCACTTCTGTGTAAGCCAGTCCCACGGTACGCTCTCCCTCTGTTATAAATGAAAAAGCATCCGACAGTGAAAAACATTTCTCATCGCCGGATGCATCCGTTGTAGTGAGTCCTGAACAAGCTGCCGAGGATATTCGCCCAACTATTTTTTTAATCATTTATTCCGAAAGCCTACCCCCATTAATTTCCACGTTTCAGCTTCCTCTAGAGATCCATGATTAAAAGTATGGTCTAGACAACCCTTTTATTTTCCATTCACATATAGTTTCCTACAATCTCAAAATTTGTTTTTTCCTCGAAATCATTTTTTATTTCCCTTCCAGCCGTAGATATTCTGGTAGGCGTAATTTCCTGAGTGACAGCCCAGAAAGGTTTTCATTAGCCTTAAACTTCATCTGTAAAAGACCAAGTTCAATCTATCAAACGTACTGGAGATGAAAATTGCGCTTTGAGACAGCTCCTCATTAACTACAGATAGAAACAGATTGTCTCTTATTATTTTAGTTTTGAACATTTCTATCGCTATTATTGCCAGGCTTTTTGCTTTTTATTTTGATTTTTCTAAGAAAATCCTGCGATTTGAAGTTAACACAAGTGAGTGAAATTATTCAACGTACATCGACTTTCTTGAAAGGCGTTGAATCTATGATTTTCTTGAAGGGCCGTCCGCAAAATAACAACGACGTCTTTGTATTTGTTTTCCTTATCGAGTTCATTCCTTCAATCATTGAATCGATTTTTTTCGGATATTGTTGAAAAGTGCTTTAATAAGCATTATAGCTTGTGAATTATGAACAGCAGATTATTCAAAACAGCATATTTTTTGCTAATAGTTTTGAACAAATAAATAAAAAAATCGACATTCCTTCATAAATTAATATATGTATTTCCTTTTACATTGCGCTCAGAATTAATAAAAAAGAAATCATTCATTCATTAACTAATATAAAAGTATACATCCCCGTTATATTACGTTTAAAATTAATAAAAAACAAGTCATTCATTAATACAAAAATATACTTCCCATTACTGTATTTAGAATTTAATGAAAAATAACATTCATTCATTAATTGATACATAAGTATACTTCCCATTACATTATATTCAAAATTAATAAAAATTAATTATTTATTCATAAATTAATATAAAAGTATATTTTCACTTTACTTTGTGTTTAATGACTATGGTGATGAGGAGTTGACGCCGCAGGTGGATTTCGACATATCCTAGAGTGGACTCTTCAAAACAAATGTCCATCTGCGGATTTCTATCACCGAAAAATTATCCTTTGGTCTGCAGTTTCTGTGTTTGCGATTGTTGTTTACTTTAAAAAGAAAAGTGACCATATTTTAAATAATCTATTGAATGAGGTAGGTAATAAAGCATATACATGTTTAGATAGTTTGAGGTTTA